>OX940861.1:44135200-44717700 GCA_954871525.1 Parietaria judaica
CCAGGCGTCTGCTCCGCGGGTTTTTCCTTAACACAATGCTCTTCTAGCGTTGAGCTCCTACCTGTGACTCATTTTTTGTTGCTTTCGGCTATACTTTTTTCACCTCTTAAAATCCTATTACTCTTTGAACTTTCAAGGTGTGTCTTAATTAGATTAGGGTAAACGTTTTAAGGGTTTGCCTGATTTGGTTAAATTATTTTGAATTGTTTCTTGGTTTGACTGCGTTTGATTTGGTTAGATTTGAGAGGGAATGTGGTACGTGCTCGGCTAAATCTAAAGTAGATGACAAGAAATCTTAATTTGTCACCACCGCCCAAAGCCCAAGCCATCCTCCGAGGGACGCAATTATTCACAAGAAACATTCTCTCAATAAAGTAGAAATCCATCTCAAAAAGTGGCAATTACTATTGAGGAGGAGCGAAAAAAATAATTTTAGAAAACTCTACCAAACACTCCCGTGTTTGGTGGATAATTGAAAAAGACTTTTTGACGATTTTCTCTCCAACAATAAAAAGTAAATGAATCAGTTGGTGGTGGGATATTTTGCTGAGTTTATTTATTTATTACTTTTTTAATCCTTCACAAAAAAACTCTTTTTCATGAATGTATGAAAATATTTTATAAATTTTTTTATTTTCGAGTTTTGAGGAAAACGCATCAAAAGTCATTATCTCTTGTTTATAGTAAGAAAGTAAATTTACTTGGAGAATTACAAATAACAACTAAATTCTCGTTCAAATTGTTGATGCAATTTGGTTCACAAATGTACTTCAACGGAGACTATACAGTTACGATTGAAGCGTTCCTCAAAAAAAAAATGATTGAAGCGTATATTTATTTTTAGTATATTTTATGTTCATTTATATTTTTCTTACTTTAATCTTCAAAAGCACATTCTCATGAAAGAATCTATAGAAAATTTTCAAAAGAGAAAAGGAAAAAGGAAACCCTTTTGAGTTATGTGTCTTCTTCTATGCTTTTCAAGTCCTCGGCCAATCAACCAATCGTACCCCACAACACATTTTGACAAATTTGCCGCTAAAATTATTCCACTCAACTCCCACAAGCAATCATCGTAGACCCTTTTGCTATTATCTTTCAATGATCAACAAATTATATAACAGAGAGTAAATATATATATATAGATAGATAGATATAGAGCTAAGCTTGAAATCCAATACACAAGAAATGACACAGAGATCAGCAAAACGCAAAAAGAAATCTCTATGTGAAAACACCATGCTATTAGTCTCCAACATCTTCAATCTCTCATCGGCCTTTTTCGCAGCCGCGAGCTTGCGAAAGGCGGAAACGGCAGAGAATTCTCGCGGAGGAAGGCAGCGGTTACGAGAGCCCGAGAGCGGCTTGAAGCTGAAGGCGAGGTCTTACTTGATGGAACCGCAAAAGGGCAACGGTGATAGTTCACGGAGCGAGACACAGAAGAAGAAGGATGTTGATGATATAGCAGCAGATTTTATTCGGAGGACTCGTGAGAAGATCAAGAAGAGTGACACTCTCCAAAGCTAACAAAAGAATGATTAAGGAAATCACTATTTTCTAGTTGTTATATATGTCGATTGTTTTAATAAATCTTGATTTTTGAGTTGCTATAACATAAGGTTTGACAATATTGCAGTTAGTATATGGAATCGGAATTTCCGTCTACGGTTCCTTTTTCCGTTAAATGAGAAACCGAACTTCGGGTTCCGTTGTTTGAAAACAAATATATGTTGTGATTTCGTATGATTCTAGCACTGTAGCACAAATAGTAAAACGTTGATTATGAATGAATCAAAATATGAAACGTGATGATAAAAATAAAGAGGAATAAATACAGTGATAATCAATCGAAATCTGATCTGCTGTAGTGAAATTTCGTGAACGATTGCACTAAAGATGTCGCCAATTACACCCTCGTTCTCTTGTACAAAGTTCCGCTGCAAATACTCTAAACTCCGTTTTTACAAATCTCACTTCCACAGTTCCACTCAAACTCGAGCACGAACAGAGACAATCACAATACCGAAAATCGGTCCCCATGCAAAAGACTTGCATTGACCTTGAAGGAAAATTTTTAGAGAGAAACCTATATAAAAAACCTATGACCAGATTCCTTCAAACCACAAGGTCTAAACGACATATCACTTGAATACAAGTTGTCGTTTCTGCATTATCTCGTCGTTTAGGCTTATTGAGCCTCACTAGTATGCTACATTTTAACAAATTATTTTTCTATACATTAATGAAAAATTTAGGAAATAAAGAAGTTCAAATTCTGAAAGGAAGTTCTATTTACATTTTGTCGGAAACGCGGTTTCAGTTTCCATTTCTCATAGTCGGTGTCCGTTGGAATGGAAACAAAATTTCATGTTTCGGTGGAATAAATTAACAGCATAAATGGCTTATTTGTGACCCGTTGAACACACCATCAACAAAACAGAATATACTATATACTTTCTTAATGTATCTATCTAATATCTATGTACATGCATAACATATATATATATATATATATATATATATATATATAATATACTATATATTAATAGATAACTTTGATAATCATAAATTCATAATCGTCAATCTTCTTGCTAATTAATATGTAACAACATCATATAACATGTTAAAGCGTCGCTGAAGAAATTTTGAATTTGTATACGTGAGTGTCACCATATCTACATAATCTATTGAATAAAAGTGCCGTCCGGCCCGTGCCCAAATTGATAGCAACTTTTTTTTTTCCTCATATATATATATATATATATATATATATATATATATATATATATATAATGTAACAAAATAATCTGAGACATTTATGAATTATGGCTACCAAATATGCCACGTGATCAGATACCCAAAAATTAAAAGGGTCAATATTGTGATCAACATATAGTTATATTATTTACATCCATATGAAAATAGTCGGTTCAGTTAAAAAATTATAGATATCTTTCATTTTATCTATAATTAAAAAATAATATAAGACTTACAATTAATATTAATTACAATCTACTTAAAAATAATCTTTTGAGCTTCATGAACTCCAATATCATTTTATTTTTTTCTGGCAACTCTTATTGTATCAATTGGTAAATAATGACCACATGATCTTATTACCAAGTAACAACATGCCTTTTTATTATATATCGTACGTACTATTTTGTCTATATTTGATTGTTTCACATAGAAATTATTTCCAAAATTTCAATATCGAGGCTTTTATGGGGACCTTCCAATCACTCCCACTAAATGCTAATACAATCTTATCCATACACACAGTCACATAAACCCACTCACACCAAGTTTGAGAACCCATCTACTCAAGGTATACTCATAATAATTCAAAACCGAGTTCAAACTCGAATACGAAAATCCACTCACACCAAGTTTGAGAACCCATCTACTCAAGGTATACTCATAATAATTCAAAACCGAGTTTAAACTCGAATACGAAAATCAGGATTTAAAACATTTAAATCTGAACACCCGTATCCGGATTTGGAAGACCATGATTCCACATCCGAGTTCTGGTTTTGACAAAAATCCAGGTACTCGACCCATTTACATCCATACTATTCTCTCTAAACTTTCTATTTTAGTAAAACATTAGTAATCTTTTTAAAATTTATTTTCTTGTTTTTAAATTGTAAGTACTTTTTTATTTATGAAAATTTTATGAATATATTTATAAAATTATATCGTGATAATCAATAAGTTTTAAGATATTTTTTTAACAGACTCGTACATTAAATTTGGAGGCGATTTGTTGTAACATAAACTCACACACACAAATATATATATAAGTTAATAGCGACAATAATTCTCAGTTGTTCTCAAGTGGGGTGGTATAGACCCAACTTTTTTTTTTCCAGTTATAATTGTACCCCAAGTTCGTGTTTAGTGCGGATTTTAAGATATCAATTAATTTTTTTAACAATGTCAAATGATTAAAACTTAAAGGGACCGATCTCACTCGATGGATATGCCTTTTATGTTGTTCTCGTGATTGTTCATAGTAAACTTAACGTCGTAAAAAAGAATGAATTTCTTAATATTAGCTTAAAACACAAACTTGAGCAAAATTGTTATTGAAAAACAGTTAGATCTATGCCGCTTCACTTAAAAACAACTTAAGTACTTTTACCACGATTAATCCTCTCTATATATACACGCGTGTGTGACGAAGGGTTTGGTTTTACGAGGCCAAGCCTGTGTATTCGTGGGCGTCCACTATTAGTTTGTGAGTTCAAGCATTGGTGCCACGTATGCATTGTTTTTTTTTTTTTTTTTTGAATGGGGTGGCACTATCGGCCAAGGTTACAATGCACTCTCGCATGACTTAAATATATTCAGTGTAAGAACAAGTGACACTATTGGCCAAGTTTACAATAATGTAAAGGGGCACTCATTTTGAATCTCATGAGGGTTTGAACCCATGACCTCTTGAATAGAGGAGTGATGGAGTCACCACTTGGCCAAGCAAGCTTGATTGCCACGTATGCATTGTTTGAACGGTGGAGTATCATTTGGCTCTAACATAATATGCGGTAAAGTTGACTTGTTATTCTCAACGATGTGTGGCTTCCCTTCCCTCAATTATTACTTGCCTAGTCTATAATTCTTTATACATAATAATATATATATTTTTTAACGATGCAGAAAATAATATTATCATTATGTGTGCCATTTTGATTTTTGACAACAATTGTTTTACACCATGCAAAATTGTACGAATAAAGTTACTACTGTCCTATAAAATATAGACTTACTTTGGCCCACTCTCAAATTCAAGACCCACTACATGCCAAAAGGGATACCACTAACAAAAATATACTCAATAGTAAATATATAGTACTAAATAGTAAACACTATGATATAATCTTTTTTAAAAACAAATTTATGATATTCTTAAAATCTTTAATTTAAATATCAAATTTTATAATTCAATTTGAATCAAAACTGAATAAAAATATTATTCAATTAAAATTATTAATTTATCAAATTTTATTATTATAATGCATCTCTGACATACTTTATGAATCACCAATCATATATAAATATAATAAATTAGCTTACACAAAATAATTTTTGCCTAGTATTTATTGAATTAAATACGCCATATTTTTACTTTTTCAGAGAGAAAAACACCCAAAGAGAACACCCATTTACATACCAGTGATCTTTTTTCTGTTACCACGTGATTCCAGAATAATCAATTTTTATAATTAATTTAATATTAGTAATTTAAACTTACGAATTTCACCATTAAATATTTTAATATATTATCAATTCAAGTTAGGGATGTAACTAAAACCCGGAACCCAGTTTTAAATCCGCATTCGTATCCGATTTTAAAATCCGAATCCGAATCCAAAATCCGGATACGGGTATCCAGATCCGGATTTAAAATCGAATACGGATACGGATTTTGTTATTTAAAATTCGGATATCCGTATCCGGTTAAAAACCCGGTTTATTTTTATTTTTTATTTTTTTTAATTCATTTTCTAGGATTACTCACTCTCCTTTCTTCGACAGTCGACATTTCATTTTCATTTTCTAGGGTTACTCTTATTCAGCCGCCTCCAAGCCCTCGTCCGTCGGTTACTCTTACTCTTATTCATTTTCTAGGGTTACTCTCATTTCTAGGGTTTCATTTTCATTTGTTAAAAATTCCGGATATCCGGATAATATCCGAATCCGGATTTCAAAACCGAATACGGATAATTAAACAGGGTTTTGAAAATAGGTATCCGGATTTTCGGGTATCCGGATTTCCGGATCTGGATACGGGTAGTGATTTTCGGATACTCGGAAAACCGGATCCAAATACGGGTAGTAAAAAAAATCGGATACCCGCTCCGGTTACCGTCCTAATTCAAGTCGTACATATTTAAGTAAGGCCCACTAGATGCCAAAAGGAATCCCACCATTAAATACAGTGACAGACTTTATGAGCATTTAATTTAGAAAGAGAACCAATTAACCTACGCTAAAATTTTATTATTATTTACCATTCTAACACGTAGATTATTATTTATTTATTTATTGAGTACATAAGTTCCATATTTCAAACCCACATACGACAAACAAACCATTAACAAGAATATATCATCTCCCCCACACAGAAAACGACACTTCATCTTCCCTAAATATTTGCGTTTTCCACTCTACAAGGATGAAGGAGCTACATATCTATATAATCTACTAATCCTAACCTGATTTTAAGAACCCTAATTAACGATCATACCTTGTTCTAATCGAACCCGGTTTCTTTGAAATTCTCCGTCAAGCGACGGTGATTATGCCGTCGCCATTGGGCATGGCCTGAAACGCCGACGGATTCGACGGCGAGGGCGGTGACGGAGTGGAGAGCTTCAGCGAGAGAGGCAAACTCGGTTGTTCCGAAACGTTACTGTTCCGAGGCGAGTTGCTGTCGAGCTTGAGACTCGCCATTTTCGACGATGGAGGGATCATCGGGTGAAGCGGAATCGGACGGACGATCTTGCTCGCCGGTGTTCTAGACGGACGTGCGCAGTCCAGAGACAAACCGGTACTCTCCACCTCTGGATTCTCGGAGACGACGGGGAGCGTTATCGGTGGGATAGTCATCGGGAAAGCTTGTGTCGACTGGAACATGCTGAGATTACGATCCAACGGCTTTGATTGAGAGGCTTCTGCGTTGACTATTGTAGCATCTTCGTCCATCAATGCGTTCGTAAACTATACAAACAAAATCAAAGAGTAATCAACCATCAAATCATCAGCTATGTACGTATATGTAAACACGTACGGTGTCTGTAGTGATGTCGAAGAGACTGGATCTCCGTCGCCGGCGATTGTGGTTGATGCGTCGGAGGAAGTACTTCTGAGCGTGACTCGCCACCTGAGTCGGCGTCCGAGTCTTGACGAAGTTTCTGGAAATTCCTCGCCAGTCTCCCTTCCCGACCTTCTGCAATCCAACCAGGAACAGCCTGTGTTCTTCCTCGGTCCACGGAACCCCTAAATCACCAAAAAAAAAAAATTATAAAAAAAAAACAGATCTGAAATCATGAACTCGGGAGATGAATCAGGAGAAATGCCTCTCTTGCGCTCGTGGCTGCGACCGGAGGCGTGAACGACGTCGTCGGAGGCGTAGCCCGCCTCGACGGCGGCGCTGGAGTCGTGAGGCTGATCGGCGGCGTGGTGATCGAGATCGTACTGCGAGAGATTGGTCATGCTGGCGCTCTTCCTGAAGCCGCCGCCGCTGCCGATGGATCCCTCGGTGAGGCGCACGCCGAAGAGCATGATGGCGTTGCCGGCGCCGGCGTCGGTGCAGGTGCGGGAGTTGTGGCCGTTGTTCCCGCACTGCGAGCAGGTGCGAGACATGGCTGGGTTTTCTCTCCGGCGACTTTCTGTTTGGCTCGCGAGAAAGTGAAATGAGACTCGGGAAAGAGGTTTTCGTGGCTGCTTTCAAGATATAGTGGTGTGATTTAGGGTTCGTTGTTTGTTGTGGTGGGCGTTGTCGCTCAGTGACGTGGACTTCAGGATCTCGGAATTAAATAGTAGAGATAATGGCGGTAAAAGTACTTTATTTTGATTAATTGAGGCGACTGAGTTCAAAAGTGAAAATGATGGAAAAAAATACTTTAAGTTAAAAAATTTGAAGCGAAATATTCATCCGTTTAGTTTTTTTCGTCGAATTGAAATGAATAAAGATACTAGATTGATGGTGTATGAGCACATAAATATGCTTGATTTAATTGCATTATGCCAAAAAAATTAACGAAAGGTCGTAAAAAAAAATTGGATAAAAATCCCTTGTTTCATATTTAGTTGCTTTGGATACTTTCTCTGTTATTTCTTCACTTTAGACACTTGTCGCTTCAATTTATTATAAAATAGGTATATTTACCGTGATTCTCCTAAAATAGTATGTATTAAGATTAAAAAGGAGGGTTGTGTTTGGATGTGGGAAGATGCATGGCATGATTACTCTAAAGTCTCAATCAGGGCCGTTGCGATCTTATCAGATGCCATCGATGAAACCGAGGCCTATGTGTCTTATCGTGCGTGTCTTGAACTGGTGATAAATAATTGGGAATTTTGTTAAATATGCTTCCCGGTTGATCAGTCTTACTAATCTATAATTACCACTAAGGCACTAACTAATAAAATGATAGTTGAATTATATGTATATATATATATTTAAAATAACCAAGTACCAATATAATAAAACACTATAACTAGCCTAAACTTCAAATAGTTTATCGGTTTATCTCTTTGTTGGGTCCAATTTTAGGTTTCTCCTTTCGGGGCTAAGGTCTCGACTGAGCAGCCTTCCCGACTTACTACATGCAGTTCGAGCTTCTTCCCTAGTCATCTCGGTTCAGAGCTACACACTCTTCTGATGCACACATTCGGCACAGTACTCCGTACGTTGGCAAGCCGGTCAAGTTACCATCGTGTGGTCAAGCTTGTCTCCGGCTATAAAAGGCGTTATTGCTCCCACAAGGAGTTAAAAAAAATAAGTTGTTCTGGATAGTTAAAAAAATAAAATTGAAATGACACTTTAAAAGTGACATAAGAGTGTTTCTTCTTTATATTATGAACCGTAGTTTTTCCTTACTATTTCCCAGAAAGAGCATACTAACATTTTTTAATTGAAAATAAACATTATAATAAAAGAAATCACCCGTAAACTCTAGGTGTCTACCAAAGCATCAAGTCTTCTTTGTTGGTCCAATCATATAAAATCCAAATAATTTCCTAATCTCTAGATAATTGTTGTTTTCACAAAGTTCCAATTAAATAATCAAAATGTCGCTATTTATCTTTCTAATGGTATCTTATGCACCCAACAATACCCATGATGTTGGATGTGGTATTATTGGTGGAAAATGTCTCAACATAAATAGAAAAATATTTTGTGTGAAAACATAGAAAAAGAAAAAAAGAAAAGTGATGGTGGAGAATTAAAAGTGTATCTCCACCGTGAATTCGGCATATTGGGTGGCTCATAGGGAAAGATATGGTTGTCGTATGCTTTTTGGACTTCATTAATACACGAAGCCCCATTGGCGGTGGGTGGAGTTGAATTGCTCAACTCATTGGGATAAGAACTTTGGACCCTACTCATCAAACATGCATTCTAAAAATAAAATAAAAAAATTAACAAATCTAAAATCTAAATTCAAGTTTAGGAGTTTAATTTTACGGGTATATCGAGGAGCGAACGAGTGTATAACTAACGGAGTTTTTTTTTTTTGTTTTGAAATTTTAAAAATTTGTAATTGATTGTACCGATCTGATTTTTTCGAGTATATAAAAGTAAATGATGGAATTTCGTAATATAATATAGATAGACATATTTATTATAAAATATTAATTATTTATAAATCAAAATGTTATTTTTTATTAAAAATTAATTATATATATATATAATTACTAAAATGGGTTGTAGGTTGAACGGATTTGATCCGATAATATTATAAAAGTAGGCTGAACGAATTATATATTTATATATTAAAAATTCTTTATATTATTTGATTATTTTGATAAATCTTTACTATTCTTATAAATAATAATTGAATCAACATCGGGCATCTCAATATTTAAGAGAACAAGCTCAAAGGAGAACTAGCTCAAGGTAAAAACCAAGAAGATTTACCTAATACTATAATTATCTTGGCAGTGATGAGAATAAATTTCTTGGCTATTAGATTGTATTTTAAGTTTATATTATGCATTGCTTATCTTGTTGCATTCTATTTTTATGTTTGTTGATTTTAATTTTGTAATTTATATTTCTAGTGTTTTAATTGAAATTTACTATGTATTTCTTTAATCAATGAGCGTATTGTGATGTTCTATACAAATTAATATTTCATGTTAAATAAAAATAAAAATACATAATAATAATAATTAAGTTATATTTTTTATAGATAAAAACATTAATCACATTGTTAAATAACAAAAGAGATCATATTTAATCTAATATAATTAAATAAACTTTTCAATATATATATACTAGTAATATGAAAACAAATAAAAAATAATAAGGTGTTTTACCGTAGCTACAGTGTCACATTATATAATAAGACATTGTAGCAACAAAACAAAAGGAAAGAATCCCACTTTTAGTGTTGAAGTTTTTTGCCGTGCTGTTTGACTGTTTGAGTAATTTTTTTATTTTTATTTTTACTTTTCAACGATATAATAGTGTTATAGCACTTTGACAGAGTAGGCCTAACAACTCAATATTTTCTTGTAAAATTAAATATGATTATCATTAAGGAATTAAATTGCAAACCGACTTCTATTAGGATTTCATTGAGAAACATATCTCTCAAATACCCCCTGTTAAGAAACAAAAAACACTGTTCACCGCGAGTATAAAACAAAATCAAAACCTTTTTACGGTTACTATTGCAAAAAGTTCATCATTAAGTTTAATATATTTTTTTAACGGAAAAAGTAATTATGTTTGCAAGCAGGGACAAAACTATGTGTAATTGGGGGTGGCAGTTGTCACCCCCACTCTCATGATTTCATCCTATTATTCTTTTAATTGATTTGATAAAAAAATAGTTTAGTCATTAGTGGGTTATATTACACTAACTGTGAGTGAAACCTATCTACGTGAACTATTTAATGAATGTTAAATTAATATTTATCATGGACAAAAAATACAAGGAGCAATAGCATTCAGTGTAATTTCTAAAAAATCTTTATTTAAATATCAAATAGAAGGAAACATTCAAACATGCAATAACAATATTTAGCTCATTAACCATAATGTTTCATGAAAATTTTAACTAAATATTATTAATGCTCAATACCTGAGGAAGATTGTATATAAACAACAAAACAAAACAAAAATATTGGATACATAGTAATATGCTATAATATTATCATGCCATGATTTTTTTTCTTCTAAACAAGATAAAATTAATAAAGGTAAATATTAAGAGAACCTTACTAGTAAACCGTCACCCCTGGTCTTAATTCCTGGTTTCGTCCCGGTTTGCAAGCTTAAGTGTCTTGACCTTACTATTGGATATTTGCCAACTGAATGACGACATACATATTTTTTTGTTGCTAATTTTTTTTACATAAAATTGAATTGCACCAAATGATGTATCATATATACTTTTGCCATCAATTACCTGTTTCATGTTATTTAGTGATTTCCTTCTTCGTAGGGATCACGAAAATCTCACAAAAGCTTCTTTAGTGTGGCACACAATTTTAGCCTCGGACCAACCATTTCTTTCATTTATTTTCGGTTCCAATTTTTTATACAGTCTTTTATATACAGTTTTAGACTATATAGAGCCTATAACAAATGAAACTTGTCACCTATCAACTTTTATTTTTATTTTTTTATTTTTGTTTACCTAGTTAGTATAACTTTAAGGCATTAGGCTTCATTATTGTTTGCTATACATCCCTATTAATATTCAGGAAAACGTTATAATGCTTAGATATTGGGTATAATTATTGATGCGTTAGTCAACAACTAGAAAACCATGCCTTTTTATATTTCTTTTAATAAAAAATATCTTCAATGAAAAATATGCCTCACTTCAAAAACTAATTATTGTGACGTATAATCAAATGCTCATTTAGCATATTGGGCTAGATTTCTATTAATTAGGCTAGGTTTATGCACTTATAATATGTATACTCCTAGAATTTTATACATACATTTCATTGAAGGATGAATGTGAACATATTTTTCACTCTATACTTTCACTTTTATCTCTCTCCCATATACATTTCTACTTCATATCATATCCTCACTTTATCTCTTCATCCAATATTCAACCCAAGGTTCAACTTACCGATTTTACCGATAAACCGATTACCGTTTTCGACGGATTAATCGATAGCTTACCGATTAACCGACGGAAAACCTATAACACTGTAGCTTACCGATTACCGATACTTTTCGATGATTATCGACAGATTATCGATACTTTTCGATACTTTTCGACAGAAAACTTATAAAATATTTTGATAATATCATACCTCTAATACAAAACATAGATAATGTCATACACACACATAGATAATTTCATACACACACACATAGTCTAACTCTAACAAGTCTCAACTATCAAATATAAAGGCTAATACAAAGTCTAACAAGTCTCCAACCTCAAAAGTACGACGATCTCCTATGGGCTTCCATAATACCCGAGGCACCACTTGATTCCAAATGCATGTTGCAATATGTCCTCCAAAAAAATGAGCGCATTGCCTTGGAAATCACCAAAAGATAAACTTCAACACTTTCGCCGCAATTAAGACAAAAACCGGAATGTCTTCAAATCTGCCAAAAATTCACCTCAAAAAATCAGACTCAGATTTTCAAAAATATCTAATCAAGGGAAACACCCAAAAAAATGAGTACATTATCGAGAAAATCACCAAAATATAAACTTCTCACACTTTCGCCGTAATTAAGACAAAAACCGAATACCATCAAATCTGCAAATAAAATACACCAAAAATTCACATTAATATTTAAAAAAATAATTAATAAAGGAAAACCCCCCAAAAAAGTAGTAGATTACCTCGACAAAACACGCAAGATAAACTTGCAATACTTTTGCCGTAGTTATAGGTAAAACCGAATTATCGTAAAATCTGAAAAAAATTTACAGAGAAAAATTAGATTAATATTTTAAAAAATATTTAATAAACTAAAAAACCCCTAAAAATTAATATATTGCTTCATAAAACACAAAAAGTAAATTTTAAATACTTTTGCCGTAATTATTCAAAAATCCGAATTAAGCCTCTAATTTACCTAAAAATCGACCCAATTTCATAGAAACTATTACAATAATTTATTATTCAATTATATACATGAAAAAAATTGATTATATAGCTCTAAAACATAAAAAATGCAATCTTGATATGAATATACAAAAATTTTACATAATAAACCTAAAACATATTGTAATCTTTATATATTTCATCTAATTCCTACAAAATAATTACAAATAAAGTCATGGAAACAAGTTTCCTACAACATAAAATCATAAAAATGCAAAAATACAACTCAAAATCCTTAAAGTGTCAACCTTTCTAATTCACCAAACATAAACTCATGAACAACTTAATCTTACTTTCTATAACTTATGCTAATCATCTCAAATTCGTGTAAAATAAGTAAATATCAAAGAAAATTGCAAGAAACATATAGATCTAAGATTATACCTCCTAAATATACCCAAAAGTTCGAAATTTTTTGGATAAATTCGGTGTAAAAAGCTTAAAACCAAACTTTGCAAACTTTTGCCACACACACAATTTCCATGGAAAAGCTTGAGTTTAACCGAAAAGATGGGACTTACCAGTTCGAAAATCGGCGAGAAATCATAACATTAGGTCAGTCGGCGGCGAGAAGAGGCGAGAAGAGAGAGAGAGGGTCGAAAATCGGCGAGAAAAGTGAGAAAGGGGGTTAAATATTTGCCCTAAATCTTTTTTTAATTGCACCGAAAAGAACATTTTTTTTACACGTGAAACACCGATAATCGTCTGTCTTTCGGTTTATCGAAAAGCTCGATAATCGTCGGTAAGCTCATAAAACGGTAAGTGTAATAGCCGGTAACTTACCGGTAACTACCGGTAAGACCGATTATCGTCGATTATCGACGATAATCGGTGGTAAGTCGAACCCTGATTCAACCATCTACTTCAATTATTCAATCCATATCATTATATTCACTTTTCACATCATCTATTCATCAACCTACTATTGACGTGGTTTCCCACTTCAAACAGTCAAGTGTGACTTGTGAGCGTATGATGTTCTTGAGATTGATGATTTGGTGGAATTCGATCTCTCACGTTACAAGCTCTCGATTCACTCTCGATATATGTATATAAATATAAGCGATATAAATGAGACAATGGATTTTTTTATAGAGGTTCGTCCCAAGGCGGTAGTTGACTACGTCCTCTGTTAGTTTATTGCGACAAATAACATAGATGGACAGCTACAGGCAGCAAATCACGTCTAGAACAAACAGAAAGAATGAGAAGAAATGAATAGAATACAACGAAATCTCAAAGTAAGCAGAAATGCCGGGTAGCGAGCTCTCGATGTATTCTCTCAGGGATATGTGTTGATCTGAGCTTGAGCTTGATATTTATAGACTTCAATTCTTCCCGTTGGACTTCCAGGAATCGTGGGGTCTTTTCTTCAAGTTGAACGGGTTGAATGGCTTGCCTTGCTACACGTGTCCCACGACTGCGTTCTCTTCGTCGTGTTTGAATTATACCCGTTGAAGACTTGACTCCGTGCTCCTGGTCTTCTGTTGGGGTTTGAATTGGGATGCCGGGTAGAGAATGTGACGATTCTACCCTCTTCTTCCTGGGCTGATGACGGATAGCATTGGGCCTTTGGGCTTTTTAGGCCGAGTGGCTTTGTATCCGTTGGGCTTCGTCTGATTGAGAGCTCTAGTGGGCTTCTCAATTGGGCTTTTATGGATATCGATTTATTCCTTTAAAACTTTTAATCTTTACTTGTAAATTTAATTAATTCACAACTTTAGCACTTTATGCCATATTAAATAATGACGAATTTGTACATCAACACCTACCACCATAAATCTTACTATATTTTATGGCTTCTCTCTAACGTACGTTGATACGATATAATATATATATATATATATATATATTTGACACAGAGAACTTTTAGAGAGGTTCGTCCCAAAGCGGTCGTTGATTACTTCCTCTAGAATTTATTGATGGGGTTTGAGTACATAAGCGAAGAAGAAGAAAGTGTTTGAAAGACAATCTCAATTTGAAAGCCAGACTCGAAGATATTGTGAACTCGGATCCCTCTTCCGTGCCTCCTTCTTATGCTTATATAGCCTTGTTCTCCTTTCTCTCTCCAACGTTCTAGTATCCCGGCCTTAGTGGGTTCATGATTGCCTTCATGTGTTGACACGTGGTTGGAGGACAAGATCCATAACCGCCATCTAGCAGTTTGAATTCTGTATCCGCTGGGGAGTTTGAATGTTGCTTTTTGCTGAGCGAGTTCCCGGGTTGACTAGATCAGCTCGTTGAACCTTGGGGTGTTTGTGGTGGTTTTTGGGTTGGATATTCCGAGATCCAGGTTGTTGGGCCTTAATTGGGCGTTGTTCCTAGACTCGTGCTTGGGGGGTTTCGAGTTGGGTTGACTCGTAGGTTTTGATTGGGTCCGTTTGATTAGGCGGGTTCCCGGGTCAATTTCGTTGATTCCCTTTTTATTCGTGTTTTTAATATAAAGTGTAATTGTCACTATGTGACATATAGTTTAGTCATATAATGACGTAAACGAACATCAGCAGTTCCCGTCCAATAATCTTAAGTTTAAGCAAAATAATAATAATAAGAAATTGATTTTTTAATATTAGTATAATGTTTTTTATACTAATATAATATATATATACACATTTTTTTTTATAAAGTATATATAATATTTTATTTTTTGCTCAGCTTTGAACCACGGCAATTTTTCTTTTTTAAATTGGGATGAGCCCCTAAGACTTATAATTCTAATTGCAAATTTTAATTTTAACATATGTTCAACAATATATTTTTTGAGATATGTTTTAAAACAGTGATATGTTATCTAATATTACATGTTATATTTGCACGATACGACTCATATGAGCACGAGATATTTACAATATAAGAGCATTCGATTGAAAGATAATAGACCTTTCCAATTTTATACTGACCATATCTTTTTGCGCTATGAGATGTTTGAGTTCATATTGCGAAACGTAGTGTGAAAATTACTGTAGTTTAGCTAAATTATAATTATAAAATTGCTTACAAACTAATCAAAAGTTAAACCATTGTTTATTTAATGATTTACAAACTTTAAGACGTCAATGTGTGTATCGCACAAACTCCAAACTATAGATTATGTTATGTGAGCAATACTTTCTACACTAAAAAGTTGCCATCAACTTTTAATACCCCAACGTGCACAAATAGATTGTTAAAATATTGTATTTGAATGTGATAATGGGATACGTTGGTGGTCCTCCAATTTAATTCGATTCCCTATAGAAACTTTTATTTATTTTTTAATATGCGGATGAGGCAGATTGCATTATTATCAGGGGCGGAGCGGCGGCCGCCCCCACTTGGTCCGTACTCGTTATTTTTTATGTTAATGTATTCATATTATTATATAAGTTTATATATAAATAATAAATATAGTATTTGTAGACTAAATGTCACTATAGTGTAATGAAATCTTGTTGTTCCTCCAAGTTATAGCCCTAGGTTCAATTCTCAATCTCTACATATATTTTTTTTAGCAACAGTTTTTATAATTACAATTTTTTTTTAATAATAGTAGTTTCACTGTCTTGTTTTATTTTGAAATTTATGAGAATTCTAATCATATAGAGATCTTAATGAATTATTTTCATTAATCGAAAGTTCATAAAAAATAGTTATAGTGCAATGTATAATAGTAGTTTCAATGTCTCGTTTTATTTTGAAATTTATGAGAATTCTAATCATATAGAGATCCTAATGAATTATTTTCATAAAAAAATTCATAAAAAAACTAGTTGTGATGCAATGTATAATAATAGTTTCAATGTCTCGTTTTATTTTGAAATATATGGTCTATTAATTTTTGCCCCCTCTTGGTTAAAGTTCTGGCTCCGCCCCTGATTATTTCCATACGAGTATCTTTTAGTTTAGTTACGGTAAGTGGTAATTTCATAACATATCTCTTCAAAATGTCTCGTGTTTAAATATTAGGGAGAGGTTCTAGGTTCAAATACTATGGGACACAAATGTGTATTCCCTTTACACATGTAAACTTGGTCAATAGTGTCGCATGTTTTTACACTAAATAATAATAATAATAATAATAATAATAATAATAATAATAATAATAATAATAATAATAATAATAGGAGAGTGAATAATACCAATATGGAACGAAGGTATGGTTTTTGGTTTCTCCATCTCGGACTCTTACTTATTTTTCTCGTTGACAGCCGATTTTATATTGTTTTCTCACTCACTGCCTCAGAACGCAGCCATCGCGGTTCTCTATCTCTCTGACCCTCGGAACGACCAAATTTGTCAGAATTCTATTTTGCGTGATTGGACCGAGCTTCCATTAAATTCGTTGGATTACTATTTTGCGCGTAATGGCAACAATCCGAGTGTATAAATTTCTATTCCTATTCATTATGAAATTATTCTCTCTTATTTATATATTGGTTATCGCTGTCAGTGATAGTTGATTGTTTTAATTTTTATAATTAAAAAAAATGTGATCTTTTGATGTGCTATCATTGTGATTTTGATTATACGTCGGTGCTCCTTCTATGTTAAAAGCATGGCTATGTCATTGCTTCTGTTATGTCTTCTTCTCTCTCCAATGTATATAGATTTTTTCTTTTGTGTTGGACTTGGGAGAAGCCCGATTGTAAGGCCCATGACTAGGCCCAATACACTGTCATTTTCACCATGCGATCTCATTTCAAGTTCTATCGCATTCTGTTTTAATTTCAATAAAGTTATTTATTTAGTGTATTGCATGTTGAGTTTCTTCATCTGATTTGTAGCAGTTTCTACACGATTATTTTTTTTACTCACCCTGATAAGTACTAATGTGATAAATTGGGCATAAGATTGTTAATATTTAGACATGTTACTAACTAATACATTTATCATCTGATAGATAAATAATTTTGTACCTTTTCGTATACATAATACATTAACATATCTATAGACAAATTAGACATACAAATATATGCACATGCATGATATATTAAATAATGATAGAGATAAATATAATGCTCTAATAATTCCAAATTAACGCATCTCCTAACGAATCAATACGAGTCTTTGCAACATATTATGACTTCACAGCTAAAACGGGTCCTTTTTTTTGTTCCAACTAGATTTTAGCTAACGGCCCAAGGTTTTTAAAAACCGGCACTTTATTTCAATCCAAATTACGATAAAGCACTAAGTAACCAGTTTTGAAATTGTAGGAGCATTTATGCTAAAAATAAAAAATTCGAACGGAAGTCAACAAACATCAAAGTCTAGGGGCCTAACTGCTAATTACATAAAAATGTCAGAGCCTCCGAGCTCCGTGGTGCCACTACCACTCCCTCCAAATCCATTTACAGCAGAGCCTTAAAAGCCCCAACTTTCAAAATGTTTTGCAACCAAACCCCGGGAAGCTTCCTCCCTCGCAGTTCCGTCCACTCAAAACGCACTTCCTCTCGTCGTTTCGATCGCGCTTCGTTCCCCGTCGTCGCTAGGGTTTCGTCTTCCTCGCCGGCGACGGAGAAGCGAAGCTACAGAGGACCGAAGCCCGGGAGGGAGTTCGTCGCCGACTGGGTCTCTGACAACGACGGCGTCGTCCGGAGCCTCCCGATATACGTCGGCGCCGCCTCTCTCGTCGCCGTGCTCCTCAATCGCGCCGTCTCGGGGATCGCTCCGGTCGCCGACGCAAGCAGGTGAGTTTCTTTCTCTCGTCAATGTCGGAGTCTCTCTGGTTGTTGACGATGTCGTTGTTGTCGTGTCTCAGCTCGCAGTCGAGAGCTGATCTGTTGACGCTCGGTTTGGCTGTGACCGACGTGCTTGCTGGTTTGGTGTGGCTGTCGATCAAGCCGAAATCGATTTCGGTGGTGAGATTTCGAGCTCTTCGAGTTTTCGTTTTCTTCACTGATTCGAAGCTTGCTTTGAATTTTTTGAAGATTTGTTGAATTCAGGTGAGTCCTGAAGGGATCGAATGCCAGATTATAAGTCCTGATCTTCCAAGTCCTGTAGTGTCCGAGTTGCTATGGTAATTGATCTACTTCTAGCTCCAAGTAATGGTTGATCATACTGTATTATGGTTCTGAGATTGACAGTTCGTATTACTATGTATTTGTATATATGTATACGTATAATCATGTTTCTTTTCGCAGGATATGGGAGTCTCTCAAGGATGTTACGTGTTGCAGATCGCTTGTTATTGTTTACAATGGGAGCTGTATCCTCCAGATTGGTTGCGCAGCGGAAACTTCGGGAAGAGACGGGAATGCCGTGCCCGTTGAAGCTGGTGAATTGATGCGAGGATCACTTTGTGAGGGTGTCATGAAATCGGGAGCTCGTAAGTGTCTACATTGGAGGCTCGTGTAACGTATTTTCTCTTGTGTAATTCTGATGATAAATACCAAGGTCTGTACTAAATGCTCGGTGCTGAGTCAAGATTTTGTGAATTCGTCTTGCAGAGAGTTACTTGGCTAATCTGTCTCTTTATCCTGGAAAGTCGCAACTGCTATTTTTACCGACAAATACACAGGTAATTCCATCGTGTTAAACTATTGTTAAATGTGTTGGTTAAAGTCAAAGCGCACTGTACCAATTTTCCGTCTTCAAACGAAAAAATAGAAACAATAGGTGATTGTGTGTCGTTATCTATAAATAGTGTTTTGACGTAGTTCGTGAATAATCCTTGTTATTCCTTTGATTCGTGCGCACGCACAAACAATGCTTGAGAATCATCATCTTCAAATGTATAAACTCAAGACAGATTTTGATCCATGAACATCAGAGAATAATATTAAATATTTGGGCATTATCTGTTTCAGTCTCTGACAATCTCTCCACATGCTTTTTTGATGAAGCTCTCAAGATTACAGGCTTACAACTCTCAGATCCTATTCTTTGTCAACCGAAACATATGTATACTCGTTCAGTAGATTAAGGACTCGTACGGTTCAACTAGCTGTTGAACCGTTATAACCGAATTCCTAACAAGTTTCTAAGACTGTACAAAACGGTTAACAGGTGTCGAAAGTATACAATTAACAATTCAGATATGAGTAATGAAACGTTATGCAAAGTAATAGACTGTCTAACCTTTCATGAGTTCTTTTGGCCAGGTAACTGGAGGAAAACAACTTAGCATGTTAACATCATATCATAATTAACATAATTATTGTAATTCTATACATGTATAAATTTTGATTTAGACCGGCGGACGTTCTTCGATGCCCCCAAATTTCTAATAAACGTTCAAATTTATTTTTTTAACATTTTCCATAATATTATTTAGCATCTATTTAGAGTCCACCCCACTTCTATAGGGTATAATTTCCAATTTTTATTTTTTGTTATTTATAAATTATACCCCTCAACTTCTGTCAGGTGCTAATTTTGGAGTTTCTAAGTTTTCATTTTCCTTAATTTTCAGGCAGTCATTCTGCAGCCACTCGGGGAGAAGGGAATAGCAGTCATCGGTGGCGACACAATACGGGGTTTCACAACTTCTGACCAGGTCCTTCCCTTAACTTTAAAATATTAACCGGCGAATCTACCTGAAAACACGGTCAAGTTGTGTGATCCATCGACTCCTAGGGTATAAAATAGTCATATGAGTAAACCCAAAGCAAGCTCTCTTATTCGTGCATGAGATTTAGCTGACACCTAATATTTCTCATTTTGATTTGTTTGTTCAGCCACATGAACAGAATGATTTACCATTATGTTCGGTTTGTACTTGCAACACGTGTGTTTATCAATGAAAATGTATTTATTGATTTGGTAAAACATTCCTTGGCTTGCAGGCTTGGATATCATTAATTGGTGAGAAGCTGGATGCTACACTGGCCAAATATTTGGACAGTTCGCCACTTGTTCAGCCAGATAAATAATTGTAAGGCACCCAGAAATTGTTCATAATAAATTAATGTTACTTCGTTGACCTTTCGTACTTTAGCTTCGTTAATGTATTGTAAGAAAAAGAAAAAAATCCTTCGTCGTATAGTAAATGATTATGTACAATTCTGTGCATATGAAAGGGGACAAAAATTGACATCGGGATTCGTTTCTAGAGGATAGTGTCCCAGTATAAATATATATATTGTATTCTGTAACTATATATGTAACTTTTGTCCACAGAATTTTGCCCATATAAGCAAGTCTAGTTTTTTGTTTTTGTTCTTCTAACATGATCATGTTTTGTTTTTTAATAAATTAATTCCTGAACTACTTGGGTACTAGTAACAATTCGAGTAACTCCCATCGGGTCGAGGAATTCCCGTCAAGAAGGTATAGGTCTTAAACGATTGAGCGCTTGAATCTCACCGTTGAGGCAAAAATAAGGTATATTCACCGTTTAGGTTAGAGTTCAATCAACGTGATACTAAAAAAACAATTTGAGTTAGTCTCAAAGGCATAATCAGTTGTGCTTGTTCATCCGGGACAGGCAACCAATGGCCGCTGGTTGCCTGTCCGCGGCACTATAGTATAGGGTGGGCGACAAGAAAAACATTTAATTAAAATATAGCCGTACTCGGTCGGGAGCCGGGCGTGGGTGGCAGGCGATGGCCTCGGGCAGCCCGTGCCTGTCACAAGACTACTCACACACTACTCTATCATAGAGCTTGCTTAAACTTCTTTACCACATCAGAGTCTGAAGTCTGATAAAAAAGAACAGAAAGAGAAGTGAAGGAAAAAAATAAATTCATTTCATGTCGTCAAAAATTTACAAGCGTATAAGAATCCTGTTATAAACTCATATGATGCCTATAATGAAAGGAAAAAAATAATCAGATATATAGAAACAATAAAAACTTATTAATCTTTATGAGTGCCCTTGTATTTTGTGGGTACCTAAGTGGAAGAAACAGAGGTCTCTTCCCAGGGCAACGACCCTGTCGCAGGGTCAGCGAAGTTCGCCAGCACGAAGTCCCTCAAGCCTGTGTCCCAAACTTCGCAGAATTGCAGCCTCCAATCCGGTGGCTCTATCGGCTCCGTCCCCAGACCCGGCGCTCGGTCCTTCGACCCTTTGTTCTGATCCTCTCGCCAGTCGACGACGTAAGTCGCCACTCGCCGGTAGAATTTCGCCCTGAAACTCTCCCAGACTTGGTACTTGTAGTGGTTCACCAGAGCGGTTGACTCCAGCACATTCAGGTACCGAAACCCGTCCCTGAGCCGGAAATGGTGCACCACGTTGAGCAGCGTCGGGTCGAGCAAATCTGGGCGGACAATGGACTTGTGCCGCTCGGGCCGTTGAAGCCTGCAGGTGTACCCAGCGGTGACGCCTTTGGCGGGCGGCGAGCTCAGCCCGGACGGGCCGAAGCTGTGGCAAGTCGTTCTTAACTCTCCGATGATGTCGGACGATGAGAAGTTCGCGACGAGCTTGCCTAGCGCGTTCCGCCCCGGGAACGTCTCGCCCATCTGGCGCCGGAATGCTTGAGGGAAGAAGAAGAATTCATCAACATCAAAGAATCCGACCCATTCGCACTCGTCTCGGGCGGTTAAAGCGCAGTGCGAGAACCCGGCTTCCTGCGTTTTGATCCATGGCCAGGCCTGCTTGGTGACATTGTACCCTTCTCCATCGAGCTGCCGAACCACTTCTTCGATCCCGTCGTCGCTGTTATTGTCATAGATGAACCATCTTTCGACGCCGAGCCAAGCGTGGTACGTCACCCATTCACGCAGAGCCGGTGCTTGGTTCCACACCATTGTGCACACGCAGAGCTCATGCGTCTTCTTCTTCCTCATCGTCGTACGCTTTTGAACTTTTTTCGAGCCATAAATCTTCGCCACGGAAGGGAAAGTAAACCGGGCTTGTCCAGATTTGGCCGTGCCGATTGCGTGGCTCACAGTGACTCGAATCCCGTCGGCCTTCTCCGGATTGCTCTGTATGCTCTTCGGCAAGGCGCACCGGACAACCTCCTGCGCAGCACTGATGGCCGGCGTGGCGAGGACGAGCCCTTCCTGCCCTTCGCTGTCCCAATTCCGCACCCCGAATCGACACCGGAACCGCGAGGGGTCAGATTTCCGATGGGGCCGGAGGTTCAGCCCCTTGACGAACACCACCACTGTCTCCCCGTCCATCGCCGCCTCATAAACCACCCGGTCCCACGGCTTCACCGCCGCCCGAGTCTCCGAAACCGGCCAGTACTCCCCGCTTCCGCCCCGCCACCGCAAATCGACGCCCGAGAAGTTCGCGGGAGGCAGCGGGCACCGCACAATCGACCGGAACTCATCATAGCCATCCGTCGCCGACGCCGGCCTGACTGTAAACCCCACATTCGGGCCGTTAACCTCGCTCCCCTTGCCGCTCCGGTAGTAATAAACGCAGTCCAGCCTCTCCGGCTCGAGAATCCTGTCGTCGGAGAAGACGAGCACGTGGTCGGGGAACAGAACCCGATCCCCCACCCTCGCCGGGAACGGCAGCGACGGTTCCTGCCGCTTACCGGCGAGGGAATCCATTACGGAATTGCTCGCCGACAAGTGGAGGAAATGCGCGCCGAGAGAGGGCCGGAACGACGCCGGATTGAACGGGAACCAATCCAAGGAGAGAAACAAGAGGAAGACGAAGAAGGAGAAGCACACCACCAAGGATCTGAGAGAGAAGAAGTGCTTGCTCGCCGGAGAGTAGCTGTACGTCCTCGCCACGCGCTTCCTCTTCCTTCGCTGCTCGGAGTCCATGGCCGAACAGATCGAACGAAGAGCTGGGCTCGCTCGCAGATCTAATCCCGGAGATGGGTTTTTGGTGTGAAGGGTTTTGGAGTCCAACGCGCAGAGAGAGAAGAGAGGTTGAATGAAGGGCTCCGAGTCGTGTGGAGGTGGAATTTTCTAAAACGATAAACCTCTGTGGCGCGTGAGCCCCACGCGCATCGTCGTCGTCGTCGCCGAATGACTGAGGGAAAGCAAAGCACAGAGAGTGTTTTATGATCTTTCAGTTGTAGTACTTACTGATTGTTTCTCTTCTGCTGCAGGGAAACAAACCCCTTTTCCATTTCTTCTCCTTTATGCTTTTTCGAATGATAATTATTCGAGCTTTGCACTCCTAGGCCCTACCTAGCTTTTTATTTATGTAATTTGTTTTCATTAGTAATGGCCAATAATAATAGTATAATACACTAATACAGTACTATTAAGGCTTGTTTTTTTTTTTTTTTTTGTTATTTTATCGTGTTGGTCCAGTTTATCTCTTTATTTTTTTATTAAAAAATCCACAAAATGCCTAAAATACACTTAAAATTTAAAAGAAATGCCCATAATTTCATAAAATCAATTTATGCCCATTAATAAATTGTTTTGGACCATATTAACCCTAATATTAATTCTAATTTTTAATTTTCGTATAATATTTATTTATAATATATATTAATTTCAAAATTATTTGTTCCTATAATTATGATTGAAAATTTCAACATATTAATTAGGATATCATTTAATTATGGTACTTTAAAAAAAAAATCTTCATTATCACCGTATCAATTAATTACACATTCCCAAAATTGTTACAAATTACTAAATCGTAAATATAGTTACAAATTTGTAAATCGTAAATAAAATTATTGAAAATATAATAGATGAGAAACCTATAACTACGAAGCTAAATAGATGAGAAACCTATAACAACGAAACTGTAAATAAAATTACTAAATCGTAAATATAGTTATCATTTTGTAAATCCTAAATAAAATTACTAAAAACATAGTTACTGTAAATAAAATTACTAAAGCGTAAAGATAGTTACCAATTTGTAAATCGTAAATATAGAATCGTAAATATAGTTATGTAAATACAATAGGATTGATTTTTAATTGATTTTTGAAAATTCGATTAACAAATAAAGACGATATTTAGCTATTTTTAAGGAAATAACGATTTTATGTATTTAGCAATTTTTAATTAAATAAATTCGTTTTAATAGTGATTAATACGATGAAAATATTTGGAATATAATTAAGGGATGTTTAAAATCAATCAGTTATGTATTTACCTATTTTTATGGAAAAAAATATCGATCAGAATTTTATTTTAAGTGTAATATAATTGGTAGAATTTTTGATTTTTTTTTAATTAAATCGTTTTAATACTGGATATATGTAAATATTTCGAATTTAATTATGGGATTTTTAAAAATCAATCAGTTACTTAAAAATCAATCAATTTGCTACATGTAAAGAAATTTTTTGTTTTTTATTTTAATTAAAAAACGAAATTAAGATTAAACATGATTTAAAGTTAAATGTGATTTAAAAATTGAAAGGGTATATTAGTCCATATATCAATTTGTTGGTAGTTATGATTACCATAATTAGAAATTGACATTTTTTTGAAAGATTGAGTCACAAATGGGCATTTGATTCATTTACCCTTTTTTTTTTATTTTAGCGTTAGTGTTCCGTGCATTGTGAAAAAAATAGACTGTACGCGGTTGAAAAATTATGGATTTTTTTTTATTCGCGTGCAATTAATAGAGGACATTTTATTAAGGTTAGTTTCACCAGAATGATTAATTTTCTGCGATTTTTTGAGAGCTTTGAATATCTGAATTTTAGTTGCTTCGCAACACACTCACATTATAAAATTTATTGATTTTGTTTGCAAATTAATCGATAAAAATGCATTTAAATAAGCCTTGAGCTTTGCATAAATTTAATTTTTTTTAATCAAGTGGATAATAAGTTGCTTTTTTTAATTTAAGCGTCAGTGGGCTATGCTTGTCCGTTCGACAGCTTGACCTACATGTTAAGTTCATGGGTTCTATTTTCAATTTATCCTTTAAGCGCAAGGGTTATTGTTGTGGTAAAGAGTTAAAGGTCAAGAGATCTTAATGTAACTTTTTCTCTTGAATTTTCCTCTAAATTAATAATTAAAAATAATAATAATTGGAGTTGACGAGTCTATGTATGTCAAACTCCTAATATTTTGACCCTTTATTACATAATTCTCTTTGAGCTGAGAAAATTTGTAGATTTTTGAGAAGACTTCTTTTTGTGATAAAGAAGAGGCATTTAAGTAGCTCAAAGTCTTAGGTAAGTAGGATTCAATTGTATATTTAATTGTAACTTATGTGTGTTTAGAGCATCCCCATTAGCCCTCAAAATATTAATTAGCACAACAAGACTGATAAAGACTCATAATAAATATTTCATATTTAAAGTTAATTATTTGACATCATTCTCTCATTCAACTCCATGCCTTACAGTCAAGTGCTATAAGCTATAACACACCATTGTGTCACCCAAAAGTGTAAAACATTATCTAATCGAATCCCTTACAATAATCTCACTAGTCAGACTCTTCTGACATCCAGTTTCAATTTAGTATAGGCAAGGTCTTCTAAAGTAATGTTGAAAATTAATTGAAGAAAAATTAGTTAATACCAAAATTATTTTTTTCTTGTCATGCTAACTTCATATCAGTGCTCATTTCCATATGGCTCTATGTTTATGCCACCCAAGACCTAAAAATGAAATAAGAAAAGCATGACCAACAAGGAGCATAAAACAAATGTGGGAGTAAATTTTTTTTTTTTTGGGTGAAAGTTAGTTAAATTCGAAAAGAGTACGTGGTCGAAAATTCTTGACCTAATTATTCGTGAGATCAAATTACCTTATTGCCTAATAATATAACCGCTCGTGACCGTATCTCGTGTCATTATCGTGTTTGCGTTGATTTTGTTGTCGTGTCGTTATCGTTCATTTTTAGGGCCAAAATTTTATAATCTTATGCACCTATGTAGCCGTTAAAATTTACGGCTTGCGTATAAAAAAAATAAAACACACATGAATATAAAAATACTATATACAATAGAACCTCAATAAATTAATAACACTGATTAAATAATAATTTTATCCAGTCTCGACTTGGGCTTAATTAACTAAATTTATAATTCATTAAATTTATAAGATGATAATATTTTAGAAGTATATAGCAGGTCCTAACAGATACATAAACTGATAATTCAATATAAAAATAATAATATTACATATATAATTAGGTAATCACTATAATTATAATATAACATTACATAATTAGCTATAAAATCATCTTAAATAAAAACAAATTACACTAATTAACTAATCATGTAATGTTTTTAAAATATGATTATGAAATTATTTGTCTATTCTTGAAATTTATAGCTCTTTCAGCCTCAATTATAAACCTCAGCATAGCATTAAGAAGGTTCAGTGTCATAAACAGTAGAACCTCGATAAATTAATAACCTCGGTTTTTGTGAATTTTCATACCACAACTCTCGAAATAGAGCATACCGATACCGAGGACATGTCGAGTACTTTCCTTAGTTTTTAAAACCATGGTAAAAATCTTTAGCGATATTGTTGGGGTTTTACTTCGATCTGTTTCGAATGTACTGAGGAACATTTGGGTTTTCTTATTCAGACACGTAATTTTTTAAATTAACCATATTTACATATAAAAAGAGAGTATCACCTTTTTAGAAAGTAAATTTTCTTTTTGAAACCTATCACTATTTCCTAACTTTGTTTTGGCCCCTCGGCCCTAAATTATTTATTCATCTTTGTATTATTCAACAAAAAGAATAAAAGCCCCAATATTAATACGAATAATTGGTCCTTTTTGCTATTCTAAAACTTGAGAAAAGAAAAAAAAGAAAAGATAAAGAAGAAGCAGAATCGTATGTATGTTTTTTGTCTGGTGAGCTGTTGGGTATTCGCAGCAGCAAAATTAGCTGGCAAAATGAATGTATCATCACATCACACTATAAGATTAGGCTTTATGTTTTAAGAATTAAGAACACCGTGTAAAGAAGCTTTGTTTTTTATCAACACACAATTTTCTTTTCAACACATATTATTGCATTATCATGTGCTTCTGGTAGCCACCATTATTCATATATATATATATATATTCTAAATATTATATGTTGTATAATTCAAAGAAATTTGTGGCATAATTATAAAGTTTTTTTTTTGGGGGGGGGGGGATTTAGGTACTTCTACCGCAAATGTCTTTGTAAATTATAAACTTGTATTTCAATCTTTAATCAAGTCTCTTGGGAAAAATTATGAGCAACACTAGCTTCTAGGTGGGTTGTCTTGTACCGTTAATGACGCAATTAAAATCATGGGCCAATGATTTTATGTTTGATTTCAATTGTGTTTGTGGTCTAATTCAACATTAATTATTATCATTTTTTGTTATCTTGTGTGTTATGGGCATGTTATATATTGGCTGACAAGAGAAGCATTTAAAATAGTATTTAATCTCCATTATTAATAAATTAATTTAATATCATCACACATACATATAATAAGAATTTACAAAATAAAATAAGAGTGTTAAAATAACAACGGTCTAATATTCTCAATAAATAATGTTATTACACATGCATATTGAAGAATAAATTTACCATATTATAATTCAAAGAACATTGTCAAACTTAGATTAGATTATATATATATATATAAAAAAAAAATATTACTTATAGATTACATGGAAATGGCCAAGACACTTCGTAGCAAGTTGTA
This sequence comes from Parietaria judaica, assembly GCA_954871525.1. NCBI lineage: Eukaryota > Viridiplantae > Streptophyta > Magnoliopsida > Rosales > Urticaceae > Parietaria > Parietaria judaica. The sequence continues at coordinate 44,163,493 of OX940861.1, forward strand.
TGCCATTTCAATTCATTTTTCTCAAATAAATAATTTGGTAGAATCTCTATTTTCTACCAATAAAGAATATACCGATCCACACGACACATGTTAAAGAATTAGGTATCTATATTAATAATGCTATTACATTACTTATTCCTAATCATCAAAAAAGCCAAAGCTTTTTTATTATGATTATGACCACAACACTGACGTGCCACTAACTTGATTTTGATGTGTTTTTCTAAGGCAAGTATCATCAAAGATAGTAGAATTATGAGCCGGACCAAGATACAAATTCTGAAAAATTAATTATGATAGAATGGACTTAAGCAATAAGTACAATTAAGAGAAAAAGTATACCAAAAAATTAAATGTTTTTAAAATAATTGGAGGTAGTGTTTGTTTGGATTAAAGACATCTTAATCTAATTGCATACCAAGTACTAGAGGTGAGCATGAGTCGGGTTGGGCTGCCCCGATGTTTTCTATGGACCCGACCCGCTCACATCGGGTTATAAAAAAATAGTCCGATCCAACCCAAAAAATTTCAATGCCCGAACCAAACCGATCCGACAAAAATCAGGTTGGATTGGTTTGGGCCGTCGGGCCCGATTAATTTAAATTTAATTTTATATTACAAAAAATAATATGAAAAAAATGCATCAATACAACTCAAAGTTCAATTAAAAATACTCCAAACAAATTTAATCAAACAGTCATACACTAAACAAATTCTATAAATATTTGAATTAAACAACAACTCTAATCAATCTATCAAGAAACCCTAAATGAAACTTATAAACTATTTCAAGTTGCATATGATTACTACTCATTTTCAAACACGTTTAACTAAATTCAAACATATTCAAATAATAATAAATTACAACTAACTAGATTTGAAATAAAAATAAGAGTTGTGTTTGAGATTGAAAATGAGAGATTGAACGGTCCTTGAATATAAATAAAATTGAGTATGAGAAATTTTAAAAGATTAAAGATTACACTACTTGAATAAAAGTATATAAAAATTAATATGAAATATATATTGATTATATTGGTTGGGTCGGAGACCCCGACCTGACCCAAGGTTTTGGACCCGACCCCGATCAGAATAATAGTCGGGTCCGGCCCAATCCGACCCAATTTTGAGCAGGTTAGATTAGGCGGGTCTATAACGGATTGAGTTGGGCCATCGGGTTGGGTCTACAATGCTTACCCCTACCAGATACAATTAATCACTTATTCAATCACACTCATTAAAATTTATGAGTTGGTCTAAAAAAATAAAACTTCATGAACTCAAATATATATAATGAAGTCGGACCCATATATAACGTTTACTAACGTTGTTGGAACAGAGACTCTAAACGACACAAATTTTTGCATCATTGAATACTTAACCTGCACAATTGAGAGCTTGAGACTACACCGTCCAAATGTCAAAGAGTTTAAATACTTTTTCACCCTTATCTCTACAAAGTGCAAACAAACACATTCCAAGTCCGTTTATGAATAGAAGAAGTTAAAAAGAGATGGGTAAATATACACAAAAGTACATAGAAGTACACAAAATATTACGACATATTCTTAATCCTATTTTGTCGTGGTAAAAGTATCAAAAGTAACTTTTTGTCACGGTAACACGTGTGACCTTTTTAAACGCCCACGTATTCCACTAATTTCCCCCGAATTCAAAGATGCTAACCCCGAAGTCGGAGTTTGTAACCCCACATTCGGGTTTAGTGTCTCCGACTTTGGTGTTGTTTTAGTAAACAAACCCTAGACGATCTTGTATAGGATCAGTGTAATCCGACTTCGGGAATAATACCAACGACATTGGTGTTATTAACTAGCATTTTCGGAGATGCTAACCCCGAATTTGAAATCTGTAGCGTGTAAGAAGTTGACAAGTGACATTTGACAGATGAATCATAGTGAAATTTAGTTGGAACTTGAGGTGACAAAAAAAAAAATCTTTTACCACGATAAAATAAGATTAGGAATGTGTCGTGAGTTTTTTTATATTCTTTAAAGTACTTTTTTTTCTTCTGTATTTATCCCTTAGAGATTAACCCTTTAATTAATGGTAAAACAAATTTAGTGGAGCATGTGAGTTTGTGATAAGCTTGTTGTGTTTATTTTCATGGACCACACATTCTACGCCAAATCGGAGCTTCATAGCTTGGTCACACAAAGGCCAAAAGAGTATGTCATATTGGGACCATTAACTATTCTAGTTGCCATAAAATCCAGTCACTATAGACTGTGACATCACTGACTACTTTGTACCAAGAAAATTTGTTTGATAACTCACTCACTAAATACTTGTCTATTTGGTGGCTCCTTTGACAATCTTGTAACACTGTTTCTGGCTTCATCATTTCCATCAAAAATAATTTAAAGACGATTATATATATTACATATATATACATAGTAATCTTAATAAGTTAATTCGTTTGAACGGCATCGTATTGAAACACTAGTTCGTTAGTTAAATACTTGAACTTGTATCTTTGAAATAAAAAGTTTGAGTTCAACTGGGCACGGATTATTAATAAAGCGGTCATAAAAAATAAAAATAAAAACAGTATCCATAATGAAAGTGAGCACACTTTTAACATGAAATACAACTATTTATAGCGATTAATACATGTGCTAATTTTAAGAACTGTTATATCTTCTTTTGTCACTCTTTAACTGAATTTCTTTTTTGGGGTACCTAATTATAATGAGAACAGAAGTGTATAATAACGTATGCAAGTCTACAAGTATTACATCTAACTAGTTAGTAGATTTGAGGCTCATTAATAAAAGCCCAAATTGCAATCATTTTAAAAGTTGTGCACATTGAATATCAGAGTGGGTGGACGGAAAATAAAGCCCAAACCGAAATCATTTCTGAATATTGGTGGTGGTGACTATGGGTCTTTTTTATTGTTTTTGTTTTTATAATTTTTTTAGTACTAGTATGACATGTTCTTAAAATTAAGTGATGGAGAAAGATCAACTATACTGTTTATGTCATCGACGGAGAAGGAGATGGTCAGGTCAACTTAATCTCGAAACAATGCACGGTGAACGTCTTTCGACGGAAACGATTCATGTCGCGGTTTTATTTGTGTTTAACGCACTAGAGATCTATACACTATTAATTTGACCCGGATTATAGCATAGAAAAACGGCAAGAGGGTAAAATCGGTACTATGTATTGCGACCAATTAGAAACCAAGAAGATTGGAGTACCACCCGCCTAAGAGGAATCTCCAAGATCAAACGCCTACTCTCTTGAGGTTAATATGTGATGGCCCGGCGAAAATGGTTGCAGCTAGGGCTAGCTCCTTAACACTCTGAATTTTGAATTTAGTATAAATACACTTGTATGTTTTTTAGGTTTTATAATATTAATAATAATATTAACAAAAAAATATACTTAATTTCAACAATCATTTAGTAAATTTCTGAAGGAAAAAAAATGCCGCTACATTTTATCATCGATTTTAGATTAATGAAACAAAAATGTGTTTATAACAACTGAATTCATATTTATGGCCAAAATTTAAACCATAAAACTGTATTTGTATCATTTTCAAAGTTCATAGAGTGTGGATGCCAAAGATTCAATTGATAGAAACCATTGCGAAATCGCTCTATTTGTCATTTGTAGACAAAAATAATCTATGATTAAATATCAAAAAATTGATAGTCATCGTCGATAGACAATTATGTTGATATTGGACAAAGACAAATTAATGACAAGTTTCAATTCATTGACGGATTTCATTATGAAAAAATCAGTAACTTTACAATTATTAAAACATACTCGCCGTTTGTCGTACTCAATAAAGAGTTCAGATGAACGACGATGATGAGTGTCTGAAAGAACATTGATCATCGTTTGAGAGAAGAGATGAAGAATGATAAAAGCGACCAAAAACATGAGCTTAGTCCGTAAAGATAATAACATTTTAAATGTCTTTTGATCCTCAGCCATAGAAACTCAATTTTCTCTCATAAAAAATACTTTTGATTATAACAAATTAACAATGCATAACTCAGTAATTCAGTATGCTGCAGCTTACAGCCATAGTTTCTGGGCTTTGGCAGATGACTTCGTATGATTTAATAGGAGCGAAAAAAATAATCGTAAAATCGAGTAAACCGAAAACGGGATATACAAATACCTTATATATTGAATAATCAATTTTTATAGCTAAAAATGCACTGAATACCTATATATATCCTTTGATAGCAGCATTTGGTTACTCTAAAATAAACCAAACTGAAAATTGAATTTTCTGCATATGCATATGATTGAGTTTAATACATAATTTTATATTTTACATCGCACAATTTCTTAACATGTACTTATATAATACTAATCAAATTTATTAGTTTAAAATCTCTATTTACTATTATTTTCTTACTTAATTATTAAGTCATTGGAACTGTAAAATATACGTTGATTAATGTTTTTACTTAATTTTGGTCATTTTCTTAGAAGCGGTAAATGTGGTTTAAAGAGCGATATTACCGCAAGCAAACACTAAATATCTCGTAACTGCACTTTATATATCTTTTCAAATAAAGTGTATTTATTTTAGTAAAATATCACAAAGACCTGCTTGTTCACCTCTATATTGGGTGTAGCTTTCCAACACAAGAAATTTGTTTACATATACAAATCTTGGTTTTAAAAGGCGCAATTGAGTCGACACAAGGCGTACGCCCGCTTCACCTCCTTGAGGCTGGCACCTCTATGAGGCCGCACAAGGCGTACGCCCAAGTTAACGCCTCATGCCTCAAGGCACAGGCGGGAAAATGCCTCGAGGCTTTACTGAAGCAAACAGCAATATTTGATGTCTTTTTCCTTCAGAGTCAAGCAATTGGCAATGCCACGAAATATAATAATTGAAATGAGATCGAATGGCTAGTAATGAAGCACAATAAATCCCTGGGAATAAAATGTGACCATATATCACTAATGCCAAAAAATGGTGTAACAACCAAACCTGTACAGGATCAATCTCGCCATTCCGAAAGGGGAACAACAAAACAAGCAAAAATAAACGGCGCATCGTTGCGTGTTCCACCACGCAGATGACATCATATTAACGGATCATTAATGACCCGTTTCCCTCCGGCCTACAGTTCCCCCGTTCGGAAAATGACTCCTCATAATCAACACATCTATGCAGAGGATCTGATTAGCCGAGAACAAAAATAATGTCACATAATTGAGCCTAAAATAATTTGAATACTTTTGAAGAAGCTATTATCGTGCACAAACTATGGGAACATAGAATAGAATGTGGGCGGACTTTCAAGGCACATAGACTTGTAATTACTGACATGAAAATTTTCCCCAAAATTAAAAATGAAGAGTACAGGTTTGAGTATAGTTTTGGTAAAGAAAGCTGTTTCAATGGTACAATATAATAACTCCACTCTGAAAATCTCCCAACGTTCTGAAAGATTCTAATGTCATTGTCACTCAAATAAAAACAAAAACCAGCTCAGAGCAAAGGGTAAATTATCTTTATTATATTTTAACTTTCCAAATTACCATCGCTACCTGTAATAAAAGAGTAAGTGGCATAAATACCATAAGAACTTCGTTTATTAGTGCAATTTGCCCATCCGTGGTAAAAAATAACAAAAAAGTCAAGTTTTGGGCGAGACATGAGACTTGTCGGACGATATTTTCATCATTTTTTTTAAACTTCCGGTACTTTCATCTTAAAAAAAATTCTTGAATAGGTGATTCATTAACTACTTCGTTATAGTCTCACAGTGATCTTGTTCCGTAATTGATTGACAAAAGTACACGCTAACATTTTCAGTCATTTTTTTATTTGTTGGGAGCAATGTGCTACTTTTTGAAAGTAAATGATATATTTCTTCCAAAAACTAAAATTCAGCAGGCAAAATGCATCAACATGCTAAGTTCAGGGGGGTATTAATGTAAAATGCTCCATTAAAAAAATTAATAGCCACAAGTTCCAGTCCATGATTATATGTTTTAGTATATATAACTGGTCCTATAGTACAATAATTATATATATATATATATATATATATATATATATAAAACAGCATTTCTACGAGTAACAATGAAAAAAAGTAAATATGATTTTTCAAATTTAAATTTCCAATTACCTCGCTAATGCGAAAAGGGTCACGCTCCTCCATTTGACCCGTTGGAATTGTGAATTTGCAGGCTTTCGAAGTTCTTCGCCATTCTGTTTAAAGGCCTCCTTGAATTGTCAAGAATGTCACCCGAATCGCTCGAGAAAATTTGCCTTCCGTTTTGGTGCTGAAATCTCCGGGCGTCGAGAGAGGACGAGAAGCTTTGAGTAGAGTACCGGCCTTCTGGTCTTCGCCAGAACTTGGAGCTCAAGAAATCTGCCCCGGGCAGCCTGCAACACGCGTCGTTGGCTGACTCTGCACTCGGATTTCCTCCGTTTGATAACCCCATGTTATAAGACATCTCTTCGAGAGCGACTTCTATGCCATTTACTCGGGTCTCCAACGAATTCAACCCACTTTGAGAGCTTCCCATGAATCTCTGAGATAAGAAAATACAAAAAAAAAAAAAATCAAATAAGCAATCACAAGCACAGCAAATTTAATTAACAAAAGAAGAATGAATCAGCATTTACCTGAAGAAGGTCAAGAAGACTAGATTGCTGGTTTTCAATCTGAAGAAGCTGTTCTCGGATCATGAACAGACCTTCGGCATCCTTTTGGCAATCATCATAAACTTCTTCGACAGCATTTCGATCCATAAACTCCAAACCGCCCTTCTCGTCATCATTATCATCATCATCATCGTTGAATGGAACAACACGAGACCCTGATCTCGACACGCCAAATCTCTGCGCTCTCTCTTCCCGAGCCTTGCTGAAGAGGAAGTGTTTCGTTTCCGGCTTCGGACTAGCATCGTTCTTCGTGATATTTTCATCCGGAGCAATTTCGGTCTTCTTGCTCTTGACAGGGCTTTCTTTCTTGATGCTGCTCCTCAGAGACCTGTCCGAGTCGGACGGAGGGGACCGGTTTGCAGGGACCGTTGATTTCTTCGTTTGCGGAGTTCTAAAGCACGGATCTTGAGAGCATCGAACTTCTCCATTATCTAGCGTCCACATCGGCGCAAAAGCAGATTAAAAAAGATAAGAAAGAAATCCTAAAAATAACTTGCTCCAACTCACTACTGATAGTAACTACACAAGCGAAACACTGGTCCATCGGCATCGTCGAAAATGGAGTTTGAATCTTCGCAATGCCGCAATATTATCCATTTATTGCGACGTTTCGATCGACCTGAAGCAAGAACAAGGCAAATGCTTGCGTACCTGTCGAAGACCTGGATCGAGTTGGAGAAGAGAACTCTTCACAGACTCGAGAAGAAACCTCCTTCCATTGCTCCAATGTCTGATTCATAGTCTCGCGCACAACCTTAACCTGTGTTCATATTCATTCAATCAACAATTTGAGAAGAAATATACTCAAAACACTGTGATCTCTGGCCTGATTCTCAATACCTTGTCGAATCTCCGACTTTCCAATGCGCTCACACACGAATCCCTGTACTTCTCCGCCAATTCCGCCTCCGCCGTAGCGACTCTGCCGAGCGCCTCGGCCGCCGCCTTCCTCACCGCCCAATCCTCGCTGCTCAGGAACTCCACAACGGACGGGACCAGCCAGTCCAGCACGGCGACGCTCGACGCTCCTCCAACTCCGACGACGCTCCCGATCAGCGCCAGAATCGCCGCCTTCGCCTTGAACCCCTCGCTCCTTGCCAGCTTCCCCAGCCTCGGGAGGCTCCGGCGCAGCTGCGCCGCGTCCGGCTCCGGCGCGGCCTCGATCGCCGCCGCGAGGCACAGCGCCGCGCCGATCTGCGCCCCGGCGTCCTGCTCTGTCGCCATCGCCTCCACCAGCGGCCTCACGAACGCCGCGCCGAACGGCGGCCGCGTGATCCGCGCCGACATCGCGGCCGCGGCCCCGACGCACGCCGCGCGCACCGCCGAGTCGGGGTCGCGGAGGCGCCGCAGCACGGTGGCGAGCATGCGGGGGAGGAAGGGCGCGAGGGAGTCGCCGTGGGAGTCGGACATGAGGGCGAGGAGGGCGACGCAGTGCTTGCGCACGGGCGTGCGCGTGGCGTCGTCGGTGTTGTGGAGGCAGTTGAGGAAGGGGGAGAAGGAGTCGTGCGTGAGGGCTCGGGCGATGGCGTCGAGCTCGCCGGCGGCGAGGGCGAGGGTGTCGCGGTCGGCGAGCTTGTTGAGGCAGGCGATGACTCGGGGCCTGAGGTCGTGAGTCGACCCGGGCGAGGCGGAGCCGCCGAGGGAGGATCTCCTGGAGTTGGCCATGGGGTGGTCAGTGTGTGGTGTGGGCATGGCGGTGGTTCCGATGGAGTGGGTTGGTCTGTCTCAGCGTGGGTTTTTAAATGTTGTGTTTGGGGGAGTGGGATTAGTGGGGACAATGTTTGGACGAGTAGACCAACCGTACATGGATTTCATAAATTACCAAAATATTATAATGAGATATTAGCGGTATAAGTACTTAGAAGTTGAGTATACCAAAGTGACATATTTTTAAGGGTTAGTGACGGTGAAAATATCCAAAGTTTGGTCAAAGAATCCCTCGTGTACTCAAAGTTTAAAAGTGGTGGCAAAAATACCCTAAGTCACATTTGAGGAGTTGACCACTCCATTCTCGTTACATCGTTAACTTACCCGTTAACTCTGTCCACGTGGCCAGAGTTAACGGGTAAGTTAACGGCGTTACGAGAATGGAGTGGTCAACTCCCCAAATACGGCTTTGGGTATTTTTAGCACCACTTTTAAACTTTGGGTACACGAGGGGTTCTTTGACCAAACTTTGGGTATTTTTACCGTCATTAACCACATTTTTAGGGTGGTCAATTTTTTTTTTTTTTTTGCCATTAGTAAAAAAACGGTAAGTTCTATAGTGGCTTCGTTTTATTGGTCCATGCATCGCATGCTCCTCCCCTCAAATTCAATTTTTGAAGCCTCAATTAAAGAGGAAAAGCTTGAAGAATCCCGAGTTTTAATGTGAGCTCAGATAATGGAGGTCTAGTTTTAGAGGGTCTCTCGAAAGTGGTGACTAACCGTGTAATAAAACCCCAGTTATAAGGGTTTTAAACTACATCCGGACCTGATTCGTTTTTTTTTTTAATCGCATACAGATTAAAACAAAGTTAAGTTAAATCTAAAGCCGAATCTGGGTTCTAGGTTTAGGGTTATGAAACTCAGAATCCAGTGTATAGGTTATTCAAACATGATTTATAGAAATATTTTATTTTTAGTTTTTCTCTAAATTTTTTTTTCCTATTTTGTAGGATTTTATCTTCTTTTTTTTTTAATATTTTTGTATATTTATGATTACTTGTGCTGCTAATATCTCTACTTTTATTTTTATAGTGGTATAAACTCAAAAAAAAAAAAAATCACTGTCAAAGTTCTCATTATCCACAATTTTACTTCACACAAAAATTTCATCAACTTATTGTTAACCTATGTTAAGACTAACAAAGAGAAAATAAAAATATTTTACTTTTTTTTTTTTTTATAAGTGATACGTGCATTACTTAATGACATATTTAAGATTTTGTTTGAAAGAGTAGACGGAATTTAAGAGAGAATAAAATAGTAGATATTGAGAACTTCAAGTTCAACAGTGAAAAAAAATAAATTTATTCCATCATTAAAATCAAAATATTAGATACATACTTAAACAGTTACTAACTCCTAAAAAATTATTACGTGTGATAATCAAAATGCTATTTATTTTTAAAATATAACTTTAAAATATTTAATACATTGGATATTGGACAACATTTTAAAAATTTATATGATGCCGTACTTGGAGCAGAAATTGAATTAAATGGCGTTTCGTACCCGCGCAACCTAACTCACCTATAGAAATATATTATGTAAATTATTAAAGCAAAAAGGCTGAATTTTCATTTCGATAATAAAAAATTGAAAACACATACATAGGCATAAATAACTTATTTTTTGGTCAAAGATCAACATAAATATCATGGAGAAAAGAGAAGGGTGCATTGCATGCCATGTATTTGTAATGTAAGCAAAACAGAGACATGCTAACAATTAATTAATCGCGTCGTTCGCCGATCTATTTTGATGAAAATAATATGCCCTTTTTTGTTGATATATATTATAGGGTAATTAGAGACGTATGTTTTTTTTTTTTAAATCAAATATTTGATTTTTGTAAGTATATGTTCCAAATGTCTTAAAATATACTCAAGTCAATTATTGCCACATTTTTGTCTCTGAAAACAAATATTTGCGGTATATGTTCTAAATCTTTTTCAAATATCCTACTTATCCCACGCGTATTAAAATATGATTAAGATTTTTTGGGCTACCTAGCAGACCTCCTCGGCATGTTGAGAGTTGTTGTTTTGGGATTGATGTTGATCGTTCCAACTCCATCTCCAAGTGGTCATATTAGTATTTAGCAATTTGATTAGTGTAAAAAGAATATTACATTATTAAAATATATATATATTTATATATCTATATATAATTGCGTTAATTAATGCCAAGCTATAGTCTATAAAGTCTTTTAACAATTAATTGCAACTTCAAAATAAGCTGCTATTTCTGCCCCACAAAGCGTAAAACTTTGAATGGAAAACGACAACATTTAATACCAAAATGTGGAAGAAAATTAATGAGGGCAGATAATTTCAATACAATTCTCATAAATTGATATATATATATATATATATATTTTCTTCATATTCATAACTTAAATCTCTTTATTTTTACAAAATATTGCTATAAGAAAATAAGAACAAGGATTTCTAAAACAAAAACAAAAAAAACTTAAAAACCAAATAATGTATTTTCATTATTTTGTACGTTAATAATTAGCATTAGATAGAATAATCCACGACCATAATGTAGGCCACAAACAAAATTATTGGTTCTACCTTCTCTATTTAATGTCATAATAAACAAGTTAGGAGAATAATTGAGCAGTTAATTAAACAAATCATATTTGAAGAAGTATTTTTTTTTTTGAATAGGGTGGCACTATCGGTCAAGGTTACAATGCACTCTCGCATGACTTAGATATATTCAGTGTAAGAACATGTGGCACTATTGGCCAAGTTTACAATAATGTAAAGGGGGCACTCATTTTGAGTTTCATGAGGGTTTGAACCCATGACCTCTTGAATAGAGGAGTGGTGGAGTCACCACTTGGCCAAGCAAGCTTGGTTATATTTGAAGAAGTATTTGACTTCCTGTTTCTGTTCTCTGTTTAAATAATTACATAAAATAATAATCCAAAACCTTATAAGGTATAAACAACAGAAGCTGAACATGGTACAAAATGCCCTCAAGAATTACAGCTCATAAACTCACATGTCTATGGGAATCATTATTTTTATAAGAGGAAATATAGCATCTTCGTCATGTGACATCTCTTATCTGTAACTATATAGTAAAACGTTAAAAAATAATGTAAAAATAATCCATAAGAGAAAAAACAAACTTATGTACTTTGGATTATACAGGTAATAATATTTGATTATTTTGTAAGCAAAGATTTGTCAAAGAGATTCACCATCAAGAGCTCACGTGACGTCAATGGTTGATATTCAATGAACTAAATCAAGAGTGTCTCTTCTTGTAAATAATAATAATAATAATAATTGATTTTGTTTGAAGTTCGGAATTTGGTGTTGTAAAAGTGAAGATATACTATTTGATAATTGTTTCACAATCCATTTATATATCATCAATTATATTAGCAAAATACTTTCCACCCATTCTGAAAAAATCTGAAAAAAATCAGAATCGGAATTCCAACTTTTTTTTATGAAGGAAATTGGAATTTTAATTCCCGCATTTTGGAATTTCTATTTCGAGAGTTTGATATTTTTTAAATAGTAAGTTATTAAAAAAGTTTTGTTAACTTGGAATTTCTAATCTGTCATTCCATATTAAATATATTTAAATAAAAAAAAGTGTCTAAAATCAAAATAAATAAAAAAATCAAAACCCGGTTTCGGGTTTTTAATGTGGTGTTTCGGAAATAGGAATACCGTTTCTTTGATTGGCCAGGCACTTAATGTCAATTTATTTATCTTTTTAAATTACTTCAAATATATATTCACAAGTCACATCTTAAATTTGTTTATGATCACAGTGTATTAAAACTTTGTGTTGGGCAGTGATTGTTTGACGCAGATGCATGGAGGATTTCATGGTTAAGAAGCAACTATTAATGATTGCAAATTTCTCATTCACACAACAAAATCCTCAAATTAATCTTCTATCACTACAGTTAATGCAAATAGCACATTAATCTCATTATTAACAGGTAAAGTTTTTATAAATAAATGGAATAAAAGGAAGCAACGCATATAATTGATCAAAAGATTCTATTTTGCTTGAATAGTCATGGTTTTCATTAGAAGATATTGTTAATCGCCTCATTTCCTCTAATTGAAGAGTAATTCCCATCCTTATATCACACATTCATGTAATAATAAATTATACAATCATGATGATATTTAATCCTATTAATTACACTATTACTTCCCTTGATTGGGGTATATTAATATTGGTCCCATAGAAATATTTAAGTTGTCAACTCTCTATAATTTTATGATCTGGACTAAACCTACCGACTTTATCGCCACCTTTTGCAAATTGGCATTATAATTTTGATTTGTTTGCAGATTCTCCAACTTTCTGTTTTACGCAAATAAGAAAGAAAAAAAAACAGTTGTAAAAAAAATTAAAAATCCCGTGATTTATGATGAAACGGAGATAAATATCAAATCAAATTATGCATTAAGAGGATGGAAAAAAAAAATGAAAAAGAAAATTAGACAAATATGGATCATCAATCATGGTTGGTTCTTTTTTCATATTGACGTTGTTTTTGCGTATGAAGATGAAGTGATGGTTGCAATATTTACGGTTGCAAAGACGGCTATGAAATTTTATTGGGATAACCTATGACTCGAGAGGATTTCTACATATGTTGTTTCAACTTTTTCAGAAGAGTTCGAGTTTGATTCCTTGGAGGTTACATGCTCGTTGGTTCAAATGCATCCACTTTGTGAAAGTCGTTAATTTTAGAGTATCTCATATCTTTCGGGAGGGAAATAGAGTGGCCGACACATTAGCTAGTTTTAGGTGTCAAAATTGGGTCATCATTGGTGGACTTCAAACTCGAATTTTACTTTGTTTTTTGTAAACAATGACATTTGTTCGACATATAACTTCAGGTTTAGACAGTTCTATTCTCTTTTGGTTTGTCATGTAAACTTTGATATTTTTATTATATTATTCCGAGCCCCGTTTCTTTCTTTGTGTTTCTTGGGTTCGAGTTCACTTAATGAGATTTCGCGTCTCCATCTTTAGGTTAAAAGAAAATCATTATCATGGTTCGCTTTTACAAATTTATCGATGGCTAGTAAGTTTATCAACAAATTTCATAAATTTTATTGATGATTTCTTTATAAAACATAATATTTGGATGATATTATATATATACACATCAATATTATTTTGTAAAATAATATTGATATATAGTATATTGCAACTTTATTGACATGCATAATCAATATTAAATACAGTATTTTGTATTTATATTTTTAATTATCGGCAAGTCTTCATTTTATTATAAAAAGTTATTGATAAACCTTCAATATTTATTAAATTAAAAAAAATGAATATTCATAATTTTATTTTTCACTTTGTAGTTTGTTTTCACTAAAAATATGATAAACAGACTATATTATATAAAATATAACGGTCATGAAAGATTTTTTTTTCCAGATAAGTGTCGATAAGAGATAAATTGACGATAAACCTTCAATATATCAGAATAATTTAAATCTTGATATATATATATATAAAAATAAAAATCTATGGTATTTACTATTTATAGTCATGACAGAGTGACTCTGATAGAAAATATGATGACACAATACATATTTTATAAGTCGTGTGATCTTTCGGATTTTTTTGTAACAAAATTATTTGGCATTTTATGAGGTTGTGCGGTTCTTATCAAAATCCCTATCTAGGTAGATTTGGATCCAACCCACCAAGAACTTTGTTTTTCTTTTCAAATACTTATCCTTTATTTGGGAAATCTTAAAAAAATAATTATTTGCATTGAGTAATAAGCCTTTAAAAAATGACTAAATTTCAAGTAAAGGAAATATTTACTAATCTCGTTAAACAAATTATTGATCCAGACATTTATATGACAAAATAAACTTGAATAGACACAGATACGGAAGCGAAATATGATTAATCAATGTACCTCTAAACGTAAATAGTATTGTAGAAGGCGAATTAGGTCTTCCAAACCTTAAATGTATCTCTATAATAGTGTAGATAAAAATAAGACTCGGAATTATCGACTAATTATAGAATAACGCATTTATAATTCTAACCATCAAAAGTTTATGTATCTTGATAATTAGTTAATTATCCAAACCACAAAATAAAGATAATGTATTTTGTTGGAACATGAATTTGGATTATTAATTATTTATTTATTCATTCATGATTTTGTTTTGGCTATTTATAGAAAGTCTTGACATGCTTGCATGTCATGACATGCTTGATGTCATGACATGCAGCTGGATAAATATTTGAGAAATGTTTTTCAAGTCGCATCATCAATCAAGGAGTGATTAAGTTGACCTCTCATTGCATTTAATGATGAATATTGCGCTGAAGTTAATGACGATTATTGCGTGATTATTCTAATCAGTGGAAAGTATCATGAAGCTGATTTGCGTCATCAAGACGGAAAAGATTCTCAAGGCCAGCTCCTATTAGTCCCTGCTATCGAGGTCCTATTTCGTAAGCACGTACAGAGAAAATCTCAGAAACCTTCGGGAAAAGTCAATAAGAAAGTCACGACTGAAGTGGAGAAGGACGGGACTTTCGTAGCTGATTGTGTGCAAGGGGCTCTTGCGTTTCATCCAAGGTTTAAAATGACGCTTGCCGATGTCGTTTCGCATTTTCCATTTTACAGATATATCGCTTGCCGATGGGTATGCCGATGGGCAAGTCGTAAAAAAAGGGCATGCCGCATATGCCGCACTTTTTTCATAGACATACCGCATGCCGATGGGGTTTTCGATGGATATTTTGTAAAAAATATTTGAGTATTTAAGCAAGATATTTATATAGGTTCAAAACTACATATTTAATAAATATAAGACATAAATGTATACAACAAAACACATTTGTAACTTAAATATGTAGGTGAAATGTATAATATTAAGTCACTTTATTAGTTGAAGTGTATAATATTAAGTCAAATTATTATGTGAAGTGAATATGTATGTTAAGTGTGTAATATTAAGTGAATATGCATGTTAATTATATGTGTATGTTAACAGATTTAATATTAGTTGAAGTGTATAATATTAAATGAATATGTATATTAAGTGTATATGTATGTTAGGTGAAGTTAATATGTATGTTAAGTGTATAATATTAGTTGAAGTGTAATATTATTAGGTGAAGTATATGTGTATGTTAAGTGTGAATGTGTAATATTAGTTGAATATAAAAAAGTTCCACATTGATAGATGACAAGAGTTTTGTGATGTTTAAATACCAAATATTTGAGACAAGGGCTTGGGCCCTTTGGGTTATATGATTTTGTGGATGGGAGAGGACTCACACAGATGTTCCACCACCACACGTGCGCCACCGCCATTCGATCGGTCGGCTGTGTAGAGGCGGGGTGGGGTGCTCTTGTGCAAGTATAATTATTTTTGCCGAAAGTTTAATTGGTATTTTTGCCGAAAATCCACCAAAAATATGATTTCTAGCGAAATTCTAACCATTTTTCGCAATTTTTACTCACAACAACGAAAAACGAAATTCCACTCACGTGCCCTTGCGAATTCCGCGAAAAATGGTAAAAAACTAGCGAAACGAAAGGGTTTTCGTTTCGCATATCCTTGAAAAATGAAAATCGATCGACATTTCCATGGAATATCGCAAAATTTAACACCTTGGTTTCATTAAGAGTTCACGTGCTGGATGTCAAAGTTGTTGACGTGACAGCGAATGAGAGTTTCCTTTGTATGCTTTGGGTCCATATGATTTATTGTTTGTAATCATCTCTTGTAACTCTTGCTTAATTAATCTGGGTGAGTGCCCCGCAGAAGTAGTGACAGGAAGTCTGAACTACGTTACCAAAAAATATTGGTGTTTCTTTACTTTTTCGCACTAATTTTAATCTTATCGTTCACGATCATAACGTCATATTACATGTACAACGCGAAAATACGTCTTTACATAATGAAAATGTATTTGGCAGAGAACTTAGTTAAAGACATAAAGTGAATTTTACTAATTAATTGTATCTTTGGTATCATAATGATTGGTTTTTTTTTTTTTTTTTTTTTTTGGGCATAAACTAATAGGGGTTGCAAAAGAAGATGCATTCCAGTGTAACTTTTGTTTTATGTAATATAAGATGCCTCAATTATTTACAATATTTATATATTTATTTTTTAATCTTTTTTATTTGACCCATTTGATTGCTTGGAAAGTGGTTGAAATATCCATAAATTGAAGACTCAACAAATCCAACTATCTTAGCCTTCACTTTGCAATCATTTTGATACGAAGGAATACAACGCAGCACCAAACCCTGGATTTTGAAAGGTACAAAATAAAGATTATTCTTTGTAATTCTGTGATTATAATTTAATAAATAGGCTTGACGTTGATTAGTAAGTCAACCTCACCGACATGACTACAAATTTATGAGGACAATATTCATTAGGCGGCTAAGTACCAAAATTTACATAGCTTTGGTTCATTGCATTTTTAGCCAACTATATATGATATCGAGGTTCGAAAGTGAAATCCCAGCAAAAACCCGTAGTACTGGGCTTCTTAAGCACAGTAAAAAGTGAAAGCGAGACATAATTTAAGGATTTTTTTAAATGTTAAAACCGGAATGAAGAAGTCAAGTAACAACGTAGAACAAACATACATTTGATTTTTTAATTTTATTTTATGAAAAAAATATTTTCTTATATTTTAACTAAGTTATTTATATATATATATATATTATATTTTGCCTTTAACTGATGAAATCATTACACATGTGACCTAAATGAAGTGAATGTAGAGGGGGATTTTCACCACCCTTTTCCAGTCACAAAGACAATCATCAAATAATAAATAAATAACAACAAATGATGAATATCTCTGTTTTATTATAATTTCCGAAATGAGCTCGGTTTTCTTCCGTTGAATAGCTGGACAAGTGAAGGAAAAGGATAAGAATAGGATATGATTTGATGCCGCACCTCGCCGGCTTCAGCGAGGCTGCCTACGTACCCGGTATACCGGGATCAGGTCATCACGTAGTACAATGTGGTTCGCGTTATCTTTCTTCTTTCTCTCTGGTCTTTGCTCCCGGGAGCCTTCCTGCTCCTTGCTCCCAGGCTTTGCTCCCGGGAGCCTTCGTGCTCCATGCTCCCGGGCTTTGCTCCCGGGAGCCTTCCTGCTCCATGCTCCCGGGCATTGCTCCCGCTTTTTCCCCCTTTTAAATGAGGTTTCTCTTGCCTTTTATAGAGTTTACATTATGTCCTCCTTGCGTCTTTCCCGCCTTTTTTCTCTTTAATCATTCGCTTCCCAGAGTCATTTGAGGGAAGCATGGTTGATCCTTGCTTTATGTCACTTCCAAGGAGACTGTCATTACGGGTAGGTGAGCCTCATTAAATGCGCATCTCGTCAGCTGTCATTCGGCCCTGCAAGCCTCGTCGCTGACGCTTCTCATTGAGTGAGTAGGTCGGCTTCATTAAATGCACGTCCTATTAGTCGTCATTCGGCTTTGCATAGACCATCATGACGAAATTCCTCGTTAAGCGTGATGGGACACTCCATCGCAGTTGGCTTTTACGCTAGCCACACCTCCTCGCGGATGATCCTCCTCGAGGATGCGCCTTCCTTGACCCTCGGGCGATGAACTTCCTCGCCTTCTCTTGTGTCGTTTATGGGACAAAACGACACGAGTTGTGTTGAGGGTGGATTTGACCAAATCCGACATCAACAGTTAGTCCCCCATTTTATCAAGTGTATTCACTTGGTAAAATGAAAGACGAGCTGTAACGGGGAACTGTAAAGGATGTTTGCGAACTCCGTCGACCACTTTAGTTGACGCGGTTACCCCGATAAACGTTATCGGAGAACCTCATCGTAATCTGTTGGTTGGTGGATTCCGTTCGGGAAGCTGATGCAGAATCCTGCTGAGTTGTGACTGGTTTCGTTGGGTGAAGCGTCTTTCCAGGTGATGATATCTTCTTTGACAAGCTCCTCGCAATGATCTTCTCTTCGGCTACAAGCTCCTTGCGACGACAAGCTCGCTTATAGCGACGAACTCATCGTAGCGATGAACTTCTTCCAGCGATGATCTTCTTCGACAAGCTCCTCGCGATGCCGATGCCAATGTCACAGATGTAGTAATCTTTGCCTTGCTTGTGAATGACTCTTTCTCTCCTTGCAGTGCTTCCTCTATTCTTCTCGTTGCGTGTTATTCTTAGATTCTTCTTCGAAGGCTGGCATGGTTCCCTGGTCATGAGCCAGAGTACTTGGCCGTCATAGAGGACTTTGTTGGCGACGTCATTCGCCGATGGGGGCTGATGCGGCCCAGGCATCGTTGATTCTTCATCGAGAGACTTCCCTTGTTTATTTAAACTCTGTAAACACTGTAATATATATTTCGAAGATAAAAGTGTAAATGTAAATATATACTTTGTAAATGTAAGACATATTTTAGAAGTATGAATATACCAATCCGCTTGTACTTTGGAAATTGCATTTTCGCCGTACCTCTTTTACTCGGCATTCACGCCGTACCTCTTTCTGGGTGTCGATGGGCTTTATCGGGTACGAGCTGATTAGTTTCCAGGATCCCATAGGCTCTCTCGCCTTTTAGCTTGGCACTCTCGCCTCTTTTATTTTCTCGGCACTCTCGCCGGTTTAGGCTTGCTCGGCGCCCTAGCCGTAAATGTATTTTCTCGGCGCTCTCGCCGGTATGGGTTTGCTCGGCACCCTAGCCGTATTATTATTTTCTCGGCACTCTCGCCGGTATGGGTTTGCTCGGCACCCTAGCCGTAAATATATTTTCTCGGCACTCTCGCCGGTTTGGGCTTGCTCGGCACCCTTAGCCGTAAATAGATTTTATCAGCGCTCTCGCCGGTATGGGTTTGCTCGGCACCCTAGCCGTAAATATATTTTCTCGGCACTCTCGCCGGTTTGGGCTTGCTCGGCACCCTTAGCCGTAAATAGATTTTCTCGGCACTCTCGCCGGTATGGGTTTGCTCGGCACCCTAGCCGTAAATATATTTTCTCGGCACTCTCGCCGGTTTGGGCTTGCTCGGCACCCTTAGCCGTAAATAGATTTTCTCGGCACTCTCGCCGGTATGGGTTTGCTCGGCACCCTAGCCGTAAATATATTTTCTCGGCACTCTCGCCGGTATTGTCTCTTGCGGGTATCACTAGGTTTCATCGGGTACGAGCCGACTAATTTCCTGGACCCCATAGGCACTCTCACCTTATTTGTCTCTTGTGGGCATCGCTAGGTTTCGTCGGGTACGAGCCGGCTAATTTCCAGGACCCCATAGGCACTCTCGCCTTGTATATTTCCTCGGCACTCTCGCCGGCCCGGGCTTGCTCGGCGCCCTAGCCGCAAATGTATTTTCTCGGCGCTCTCGCCTGTATGGGTTTGCTCGGCACCCTAGCCGTATTATTATTTTCTCGGCACTCTCGCCGGTATGGGTTTGCTCGGCACCCTAGCCGTAAATATATTTTCTCGGCACTCTCGCCGGTTTGGGCTTGCTCGGCACCCTTAGCCGTAAATAGATTTTCTCGGCACTCTCGCCGGTATGGGTTTGCTCGGCACCCTAGCCGTAAATATATTTTCTCGGCACTCTCGCCGGTTTGGGCTTGCTCGGCACCCTTAGCCGTAAATAGATTTTCTCGGCACTCTCGCCGGTATTGTCTCTTGCGGGTATCACTAGGTTTCATCGGGTACGAGCCGACTAATTTCCTGGACCCCATAGGTATTCTCGCCTTATTTGTCTCTTGTGGGCATCGCTAGGTTTCGTCGGGTACGAGCCGACTAATTTCCAAGACCCCATAGGCACTCTCGCCTTGTATATTTCCTCTGCACTCTCGCCGGCCCGGGCTTGCTCGGAGCCCTTAGCCGTATATGGATCTCGACATGTTTTGCCGGACCGGGTTTGCTCGGCACCCTTAGCCGTATATATGATCTCGACATGTTTTGCCGGACCGGGCTTGCTCGGCACCCTTAGCCGTATATAGGATCTCGGCCTGTATTGCCGGACCGGGTTTGCTCGGCACCCTTAGCCGTATATAGGATCTCGACATGTTTTGCCGGACCGGGTTTGCTCGGCACCCTTAGCCGTATATATATATATTATTATTATTTTTATAATTTTCTTGGCACTCTCGCCGGTTTGTTTGTAATTTTGTAGATATATGTATATTGTTACCTTTTTTGCGATGAGGTCGGCCAACTTCGTCGCCGATTTTGCGCCTTGGTTAGGATAGACCTCGTCGTGTCTGCATCAAACTTTAGTTTTTATGAGGGTCGTCATCGATCGTCTTCTCGCTTATGGTTTCATCGATCATCTCCATGCCCTTGGCCTCATCGGTCGTCTCCATGCTTTTGGCCTTGTCGACCATCTTCATGTTTTTGGCCTTGTCGGCCGTCTTCAAGCTTTCGGCCACGTCCTCGAGCTCCTCCTTGATGAGCTCCTTGAGCTCTCCTTCGTGATGAGCTCCTCGAGCTCTTATTCGTGATGAGCTCTTCGAGCTCTCCTTGCTCATGATTTCTTCGGCTATCGAGGAAGTCTCCTCTCCCCTGAACTTTTTTTCTACTCCTCTTAGTCTCATCGATGGACCATCTCTTCTTTGTTTTCCTTCTTCTCGAATTGCTTCCTTTCGCCTCCCGACTCACGCTTCTTTGCCGAGATCGCTGCTTCCTCCTCCGGTCAAAGCCCCTCTTCTTCCACGAGATAGAAGGTTTCAACCATCGTATTTTCTCGGCGTCTCTCCTTTTGATCGGCAGAGGCGTAATCCATGAGGAGTATGAGCTGTCGGTTCCCCTCCGCTTCTTCTTCCGCCTCCTTTTTTGCTTCCTCGGCTTTCGCCGTCGTTTTTTTTTTTTTTTTTTTTTTCACCTCAGCTAGCAGTCGTTGGAGACTGGTCACTGTACCTTCTTCCCCATCGTTGGAGATGATTCCGTCGTTTGCTGAGATCTCTTTTTCCTCCAAGTTCCTGGCTGTGAGTTAGAAAGAAAACAAAGCCCCATGGTGAGCGCCAAACTGTAGAGGGGGATTTTCACCACCCTTTTCCAGTCACAAAGACAATCATCAAATAATAAATAAATAACAACAAATGATGAATATCTCTGTTTTATTATAATTTCCGAAATGAGCTCGGTTTTCTTCCGTTGAATAGCTGGACAAGTGAAGGAAAAGGATAAGAATAGGATATGATTTGATGCCGCACCTCGCCGGCTTCAGCGAGGCTGCCTACGTACCCGGTATACCGGGATCAGGTCATCACGTAGTTCAATGTGGTTCGCGTTATCTTTCTTCTTTCTCTCTGGTCTTTGCTCCCGGGAGCCTTCCTGCTCCTTGCTCCCGGGTTTTCTCCTGCTCTCTGCTTCCGGGAGCCTTCCCGCTCCTTGCTCCCGACTTTGCTCCTGGGAGCCTTCCTGCTCCTTGCTCCCGGGCTTCGCTCCCGGGAGCCTTCCTGCTCCATGCTCCCGGGCTTTGCTCCCGCTTTTTCCCCCTTTTAAATGAGGTTTCTCTTGCCTTTTATAGAGTTTACATTATGTCCTCCTTGCGTCTTTCCCGCCTTTTTTCTCTTTAATCATTCGCTTCCCAGAGTCATTTGAGGGAAGCATGGTTGATCCCTGCTTTATGTCACTTCCAAGGAGACTGTCATTACGGGTAGGTGAGCCTCATTAAATGCGCATCTCGTCAGCCGTCATTCGGCCCTGCAAGCCTCGTCGCTGACGCTTCTCATTGAGTGAGTAGGTCGGCTTCATTAAATGCACGTCATATTAGTCGTCATTCGGCTCTGCATAGACCATCATGACGAAATTCCTCGTTAAGCGTGATGGGACACTCCATCGCAGTTGGCTTTTACGCTAGCCACACCTCCTCGCGGATGATCCTCCTCGAGGATGCGCCTTGCTTGACCCTCGGGCGATGAACTTCCTCGCCTTCTCTTGTGTCGTTTATGGGACAAAACGACACGAGTTGTGTTGAGGGTGGATTTGACCAAATCCGACATCAACAGTTAGTCCCCCATTTTATCAAGTGTATTCACTTGGTAAAATGAAAGACGAGCTATAACGGGGAACTGTAAAGGATGTTTGCGAACTCCGTCGACCACTTTAGTTGACGCGGTTACCCCGATAAACGTTATCGGAGAACCTCATCGTAATCTGTTGGTTGGTGGATTCCGTTTGGGAAGCTGATGCAGAATCCTGCTGAGTTGTGACTGGTTTCGTTGGGTGAAGCGTCTTTCCAGGTGATGATATCTTCTTTGACAAGCTCCTCGCGATGATCTTCTCTTCGGCTACAAGCTCCTTGCGACGACAAGCTCGCTTATAGCGACGAACTCATCGTAGCGATGAACTTCTTCCAGCGATGATCTTCTTCGACAAGCTCCTCGCGATGCCGATGCCAATGTCACAGATGTAGTAATCTTTGCCTTGCTTGTGAATGACTCTTTCTCTCCTTGCAGTGCTTCCTCTATTCTTCTCGTTGCGTGTTATTCTTAGATTCTTCTTCGAAGGCTGGCATGGTTCCCTGGTCATGAGCCAGAGTACTTGGCCGTCATAGAGGACTTTGTTGGCGACGTCATTCGTCGATGGGGGCTGATGCGGCCCAGGCATCGTTGATTCTTCATCGAGAGACTTCCCTTGTTTATTTAAACTCTGTAAACACTGTAATATATACTTCGAAGATAAAAGTGTAAATGTAAATATATACTTTGTAAATGTAAGACATATTTTAGAAGTATGAATATACCAATCCGCTTGTACTTTGGAAATTGCATTTTCGCCGTACCTCTTTTACTCGGCATTCTCGCCGTACCTCTTTCTGGGTGTCGATGGGCTTTATCGGGTACGAGCTGATTAGTTTCCAGGATCCCATAGGCTCTCTCGCCTTTTAGCTTGGCACTCTCGCCTCTTTTATTTTCTCGGCACTCTCGCCGGTTTAGGCTTGCTCGGCGCCCTAGTCGTAAATGTATTTTCTCGGCGCTCTCGCCGGTATGGGTTTGCTCGGCACCCTAGCCGTATTATTATTTTCTCGGCACTCTCGCCGGTATGGGTTTGCTCGGCACCCTAGCCGTAAATATATTTTCTCGGCACTCTCGCCGGTTTGGGCTTGCTCGGCACCCTTAGCCGTAAATAGATTTTCTCGGCGCTCTCGCCGGTATGGGTTTGCTCGGCACCCTAGCCGTAAATATATTTTCTCGGCACTCTCGCCGGTTTGGGCTTGCTCGGCACCCTTAGCCGTAAATAGATTTTCTCGGCACTCTCGCCGGTATGGGTTTGCTCGGCACCCTAGCCGTAAATATATTTTCTCGGCACTCTCGCCGGTTTGGGCTTGCTCAGCACCCTTAGCCGTAAATAGATTTTCTCGGCACTCTCGCCGGTATGGGCTTGCTCGGCACCCTAGCCGTAAATATATTTTCTCGGCACTCTCGCCGGTATTGTCTCTTGCGGGTATCACTAGGTTTCATCGGGTACGAGCCGACTAATTTCCTGGACCCCATAGGCACTCTCGCCTTATTTGTCTCTTGTGGGCATCGCTAGGTTTCGTCGGGTACGAGCCGACTAATTTCCAGGACCCCATAGGCACTCTCGCCGGCCCGGGCTTGCTCGGCGCCCTAGCCGCAAATGTATTTTCTCGGCGCTCTCGCCTGTATGGGTTTGCTCGGCACCCTAGCCGTATTATTATTTTCTCGGCACTCTCGCCGGTATGGGTTTGCTCGGCACCTTAGCCGTAAATATATTTTCTCGGCCCTCTCGCCGGTTTGGGCTTGCTCGGCACCCTTAGCCGTAAATAGATTTTGTCGGCACTCTCGCCGGTATGGGTTTGCTCGGCACCCTAGCCGTAAATATATTTTCTCGGCACTCTCGCCGGTTTGGGCTTGCTCGGCACCCTTAGCCGTAAATAGATTTTCTCGGCACTCTCGCCGGTATGGGTTTGCTCGGCACCCTAGCCGTAAATATATTTTCTCGGCACTCTCGCCGGTATTGTCTCTTGCGGGTATCACTAGGTTTCATCGGGTACGAGCCGACTAATTTCCTGGACCCCATAGGCACTCTCGCCTTATTTGTCTCTTGTGGGCATCGCTAGGTTTCGTCGGGTACGAGCCGACTAATTTCCAGGACCCCATAGGCACTCTCGCCTTTTATATTTCCTCGGCACTCTCGCCGGCCCGGGCTTGCTCGGCGCCCTTAGCCGTATATGGATCTCGACATGTTTTGCCGGACCGGGTTTGCTCGGCACCCTTAGCCGTATATATGATCTCGACATGTTTTGCCGGACCGGGCTTGCTCGGCACCCTTAGCCGTATATAGGATCTCGGCCTGTATTGCCGGACCGGGTTTGCTCGGCACCCTTAGCCGTATATAGGATCTCGACATGTTTTGCCGGACCGGGTTTGCTCGGCACCCTTAGCCGTATATATATATATTATTATTATTTTTATAATTTTCTCGGCACTCTCGCCGGTTTGTTTGTAATTTTGTAGATATATGTATATTGTTACCTTTTTTGCGATGAGGTCGGCCAACTTCGTCGCCGATTTTGCGCCTTGGTTAGGATAGACCTCGTCGTGTCTGCATCAAACTTTAGTTTTTATGAGGGTCGTCATCGATCGTCTTCTCGCTTATGGTTTCATCGATCATCTCCATGCCCTTGGCCTCATCGGTCGTCTCCATGCTTTTGGCCTTGTCGACCATCTTCATGCTTTTGGCCTTGTCGGCCGTCTTCAAGCTTTCGGCCACGTCCTCGAGCTTCTCCTTGATGAGCTCCTTGAGCTCTCCTTCGTGATGAGCTCCTCGAGCTCTCCTTGCTCATGATTTCTTCGGCTATCGAGGAAGTCTCCTCGCCCCTGAACTTTTTTTCTACTCCTCTTAGTCTCATCGATGGACCATCTCTTCTTTGTTTTCCTTCTTCTCGAATTGCTTCCTTTCGCCTCCCGACTCACGCTTCTTTGCCGAGATCGCTGCTTCCTCCTCCGGTCACAGCCCCTCTTCTTCCACGAGATAGAAGGTTTCAACCATCGTATTTTCTGGGCGTCTCTCCTTTTGATCGACAGAGGCGTAATCCATGAGGAGTATGAGCCGTCGGTTCCCCTCCTCTTCTTCTTCCGCCTCCTTTTTTGCTTCCTCGGCTTTCGCCGTCGTTTTTTTTTTTTTTTTTGTTCTTCACCTCAGCTAGCAGTCGTTGGAGACTTGCCACTGTACCTTCTTCCCCATCGTTGGAGATGATTCCGTCGTTTGCTGAGATCTCTTTTTCCTCCAAGTTCCTGGCTGTGAGTTAGAAAGAAAACAAAGCCCCATGGTGGGCGCCAAACTGTAGAGGGGGATTTTCACCACCCTTTTCCAGTCACAAAGACAATCATCAAATAATAAATAAATAACAACAAATGATGAATATCTCTGTTTTATTATAATTTCCGAAATGAGCTCGGTTTTCTTCCGTTGAATAGCTGGACAAGTGAAGGAAAAGGATAAGAATAGGATATGATTTGATGTCGCACCTCGCCGGCTTCAGCGAGGCTGCCTACGTAGCCGGTATACCGGGATCAGGTCATCACGTAGTTCAATGTGGTTCGCGTTATCTTTCTTCTTTCTCTCTGGTCTTTGCTCCCGGGAGCCTTCCTGCTCCTTGCTCCCGGGTTTTCTCCTGCTCTCTGCTTCCGGGAGCCTTCCCGCTCCTTGCTCCCGACTTTGCTCCCGGGAGCCTTCCTGCTCCTTGCTCCCGGGATTTGCTCCCGGGAGCCTTCCTGCTCCATGCTCCCGGGCTTTGCTCCCGGGAGCCTTCCTGCTCCTTGCTCCCGGGCTTTGCTCCCGCTTTTTCCCCCCTTTTAAATGAGGTTTCTCTTGCCTTTTATAGAGTTTACATTATGTCCTCCTTGCGTCTTTCCCGCCTTTTTTCTCTTTAATCATTCGCTTCCCAGAGTCATTTGAGGGAAGCATGGTTGATCCCTGCTTTATGTCACTTCCAAGGAGACTGTCATTACGGGTAGGTGAGCCTCATTAAATGCGCATCTCGTCAGCCGTCATTCGGCCCTGCAAGCCTTGTCGCTGACGCTTCTCATTGAGTGAGTATGTCGGCTTCATTAAATGCACGTCCTATTAGTCGTCATTCGGCTCTGCATAGACCATCATGACGAAATTCCTCGTTAAGCGTGATGGGACACTCCATCGCAGTTGGCTTTTACGCTAGCCACACCTCCTCGCGGATGATCCTCCTCGAGGATGCGCCTTCCTTGACCCTCGGGCGATGAACTTCCTCGCCTTCTCTTGTATCGTTTATGGGACAAAACGACACGAATTGTGTTGAGGGTGGATTTGACCAAATCCGACATCAACAGTGAACAAACCATAGATTTTGCTAAGGGTATCACGATTTTTTTGTTGTTGATGTTGATTTTTACAGTAAATATTCCAATAGAAGATACCAAAATATGTTCAATTAAATAGTACAATAAAATAAAATTAAAAGGATAAAATATAGTAAACTCAAATTATTTGGAAAGCATATAAAAAGAGCGGATATAAACATGTTACGTAATGCTATTAAGCATTTTTTTTACCATATAATTTTCAGCAAATCCATTATTGGCTTGGCAAAAGGATCTATAGATGGAATAAGCAAGTTTATACCCTAAATGACAATGTAAACTTAATGCTTCTCTTCTGCACCTATTAGACAAAGCATGCATGTGTTTACAATTATTCGTATATATAAGATAACCCTATTAGAACATGATCACAAACTTCATTATGGGCTATTTAGTTTTTAAAACTATGGTCTACTTTTGTCGTATATTTAATTAATACGAAAATGAGCCTAATCATCATTATCAAGAGGAATATGTCTGCCTCACCAAAAACATGATATGTTATACAATTTTGGCCTAATATTTATATCGTTAGTGTACTTGGTTGGTCTTTTTTTTTTTTTTTTTGAAAACTGGTTGGTCTTGTTGATGCCAAATAAAGTGAATAAAGAAATCCCATTTTCCTTTTACATGAAAAAAGAAGGATCAAAGAAATGCATAACCAACCCATAAGACCAAATGAATGATGTAGTTGAATTAATGAGCTTTCCAAAGAAAATATATTTAAAAAAATAAAAAAATTACCCTGTGGGGAAAATAGACTCATCATACATGAGACGTTAACATTGTCATAAATAACTTAAACTGGCTAACTAATTTGTGCAACTTAATGCATGTCAAAATTAAATAATTTTGTTATATATATATATATAAACAATTAGTTTCCTTACATGTAAAGAAAGTAAGGCAATCATGTACATTGGCGGAAGCATGTATAGAAGGAGGGGTGTGGTTCAAACCACCCCTACAAAAAATAAAAATAAAAATTGTGTAAATAATACCCCATTTTCATTTTTTTTAGTGTAAATTTATATAAAATTATAGTTAAACCCCCCTTAACTTTTACAAAAATTTAAATAAACCCTCTCAAATTAATTTTTGACAAAAAAAATTATATGTAACCCCCCGATACATAATTCCTGATTCCGCCACTGATCATGTAAACAATAAATCCCGTTGCAAGACCAAATAAATGATGTAGTTGAATGGAATCAATCAGTTTTTGGACAATTAATTAAAAAGGGTCATAAAAAAAACCCATTTATTTCACCCTAATGGTGAAAATAAACTCATCATTAACGAGCCGTTAACAATATCATCATAAATCACTTAGCTTTGCTACGTGATTTGTGCAACTTATTAAATGCATGTAAAAAACCCAATAATGTGAAAATACCACATATAATTCCGGTCCCATTCAAACTTGGACTGATATTATAATATTTATTGAGGATATGGGCAAATGGATAAAAGGGTAGATTTTGAGAGCCCTCTTTGATTGCATATATATATATATATATATATATATTAATTGCTTTGATTGGGTCAAGCCTCTTGCAGTGGTCCATGATTGCCACGTGTTCCTTTTATTTGTAAGAGAGAGAGAGGCACATGCATGCATTGCAATTTGCATAGTAATCGATACGAGTCTTTCAGCATCGTTGTGTCTCTCATTGCATGTGTTTTTCCCGTCTCAAGCGACACCGATCACATGCCCTTTGCAGTCTCTGCGCCTTGGGACGAAGAAACTAGCCAACCCTAGTATGGACAACATTTATTTGTTTCGTTTAGGTTCATGTCAATATCTGTATAATATATACATACACAAGCATATATATAATAGCAATACAAAGCTAATATATAATGTATGTGTATCCCCACATAATAAAACATTCCACAAGCTTGGTTTTTTGGTTCTTGTACATATATCCTTTACAGTAGTTAACTAACCACTTAGATACACTTGCTAATTAGTAGGTCAACACGTCAAGCTTTTGAAAGTTTTTTTTTTTCTTTGTTAATATTATACAGATTCATATCTACCTCATTTATTAATCAATTAAGTTTTAAAATGAGACTAACCCGTTCGGTCTAATAACCGCGATAATTGTGTCTTCCTAATTCAATTTTATAACTTATCCTTATACCACCAAATGACAAATAAATTTATTCAACTTAATTAATATAGTTACATTGTGTAAGATATTAAAATTGATAAATTCATCAAGTTAATTAATCACAATATAATTTTGACTTACTTTATAACATCTATTTAATGCATAAATTAAATATTTTATCCTTAGTCATGTTTGATTGGGTTTGATCTTCTTGTTATCGTTTTCATGTCGTCGTGTTCCCTTATTATTTAATTGTGTCAATTGTATATTAGACATTGTAAACCCAAATTCATTTAAATAAAGTCTACTCATTAATTATGTCATAACTATATTGTGTCTAGTGTCCAATCTCAAATTTCACTCCTGCTTAAAAAATACAAGCGGAATTTGATTAGTTGCAATTTTTTCCATTTTAAATAGATTATTAAGATAAGCCTTTTAACTTTTTAAATCTTTTAGTAGGCTCGATATAATTTCACAAGCAAAATCTGGTAATAAAAAATTCTCCAAAAAGATTAACAAAGGGACACTTTCTTGTACAACAAGCTCTAAAGTTTAAACTCTCAATGTTAGCAATTGGAAACCGTAATGAAACGTGAGATCCCATAATTTCCCTTTATTATATAGTTGATAAGTCTAATTATACAATTATTACACATCTATATCAGAAGAATTAGGAATATACAAAGCTAGATATTGATCTTTGTAATTGTGATGAAATTGTCTAAGCCAAGTTCAAATCTTAATTTCTCCTCAATTTTATCCTATAATTCTAAATTTCTAAAGACTGAAACCACGTTCGGAAATAATATATACAATAATGAACATAGTTTTTCAGTATGTACGATATAACTTTGTATCTCAAATATACAAAACATAACTTGAGTTGTTTTAAGAATTTTAACATATATACGAAATCTCAAAAACGGATATGACCCGCCCGTTTGATACATTTGTTATAATTTTCTCATGTACGTTTCGTGTACCGTGACCAAAGATAAGTGAGAAGAATCTTGACTATGTATCCACATGGCTAGTACTATGGTACACTACTTGTGAATCTGTATTCATAATAATATCCATTGATACACCCGAAGATATAGCTGTTAGCTAGTACGAAAGCTACGCAAAAATTCAGACGGTTGCTCGTATATTTATTTTGAACCATGATTTGATTTGTGCTGTAATGGTCTGAAATGTGGAAAGTAGAGGCTCATTCATTCTTAACTTAGATAGTCTCGGTACACTGCTATGACAATTGCCATTCAGAGCCATAATATATTGTAGGACACTTCTCATGCAATGTGGTCATCTTCTTTTTCGTCCTTTATCATTGCACTATTTATTTGTTTCTTCTACATGTTTTTTTTTCTTTCTTTCTTTGGATGAATTATTATGATGCAACGTATATAGGTCAAGATGGACGAAGCCATGGACATGGGCGACCCGATCCCATTGCCCACTGTGACCCTATTGGTGTGGGCAGCGGGTCCATTCCCAAATTAATTTTATGCTTGCGAGTTTACCCGAGCCTAGTGATGGCACGGCCCGACTTTGTAGAAAAAAGGTTTAAAATAAAGAATAATGTCATAAATAATATTTTTTTAGGACAAACTAAGTACTGCTCGTTCCCCCTAATAGGGCGCGCAGGTTTCATCTGCCCCGAATCGAACCGTAGTTTGGGAATCGGTGCCCGGATCAACCCAGCCAGGCGCAGATTGTCTGTGGGTGTTAACGTATATTTTATATTATTTATATATCATGTATATAAAAGACCAAGTCAATGATGTATATCTCACGTATTAGGATATTAGTTTCTTTAGATAAGTTTAAGTTGTTAGCTTTTTAGTCAGTCAAACTTGTTTCTGTTGCTATTCCTTCTCCCTGTTACTATTTTCTCTCCCATTATTATGGCATCAGTTGTATACGTGGTGTATATATACCACTGCTCATTATTAATAAAACAATCAATTCAGAATCTTATCCCTACGATATTTATTATGGTATCAAAGCCACAATAAAGCTCAAAATTCCCTTTCATTCCTTTTCACCAGATCGAAACCTAAAGCCAATTCAACATGGCTTCTGAAAATACCCAGTCTGAAAATACCAATACCTCCACCACCATTCATGTATCTGATCCATACACTATGCACCATTCAGACAGCCCTTCCTCCGTGCTCGTCACTCCTCTTCTCACCGGAGAAAACTATAGCTCGTGGAGCCGGGCTATCACCATGGCGCTTCGAGCGAAGAGCAAACTGGGATTCGTGGATGGCTCTCTCCCACGCCCCACCGACGAAGGTGCACTAGTAAATTGGCAGCGCTGCAATGATTTGGTTGGAAGTTGGCTTCTCAATTCTGTCTCGCCGGAAATCCGGCCTAGCATTTTATACGCTGATAGCGTCGCTCAAATCTGGTCTGATCTCAAAGAGCGATTTTCACAATCCAACGCTCCAAAAATCTATCAACTCAAACAATCTATCTCTGCTCTCAAACAAGAGAGCATGTCTGTCTCTTCATATTTTACACAGCTCAAATCTTTATGGGATGAGCTAAGTTCAATCATTACACAATCTCCTTGCATCTTTGGAAATGGAAAAATCTTTTTTGAACAACAAAATCAAGACAGGTCTATGGAGTTTTTGCAGGGTCTCCATGACAGCTTCTCGGCGATACGTAGCCAAATTCTTCTCATGGAACCGTTTCCGTCAGTCCAACGTATCTATAATCTAGTCCGTCAAGAGGAGAAGCAACAAGAGTTACATGTCCGACCTAATCCAAGCGTTGAATCAGCCGCTTTCCATTCCGCCTCTAACCAGATGAATCGCTACAATGGAAAGCGTCCACGACCTTTTTGTGATCATTGCAATAAGCTCGGGCATACTAAAGAAAAGTGTTACCAGATTCACGGATTTCCAGAAAAACAAGGGAAACGCTTCGATCCTTCTCAATCTACCACTCCCATGGTCGCAGCGAGTTCGCTCACAGCGGAGCAATACCAGAAGTTGTTGGCTCTACTCAACAAAAATGAAGGCAACAACGATAATGCTTCAGCAAATCTAGCAGGTAAAATATTTTCATGTTCATCCCCTATTTGGATTATTGATTCGGGAGCATCAAATCACATATGTTGTTCACTCAATATGTTTTCTTCATATTCATCCATTAAGAAATATATAAATGTTCAGTTACCCGATGGTTCACATGTCTCTGTTTCTCATATTGGAGTTGTCAAAATCTCAAAATCATTGATTCTCAAGAATGTTTTTTACATTCCTTCATTCAAGTTTAACCTCATATCAGTTTCACAATTAACCAGATTCAATAATTGTGATGTAAAATTTTCTATGGATCATTGCTTATTTCAGGACCGCATGCTGACGACGACGATTGGTCGGGGTGAAGTACGGCTCGGTCTTTATTATTTGAATAATGATGCTTTTCATGTTTTCAATTCAGCATTTTCCCTTCAATCATGTAATAATTTTGACTTATGGCATTCACGTCTAGGTCATCCTTCTCAAGGACGTTTAGATGTTATTTCCAAGCAATTTTCAGATATATCAATGAATAAAAAATTTGTTTGTGATGTTTGCCCTCGAGCAAAACAGTCACGTTTGCCTTTTCCTTCAAGCAATTCTCGCACATCTCGTTGTTTTGAATTACTACATCTTGATGTTTGGGGTCCTTTTTCCGTTCCATCTAAGAATGGGTCGCGTTATTTCTTAACGATCGTTGATGATTTCTCACGTTGTACTTGGGTTCACTTAATGACACACAAATCCGAAACTTTTAAAAATTTTGTATTTTTTTCAAACCAAGTCAATCGTCAATTCAATACATCATTATCAAACATTCAATATGGTAGCGGTGGAATATTCCTTCCCCAATTACAAAAAGTACGATCTGATAATGGTCTCGAGTTTACTTCAAAAGAGTTTCAAACTTGGTTTTTGCAACACGGCATCATTCATCAACGTAGTTGTATTTTCACTCCGCAACAAAATGGTGTTGTTGAACGAAAACATCGCCACTTACTAAATGTTGCACGGTCTTTGCGTTTTCAGGCTGGTTTACCTCTCTCATTTTGGGGAGAATGTTTATTGGCTGCAACACATTTAATCAATAAGCTTCCTTCCTCAAAACTTCAATTTAAATCACCTCATCATATTTTATATGGAAAAAGTCCCTCTTTGTCTTATTTGCGTGTTTTTGGTTGTTTATGTTTCGCTAAAAACATGTATATCAAACATAAATTTGATGACCGTGCAAAATCCGGCATCTTTATTGGTTATCCTTATGGTCAAAAAGGCTATCGAATTTATGATCCTCAAACTCATAAAATTTATGTTTCTCGTGATGTTATCTTCCACGAAACGATATTCCCATTTCAAGATATTCCTCAAACTGATCATCAAATTCCTATTACAATTACCCATTTACATGACGAGGCCTTAACAAGTGATACTCCTTCATCTTGTCCAAATATTGATACTTCACATATTGACTCAGAATCAAGATCGAATATCAATAATGAAATTATTCCGACTTCGGCTTCTACCAACTCGGATTTACTTCGTGAACCCTCTCAACGGTCTCGTCGTCCTCCTCCTCGCCTCAAAGACTATATATGCTCTCAGGTATCTTCTTCTACCAACTTTCCATTAGCATCTTGTTTTTCACTTTCTCATTTAAGTCCTTCACACAAGATTTTTCTTAATAATATTATCGAAAATCACGAACCTCGCTCTTTTTCCGAGGCAATGAAATCTTCTCATTGGCGTGATGCCATGACTAAAGAAATTCTTGCCCTCGAATCCAATCATACATGGACTCTTTGTCCCTTCCCGTCCGGAAAGAAACCCATTGGGTGTAAATGGGTATACAAGATAAAATATCACTCTGATGGCACAATTGAGCGCTATAAGGCTCGTTTAGTCGCTAAGGGATACACCCAAGTCGAAGGTATAGATTATCACGATACTTTTGCTCCAGTTGCTAAATTAGTAACGGTCCGACTTCTACTTTCGATTGCCTCTGTTAAAAATTGGCCGCTACACCAACTTGACGTTAACAATGCCTTCCTCCAAGGTGACTTACATGAGGAAGTGTACATGAAACTTCCCCCTGGTTTTTCCAAAAATAACACACAAAATGTGTGTAAGCTCAAAAAATCAATATATGGTCTTAAGCAAGCCTCTCGTCAATGGTTTGCCAAATTCTCTTCCACTCTTCTTAAGCGTGGCTTCAATCACTCTCTTTCGGATTACAGTCTCTTCACTTATAATTCCAAAGATGTCTCCCTTTTCGTTCTCGTCTATGCTGATGATATTACCATCACGGGAAATAACTCTAACGCTATTTCTGACCTAAAAATATTCCTCGCTCAGTCCTTCTCTATTAAGGATCTTGGGCCATTACGATATTTTTTAGGCATTGAGGTCTCTCGTTCCAAGAAAGGTATTTTTCTCTGCCAACGCAAATATACCCTAGACATTCTTAATGACTCGGGGATGCTTGGTTCTAGACCATCCCATTTTCCAATGGAACAACACCTTCGTTTAATGCCATCTGACGGGACTCCTCTTCCCGATGCATCAATTTATCGTCGCTTAATTGGTCGGCTATTATATTTAACTGTGACTAGACCTGACATTCAATATGCTGTCAACACTCTTAGTCAATTCCTACAAACTCCACATTCTACTCATCTCAATGCCGCCTATCGCGTTCTTCGTTATCTTAAAGGATCTATTGGAAAAGGACTCTTTCTTTCTTCCACAAGCTCTCTTAATTTAATTGGATATTCTGACTCGGACTGGGCTGGTTGTCCGGTAAGTCGTCGCTCTACGACTGGATATTTCACCATGCTAGGTGATAGTCCTATATCTTGGAAATCCAAGAAACAACCCACGGTTTCTCGTTCTTCCACTGAGGCTGAATATCGATCATTAGCTGCTATCACTGCAGAATTACAATGGCTCAAGTTTCTTCTTCATGATTTAGGGATTGATCTTACATCCCCAATTCCAGTATATTGTGATAATAAATCAGCAATTCATATCGCTGAAAATCCAGTCTTTCATGAACGCACAAAGCATATAGAAATTGATTGTCACTTTGTTCGTGAAAAAATTGTATCGGGTCTTATTTCACCCTTCTACGTTCGCACTACTGATCAACTCGCTGACATCTACACCAAACCGCTTGGCGCAGACGCATTTCGCCGATGTTTAAGCAAGATGGGCGTTGTCGACATTTCTCCTCCGGCTCCATCTTGAGGGGGGGTGTTAACGTATATTTTATATTATTTATATATCATGTATATAAAAGACCAAGTCAATGATGTATATCTCACGTATTAGGATATTAGTTTCTTTAGATAAGCTTAAGTTGTTAGCTTTTTAGTCAGTCAAACTTGTTTCTGTTGCTATTCCTTCTCCCTGTTACTATTTTATCTCCCATTATTATGGCATCAGTTGTATACGTGGTGTATATATACCACTGCTCATTATTAATAAAGCAATCAATTCAGAATCTTATCCCTACGATATTTATTAGTGGGCAAAAAAAAAATCACGTGACAGCAAAGGCCGACCTATGATTTACCGGTCTTGCATGTCTTTTACTATGCCCTGTCTTATTATTATAAACTAATTGTTTTTCAAAGATAGACCCATAATCTGTTCCCATAATAAGGGAGGCGGGTAATTTTGACCGTCCTTAAAACGTGCCTGGGCGTGGGTTGATGGCACCAAGTCGAATTCGGGGAGAGGCAAGCCGTCCCGGATGATCGCAATAAATAATTTCCACATGAAAGCTGCTTGCAAATTGCAATCATATGTAGGTATTTTGGCCACATTCGTTAATGGGGGATGAATTGATTCTCTCCCTCTGTCACTTGTCGCTATATATGTTCAATTATTTTATTATTGGAGCAAATATTTTAGTGAATAATTGTTGGATTTTAAAGCTAATTGAGCTGGAATGACACAGCTATTCCATATACTTGTTTCTTTGATAATCATGACTGCCTTAAAGATCACAATTATCACTGGACATGCCAATAATTTGTTCAGGAAAGGAGGAATCTAGGATTCTAAATTAATATATATATATATATATATATATAATTTTAAAAGTAAAGCTGGTTGAGAGAATCCAAAGTTGGTCAAAAGTTGAAACTGGTATGAAATAGTGAAGCACATAGATAAAAATAGTTTGATACACCTAAATGTAATATGCTATAATTTATCTATGCCTTTTAATTATAAAAATTCTTAATTTTAAATGTTTTACTTTTTGTGTTTTCAATTAAAGACTATATGTATGTGTGTGTGTGTGTGTGTATATATATATATCTTAAACAACTTACAATAGAATATATCAGTGTTAATTGTATTTGTCCATCCAACGTACAGCTTTGATATTCGTAGCAGTACTTTCCCCTTGTATTATTATTATAACTATTACCATAAACCATAAAGGCATAAATTAATGATAAAATCTTCAATTATTCCTTACGCAAAGTTAAAATCCTATTACCGAGGCTAATAATATCATATCCATAATCAACTCTACAAATTTCCAAGCATATATAATATTCATAAAACAGAAGAAAAAAGTACATGAACGTGGATTAAAACATGAACACCAATATTTTCTGTTTGTGATTACTTAATTACCATCTACTTTTCTTATTTATTTATTACACATACTAACTATGTGTGAAAAAATCATTAACTTGCAAGTTGATGGTAATTAAAGAAATGGACGAGAAACACCCCTAGACGAAAAACGTCTACAAAAAGACAAAATTCTTGGTATTAATCGGGTCGGGTCGGTTATTTATTCTTGGCCGAGCTCAATAATTTAATGTTCAGAATAGACACTCTAATTTGAAAAGATACACAAACTTGTTTAAGAGTAGGAATTGTACACTTTGAAAATGACGGAAATTAATAGAGGCTCCAAAGTGAATTAGTTGAGCTGTTTTTTGAACATTTGAACCTCTCGACGATATATTCCTCCGATAACTTTCAGTCTTTCACGGGTTTTGTATTTTCGCCATATCTCTGTTAGTTTAACTCCAAGATACCTTGTTCAATTTCACAAAGAGAAAAGGAAGCTATATCACTTTAATGATCTATGTTTGAACTTTGAAGTTGAACCAACCCAAGTGATTCATTTCATATACGAAACTCGAGCAAGGTGAAAGTATGAAGACAGACCCCAATTAAATTATAGAAAGTACAGAGTTAGGATTATAATTACCAAAGGAAATGTCTGGAACCTTATCCTTAGCTCTTTCGTTTAAGTCGATATTCTATCTCCTCATTGCCGAGAAGCTTTTGTTTTCATTAATTGATTTCATAATCTTTTAGCTCTTTTTTTTTTTTTTTCTTTTTTCTTTTCATGTTTGGGTGCCTCCATTGGCGAGAGCTTATAACTTCTTATATCATATGGCCATACCGAGTTTTTATTAAGGGTTTTATGCGAAGTAAATTTTTGAACCCTAACCACAATTCTGTATTATTGTTTTTAAATATTTTCCCATCATTCAAGCCATAAACAAACTTACTATAGCATAATGATAAAATTCAAACCCTAAACATAATTAACCAGCAGATAATATAATTAACATAGATAAGTCACTGTTAATTTAACAACTAATTTACGAAATAATTATTCGATATCGTTCTCATTAAATAGACCAAATTACAACAGGAAATTAAAGTCTATCAATTTAATCACATGGATAATAAAGTCATTCACTAAACTTGGAGGTCGGCGCAATATCTTAAAACTATAATTATTGAAACCCAAAACATAGTTACATACATTAAAAAAATTAACATGATTAAATAAGACAAATAAAAAAATGTAAATTCAGGATCCGTGTGGAATGAGACCTCTTACACGATCAATTCAAGCGACCGAGGAATTTCTCAATCTTGGAAAAGTAGGAAGCTCTGGTATCCGTACGGCAAGAAGACAGAGAAGCCTAATATTAAGTCTCGATGTCCTTTAAACAAGTCCTTCACTCTTTCTATCACACCCACAATTCCAATCCTACACAAAAAAAAAAAAAATATATATATATATATATTAATTTACAAAGTTCCAAGACTTTCAACCAATGTTTACATTATCGCGACTAATCGACGAGACTATATATGTCCACTTATAGCTAATTGCACCATGCTGAGAATTTCTCCACTAATATTTGTCATGCTTGTGATTTTCGATCATAACTTAGACCTATCACTATGTCTAAGCATTCCCAAGTTATGATCAGAAACAATGATTCCATGATTCCTTCAATCTGATCAACCGTCACTATTGATTGTGTAGTCATTTTGTCCTTTGACAACTCCTTTAGTATTAATTTACTCTGATGAGAGCTATGTAATATATCACATAGTTATATATCAAGAGAGTTTCATTCAGTGTTTCGATTTTCGCGATAATCAAGCGATTAATCACGAAAACACACTTCTCGGTAAGTTATCTCCTCTATTCGTTGTAGTTTTATACTTATTACGATTTTTCGATTGCAAGGTAGTTTTCGAGCAAAATTTTCAAGTGCAAACTTTCAAAGACTGAGGGACTTTTCGGTCAATAACGATAAGTCAACCCTAGTTTAAATTTTTCTTTTTCGCGGCAGAAGTTCCAACTTCTTTTAATTTTAGAATTTAAAGGTATTTTTAGGGATTTTTTTTTTAGGGATCTTGAATATTTTGAAGTTTAAATGTTGTATATGTATGAATCATGTCAAATTTTCACAATTTTATTCTATATTTGTAGTAGTTAATTAGAAAACTATTAGGTTGAATGAAAGTTAAACTTTGAGTTTCATATTAGTTTAATTGTACATTTTAGGTTTTGAATCAAATGTTGTTGTTGAAATTGATTTTTTTTTTTACGTTTATGATGAAATATAGATGAAATAAGATGGTTTATGTGATTTTTTTTTTTTGCAAATTAAGGTTATATTTTAGGGTTTATCCGAATTATTTTCAATTGCGGCAAAAGTGCACATTTTCTAGAAAATGGTGAATTTGAGATATATTTTAATTTTTTTTTATGTAATTTCATTTTGTAACATTGTATATAATTAGGAAAATTCGAGTTTGACATAATTATTTGTGTAATTTGACGTTTTCCTAAATTGTAACTTTATTGCGGCAAAAGTACATATTTTTTGGAAATCGGTTAAGTTGAGCTAGTTAATCAACTTTTTTGATGTAATATTTTATAGCATTGTATATAATTTTGTAACTGTGATTTTGAA
Organism: Parietaria judaica; assembly: GCA_954871525.1. NCBI lineage: Eukaryota > Viridiplantae > Streptophyta > Magnoliopsida > Rosales > Urticaceae > Parietaria > Parietaria judaica. Next base: position 44,202,638 of record OX940861.1, read on the forward strand.
ATAATTTGTTTTGTAATTTGACTTTTTCCAATTATTGCGGCAAAAGTACATTTAGTATTTTATGCTATGAAAATATTTTATAGGTTTTCCATCAATAAATTCATCGATAACCGATTAATCCATCGATAAGTTTCGATAATGGAAAACGATAACTTTTATAGGTTTTTCATCGATAAATCCATCGGCAAACGATTTATCGGCAAAAACGACATTTTGAACCTTGGTTTCATTCATTGAAAATGAAAATTTTCCTATATGACTATAAACTATTTTTAGATTAAGTTTTGTGACCCGCAAACGAATATTATAAAGATGATTAACTCATCGTAGATTTAACCATTTCCTATATGGTTTGTTCTTCTTTTCTCGACACCCTATTATCCCGGTGTGCCAAGAAGGCAGGAATGTTGACTAAGAGAGAATTAACTTCTCTCTAAGGTGTCACTGAACATAAAGTTCAAACTCACCCCTTCGATATAATTGAGGAGTCATCACTGATTCTCAGAGTTAACTCTCTCGGTTCTTGCAATAATTTTTTTGAACTTCCAAAAGTTATAATTTATCTTGTGCAGAATAACCGATAACAGAATTTAAAAACCGTAACAAACAACTATCCGGTTTAAAATAACCATAACCGATTTTTTTTTTAAACAGGTTAAGGTTAACCGTATACTGTTTCAAACGGATACAATTGCCGATTATTGATTTTTCAAAACCGGTTATTAAATATTTTAAAAAAATTATATATTTAGGATTAAGTTAGAGAGTTATATTATGGACCGTTATGTTTTATAATCTAGACCAATATGTTTTATTTGAATTGGTATGTTATATTTGCGATTTATTTATGTGTCATTTGGACCGACATGTTTTATTTTTGCGATAAAATGTGTTGAATATTATATATATTTTTAAAATGAATAACCGGATTCATTTAACCGGTTTCAAAACAGGTTAAGGTTATCAAACAAGTTATAAGATTTTTTATTACTAGAAATCCGGGTTGCTGGTTTTTTAAAAACAGGTTAAGGTTATTAAAATATGAATAATCGGAATTAGGTTAAGGATACTAAATAAGGATACTTAACCAACCGGCTGCACCTCATTAAGTATACCCATTTAGTATACATACCAGTACCTCGAATAAATAACCTGAAATGGGTTGTGTGTTGATGCGTTCGGCTCCTAGGGTTAATAGGTTTCTTACTTTTTTCTTTTTTTTTTTCTGTGTGAGAAATTGTAATACCCTAGTGACCCTATATTATGTATAACAATTTATACACAATAGTATTTAACTCAATAATATTATATAAAACTCGTCAATCATTGGTTCATCCTTAAAATTAGACGGACAAATATTGAAAACAAATCGATAAACCCAGTACCTAATAATACACACACTACAAAATAAAAATGGATATTCCCGCATCGATAAGCCCGTAAAATGGTATTCAAAACCCTGGTTAAAAGTCCAGTAGACATTAACTTTAACATAAAAATTAAGAATGATGAGCAAAGCAAACCTTTGAGCTTTGAAATCTTTGAGAACTTGAAGGAATTCCTCGTACTTGTATATCTTGTCCTCGAATTTTGTTCTGACGGCATTCACATATGCTAGGGCCTCATCTATTTCAACTTCATGTGTGCTTCGTCCTCCAGCCATTAGGGATCGCCACGAGATGTATATTTATATATCGCCGCGTGCTATATATATATATATATATATATATATATATAATATTTATCTGCATATCATTTCCTATAAGAATGCAACGAACCTAACATTAAGGCGATGAAAAAAAGAAAACCCAGTCAATGATATGGTATGCAGATAAAAGAATAAATAAATTATACGTAAAACCTATAGATGTCAAGTGGGCCGGGCGGACCGTCCCGGCCCACAATCCGTAAGGCCTGCACATTGGATGGGGACGAGCCCACAACCCGTTAAATGTGCGGGGCGGGTATTACGTAATTAATATATTTGTTGATCTTTATATCAAAGGTTTTCGTGTTTGGGTGGATTTTTTTTTTTAATTTGTTGATGATTTTTGTATAAGTTTCATGGTTGGTTGACGAATATTTGTAGATTATTTTTTTGAATTTATTGATGAGCTTGGGTTAAATTGTGGAATTTATTGATGAATTTGAAAATTATGTATGAATTTGGTTGGTTTATGAACTTGTTGATGAATTTGGATTTATTGTGGGTATGGGTTATATTTGTTGATGACTTTGTAAATTTATTGTGGAATTTGTTATAGTGTTTAGTTTTCTTGGTGAGTTTATTTATTTTTGGAATTTATTGATAAATTTGGGATAAATTGTTGGATACTTGGATTTATTGATGAATTTGGTGGCTTTATGAATTTGCAAATGAATTTGGAATTTATTGTGTATATGAGTTTATTCATGTTGAAATTTTTGGTTTTATTGATAAAATTGTTTGGTTTATTCATCTTATTCGTCAAAATTATTATTTAAAAACTACTGTGTCATTATGTCCGATGGAGAAGAAACTATGCCATCACCCGATATAATGTCTTCAATCTTTCGTTAGTTTATAGATTATTTTGTTATTGTAGGTTATGATTATTGAATTTAACTAGTAATTAAAGTTGATAATTGATCAAGTTAATAATTTTATGAAACAAAATCTGGAATAAAACTATGTGGATATAGAAAAGGAAAAATGCGACTCTCATGAGTAGAATTAATCTAATAACGAATACATGCGAAATTTGTTGGGAAAAAACAACCGGATGGAAAAGAAGTTGATGAATTAGTTAGTTGGATTGGCGTTCTTGCTTGGGAATTCGCTCCAATAACTATAGCCGATTGGAGAACAAAGAGTAATGTTAAAGTGAAAGAACGGATATGGAACGAAGTCGGACAAGGATTTGTTATTTTGGACCGGTTCAAGTTTTCGTTTCTTTGTAGTGCCGGCAAATCAGCAAGACACTTTCGACATGATCTAGCTTCCTTATTCAAGAAAAATCCCAAGGATAAAAGTAGGGGTGAAAATTTTGTACTTGGTTCCCGGTTCTGGTCCCGGTACCGGACCGTTTTTGGCAAAAAATCAGTTTTTTCTTTTTACTATAACCTAAAAAGGGACGTCCCGGTTCCGGTTTGAAAAACCAAAACCAATTCAAAATCTGAAATTCCCGGTTTTCTTGTCCCGGTTCCGCTTTTATGTCGTCTTGTTATAAGTTTGTCGTTTTTTTAGCATGTCATTTCTTATAAGTCGTTTACTATTAGGGTTTTAATCCGTTATTTTTTCAGCCCATTATTTTAACATGTCATTTATTTTTCAGCCATTACTCGGTATTTTATTTAACATGTCATTTCTTATATGTCGTTTTGTTATAAAAAAATAATATGTTTGTACTCGGTATTTACTATTTAGCATTTTAGACTCGTTTTTTTGCACTGAGATTTGGATTTGGCATTGTGAAGTTCATGACGTGAACTCGGATCTTGCATTTGTTTATTTTGTATTTTGCTTTTGTACTCGAATTTGGTATCTTACATTTTGGATTTACTCGGATTTGGTAATTTGCATTTTGGATTTGGTTTTTTTCATGTTTCTATCTTGGATTTTGTCCCGGTTTTCGTCTTGAATTTTGGTCCTAAAAAAATCAGGATTTTAATCGATGTCCCGGTCCCGATTTAAAACAAAAACAAGGACTTTTCAGAACCAGAACCAAATCCGGGACAGAAAACTGTGTCCTGATTTTTTCGGGACAAGGACAAAAAATAGTCAAATTCCCGATTCCCGATTCTGGTTTCAGCCCTAGATAAAAGTATTTACGAGCAATTGGATTGATAGAGCAGTTGGGGCATTACAACATATTATCACCATAGTTGATATCCATAGTCGTTCCCGACTTGATTTTCGAAGCTTCTCTCACACTCATTGGGGCCTTCACGCCAATGGACTAGCTCGGTACGACCTTTGCTCAGCGCTAAACCAATCTCGTCTTCTAAATTAATATTGTTATAATAAGAGAATTATATAATATCATCAATATTATTAATTTATCTGGTAATGATTTAGTCATATTAGTTAAAATAGAGACCAAAAAAATTATTATTCATTCAACTATTAATTTATCGAACACTAATTTGTAGAATCAGTTTAAGAAATCGGCTTCTATTTTAGTCAATGTACAACTATATTGATGTACTATTACATATACGAGCTAGCTAGGACTCAGGTATATAATCGGCACTCTGTAATGTGGATTTATTGTCGTTTTTATTTTCTTCATACTTTTGTATTGATATATTATTATGTTAAATTGGACTATGAAACTCTTTTTTTTTTTTACAGACTGTGAAATTCTTTAGAGATGCATATTCTTCACAAAATTTTGAGTAGATCATCCAATCTATGATTGCTCCAAGATTAGACTGGTGTAACCTTGAAGTCTTTTCGAATAAATTACAATAAAAAAATATATCTTATTAACATAAATAGCACAAATTAATTTTTAAACATTTAAAAATATAATAATTTGTGGCCCGTGACACGAAGTTGGGTCGAACTCAAATTAATGATACTCTTTGTTCTCAGGGCCAGTCCTGCTCTAGACGAAGAGTGATTTTAGAACCTACCAAAAATAAAGAAATTAAATTAAATATCAATATAAAAATATAGAATATATATGTTACATATCTTGAATTTGGAGTCTTTAAATTAATAAAAATAAAATAAAAAATCTCCTCATTAGCGTTATCCCTATGTCATCTCTCCTCGGGGACCCTGTTTGTTCTAGCTAATTAATTTAACAAGAAATTTATAGTATACTATTATTTAGGATCTTTTAAATAGACCAAATCACAATAGAAAATGAAAAGACATATATATATATATATATATATATATATAAATCAGATGGATAGTAATAGTCATTCACTATACTTGGAGATCAACGCAAGATCTAAAATCATTGTAATTCAAAAACCCAACACAAAATAATCCAAACAAACAAACATAACTAAATAAGATAAATAACATAGAGAAATTCATGGTCCGTGACACATGATCAACGCGGTTTTCTTCGGAGATTGTCAAGCCGTGAGAAGTAGGGCGCTCTTGTATCCGCTTGGCAAGTAACATATATATTAAGTCATAGTATACACAATATTGTCAATATAATTATATATATATATATATATATATATATATATATATATGGGCTTAGGGTTTAGAACCTTTCAGCTCTGAAATCATGGAGAACTTGTTTGAACTCATAGTAGACTTGCATATCGTGCTTGAATTCGCGTTTGACGGCCTTCACATAAGCCAAGGCCTCACTTTGCTTAACTTCCTTTGTGCTTCGTCCTCCAGCCATTTCTGCATTTCCACACACAAATAATTACATCATATTCCCATTTAATGGTTACTTGTTTCTTATTTTTTTCGCCGATTTTTTATAAAGAAAATTGGGAAATTTTCTTTTTGCTTTTACATACGGTATACGTCTTGTTATGGGTATTTTTAGAGCCTAGAATAATTGAGGCCCAGTCCAAAAAACCTGCCCCAGAGGCCAATTTTTCAAACTGACACATCTGGGAGACGCCCAATGACGCCCAGACGACGCCCATGGATGCTGTTAAGCTTTAGGGACCGCCCGGAACGCATAGAGAAGATCGGGACGCATTCGGGCGCCCGAAGCACCCTATTGGCATCCAGGCTCTAAAACGGCTTAATTACAAATAGGTCCTTGTGACCTCCGTGGATGCCCATGGATGCCAAACGACGCCCGATTGATGCCCGTGGATGCCGTTAAGCTTTTGGGACCGCCCGGAACGCATAGAGACGATCGGGGACACAATCGGACGCCCGAAGCACCCTATTGGCATCCAGGCTCCAAAAGGGCTTAATTACACATAGGTCCCTGTGAGCTCCGTGGATTCCCGTGGATGCCAAATGACGTCCGATTGATGCCAGTGGATGCCGTTAAGCTTTTGGGACCGCCCGAAACGCATAGAGACGATCGGGGACGCAATCGGACGCCCGAGGCACCCTATTGGCATCCAGGCTCTAAAAAGGGCTTAATTTTCACATAGGTCCCTGTGAGCTCCACGGATACCCACCGATGCCAAACGACGCCCGGTAGAAGCCCGTGGATGCCGTTAAGCTTTTGGGGGCGCCCGGAACGCATAGGGACGATCAGGGACACATTCGGACGCCCGAGGCACCCCGGGAGTGCAAAAAGGTCACGAAACAATATTTTAATTGCCCAAGGGCCAGCAAAGTAATTTCTAATTGACTCTAGGCCCCCGGCCCCTCCTATAAATAGGAACTTCATTTCATTCAAACGGTATCTCTGATTCAAACGCTCTATGTAGCGATAAACACCATTTTCTCTCTTCTATACATATACTTCGGTATATATGTCTGACTAAGGTCGGAGCGGAGGAGCTAGCTAGAGCGGAAGCCCTGGAGAAATTTTTGGTACGGTTTACGATCCCCCTTGTTAGGTTCTGTTCTACGGAGTGCTTGTGATAACCCGGTCTATTATCTCAAGTAGATATATGACTTCGCGGATTGATCGAGGATCCGTATCAGGACCCACAATACAGGGGAAGGGTCTAACCTCCGGGGATCACCAAAAAGTCCACGCTCTAAGCCCACTTGAAGTCAACAAAAGGCGTTGGGCCCGGCCCAAACCAAGCTATTGGGCCGCTACAATGTTTGATCCAATTTTCAACATCAACATATTTAGGAATCCCCGACTCACCGGAGGAATCTCCGACTCTCTAGATGAAGGTCCGAGCAAAGTCCGACTCCCGTCTCGGCCATCGGCCCCCGACTTGTCCAGGCAAGACTAAATACGCACCCCCTAACTCCCACATTGAACTATGTGATGACCTGATCACACTTGGCTACAAGTGGGTACGTAGGCAGCCTCTCTATCTGACGAGGTGCGACATCGTATACATCACCCCACGGCTCTCCCAGCCATCGACTACTCCAGCCCCGATCACCGACCTAACCTACGGGGGTTTCAGTTCTTTGCAGTCACCGACCTATGTCCCGAGCCCCACGGCTTTGTGGTAATAGGTTAGAGGACCCAGTTCTGGTCTGACGGTTAAAGGAGGGTTCGATCCGCCAGACACTATAAGATCGGTGAGTCAAACATCTAGCCCAGGAAAGTCAACAAACGGCGATGGGCCCGGCCCAATATCCAGCTCTGGGGCGCTACAGTGTTTGATCCATTTTTATGCATCAACATGTCTATTTTCGTTTGTCACAAAAATATATCCTCTATTTTTTTAAAAATTAATTATATAAACAAATTAAAATCACTAAAATTTACTATTTGAAATACTTTAAATTGGAAATTTATAATATGTTTTTATAAATAAAAAAATTGAAGAGCATATAATATTACTAAAATGCATTTTGAGGGTATATTTTTACAAAAATTGAAAATAGAGAAAATTTGAAAGAAAAATTATCAAGAAAACCTAATGAAAATGTAATCTTTTCATAGGTGGAAGACGACGTTTCTCATGTTTGAGAAGCTCAAAAATGAAAAGTTAAATTTTCTTCTTCTAAAAAAGAAAAAGAAAAAGAAAAACTATATGTTAACAAACTTAATATCATAAATCAGAAGAACGATGTCCGATAACCAAGTACTAAAGAAAGATTATGGTATACAAAGCGGTTCTAAACATGTTTTATTGGTCTTGGTCCCTGTTTCAAACTCGTAAAATATTGTTTATCCCAGTTCTCGGACCCGATTTCACCTTAGGTCATACTAGATTTGGGAAGCTTTAAAATTGAAGGCAAAGTGAAAAGAAAAAAAAAAGACAACAGAACATAAGAGACAATCAAAATCATATTAAAGAAAAAGAGATCATACTCAGAAAAACAGAGTCCTATATAATCAAATACAAAAAGATAATTAGTAAACGAAAGAGATTTAAAGCCAAAGATGAGAAAACGCTCACTTGAAGCTAATAGAGTTTTGAATTTCTCAAATCATATAGAATTGAATTAAAATGAGAACATTACAAGGTATTTATAAAACCTATATACATGAATTAGAAAATGTAAAAGTGGAAACAAATATACGCCATAAATACCACAATAAAAACAGACTCGAAAATTGGAGACAAAATAAAACAAAGTCCAAACACAGAAAAGTTGACCCAAAAAAAAAAAAAGCAAGTTGGAACGTATCTGTGACAAAATCATTTTCCCCATCGGTAAATTCGCAGAGAGATTGTGGTGAGAAATATCTGCCAAGTCAACGTAGTACTATATGTATTCATATACATAAATATATACACCAAAAGTCATATATATACACTGAAAATCGTATAGCTAGGTACACAGGGACGGAACTACTTGTCCTTGGGGTGGCAAATGTCACCCCCACCCCAACCCCAACCCCAATCTCAATTAATATGTATATACTATATATTAATAATGGATATGAGTGTATATTGTTTAACTTGTAGAGATAACATATCAAAATAAGTATCCAACTATATATATTACACACATGTGAATGATTATGTACGCTAGTGGATTGTTATGGTAAAAAAAGGTATATTTGAATATCAATAATAATGGATTCATAATTTCATATTAAACTCTCTAGCTACTATTAAAATCTTATTACAACATTACCTAAATAGTTTTAAATAATATACTAGATATTAAAAATATTGTATGTAATGTATAGCACGATGGTATTATGCTATATATTCTAAAAAAATTATGTGGGAGAGATTAAATTAATATAACTAATAATATTAAGAGAGAGCTTACTATATATAAGATCGGTAATAAATTAGTTTCTCTGCTCACAAGATTCACGACCTAATCATTCAGAACTATTGTAATATTATTTGTACTATTCATAAACCGTCATCCCCGTTGAAATTCCTGGGTCCGTCCCTGTATGTACATTTATGAGCATGATTTTGTGCTATATATATGTGGCAAGCCAAATTTGCAGGCACTTCTATTTACTAAATTTATTAATAATTAAAAAATAAATTAATAGTATCTTTATATTACCTTATTGATAACGTAGTTTTTTTACAACTATGTAGGACTAAATATTAAGTAGTATGTCGTATAAGCTATAACATGTGATTAGTGTTCATTCATTTTTTTATTTTTAATTCACTTCTGTGTTCCTTTGAGATAAGTATTGAAAGCTCTTGAGCCTTTTTATGTTTAACAGCTTCATTTTCTTTTTCCATACTCTATAATACTATATGTTCCTATTGGATTGGGCCGGCCCAATTGACCGGACCAAATTTTTTTAACTAATTAATTTTTTAATTTTTTTTTATGTATTTTATGCAAGTAAAAGCACATAAAAAGTAATAAGAAAAAATAACCAAGAGTCTCATCTTAATGTTTAGTTATTATTTTATGTTTACGACCATGTCTCTTGTTAAGTTTACGATTACTCTTCGTATTTCTGTTATTGAATGTCTAACACTATAATAATGTTTAGTTTTTGAATTGGATTTTACAAAATTTTATATTAAAGCTATGTTTATTGATTGACCATTTAAATTTAAGTGTTATTCGGCATTCTTTTTTACTTCAGTCCAATGACCCAACCCAACCCAACCCAACCCAACCCAGAGCTTTTCGGCTTAGATTGGATTGGGCTTTCAAAAAATATGGGTTGGATAGAGTCACTTTTTCAAAATTCAGTAGAAATCGGATCGACTTGAGTTTTTGCTTCGGGTCTACCCAATACAACTCATGCGCACCCATACTTCCCATTGCCTTAAACTTTTTGTACTAATATATCAATATTATTATTATCTAAAAAATTAAGGGCTTATTAGCAAAATACTCAATTATAATCAAACTATTTTAAAAATTACTCATGTTTTAATTAATCCAAATCATGCTCAATTTAAAGGTGATTTTCCAAAAATACCCCTGCTCATTCTCTGGTCCTTCTCGACAAACTTATCTCTCTAAAACCACTAATCTCTCTCAAACCCTCACTTCTCTTTCCCTCCGATCTTCGGCTTCAATGGCCACCATCCTCGACAAACTCTCTCTCCCTCGCTGCGTAGTCGTACCATGGGCGGCCCACTCCCCGGCCGCCGCATCGCGGTTCCGCAGTCCAGAGGCCTCAAGCTCGCGCCGAGCCTCTCGCCTCGCTCCGCCGTGTCGTTGCGCTCTCTTCCGGCTTCGCGAGGAGCCTCTCGTCGCCAGGGTGGCAGCGGAACCGTCTGCGAGGCTCAGGAAACCGCCTTTGAAGGTCCGTCTATGGGGTTCGTTGCGGGATTGGAAATTCGTTGTTCTTGTGTTGTGATCTCTTGTGTTTTATAAATTTCTGCAGAATCTGATAGACCGGTGTTGAGTTGTTCCAGAGCGAGGTCTGTGAAGCCGCTAGGGCCAAACTCGAGAAGACGAGGGAGAGAGATGAACTGGAAAAGCTGTATCAAAACGACACGTCTTTGTTTGTCGTATTTCCATCTCCAACCACACACAAAAAAAAAATGGCAATCTTTGTAACAACGCATCGTTGGGTTTTGTGTAGTTTCTCCTGTAATTTATTGTTATCAATGTAATGAATCTCTTTATATTTAATATCAAGAAAATTTTCTGATTGAACCTCAACTCCGAATGAATTAACTTTGGTTACAATAATGTAGCTTTGGTTACGATAATGTAACTTCGGTTACAAAAATTTAATTCCAATTAAATTAGTGTAACTTCAGTTACGATAATGTAACTTTGGTTACCATAATGTAACTTTGGTTACGATAATGTAACTTCAGTTACAAAAATTTAAAATAAATTAAATTAGTGTAACTTCAGTTACGATAATGTAACTTTGGTTACCATAATGTAACTTTGGTTACGATAATGTAACTTCGGTTACAAAAATTTAATTCCAATTAAATTAGTGTAACTTTAGTTACGATAATGTAACTTTGGTTACGATAATGTAACTTCGGTTACAAAAATTTAATTCCAATTAAATTAGTGTAACCACATTTACATTAGTGTAACTATAATGATTGTGGTCATAGTATTACCTAATTGTGGTCATACTATTACATAATTGTATGTCACTATTTTTTGACAATTTTTTTAGTTTAAATTCTTTTTTGTTACTCAAATTATGTGAACTTATTGCTACGTACCTTTAGATGGAAACTGGATTAATATAATAATGTAACATAAGTTTAACCATATATTACTAGAATTACGAAACTGTAACTCTGTTACAAAAGTGTAACACCGGTTACACTTATGTAACTTGAGTTACAAAAATGTAACACCGGTTACAAAAATTATTTTAATACTTCCAAATTAACTCCAAAAGCAATAAATTATTATTTGAACAAATATATTGAAATTGTAACTATGGTTACAAAAGTGTAACTACAGTTACAACACTGTAACACCAGTTACAAAGTGTAACCGAAGTTACAAAAGGGTAACTTAAGTTACGATAATGTAACTTTAGTTACGATAATGTAACTTTGGTTACAAAAATTTAATTCCAATTAAATTAGTGTAACTTCAGTTACGATAATGTAACTTTGGTTACGATAAATAGGGCTTTGGTCTCTTTCTTTTTTGTTTCATATTTCTGTTTTTTTGTTATGTATAGATTAAAAACTTATAAAAGTGTCGTCATGCTTGATGATGATATAAACTGCCCGTATTGTTTAAGTTAGGGGTGAAATCAGGATAAAAATTCACTTATTTCAAAATTAAGGACCGGGATTTCGGAATGAAATTTTGAACGTCTTGAATTAATGAAATCCGTGTCTGGAATTTAAATTATGAAATTAAAAAATGCGATGAAATACTAGATTTCGAATCCAGAACTATATTGCGTACACCTCTCTCTTCTCCTCCAACATTCCCTACCAAATCATCCGCCATTACTGCTAAAGCTCAAGCTCAGGCAAGAACCTCCACAATGCCCTCCTCCTCCTCCTCCTCTCTCTCATTGCTCTCTACTGAAGCCACCCTCCACAGGAGACTCCTCCACCAGCCCTTCTTCCCTCTTGATTCCCTCCCTCCCCCTGAGCCGCCATTGCCGGGCTCCAACCCCTAGTACCCATTCTCTAACTCCCCTCCCTCGCTGCCCACCGACTCCCCCTTCTTCTCTGACATCGCCGTCTCTCCCCCGCCGCCTTCGCCCGTCGCTTTCGCCTCCTTCCCCGCCAACATTTCCTCTCACATCCTCCCCCACGTTCGCCGCGTTCGCCGTCTTCTTCTTCTACTACCGTAGGAAGACCCGGAGCGACTTCTCCGACGACAAGACCTTCAGATCGGAGAACAGCAGCAGGCTTTACCCCGCCATCGGGAGCAATGCCGGAACTCGGGCGCATTAGCTCCGCGCGGGCTCGTCGGCGAGCTCGGAGTTTCTCTACCTCGGGACTCTCGTCGCTCGTCACGCTCGGAGTGCCGGAAAATGGAGTCGCCGGAGCTCCATCCTCGCGCACGCACTGGTCTCGGTAGGCCAGCGACATCTTCGCTTGCACTTGCACCATCTCCGACTGCGTCGCAATCATTTTCTTCGACGATCCCTCAATTTCCATCTTTCTCTCCAGATTGTTTGAAAGAGTATAATGGTCTATAAAAGACCAGTTGAGGATTTATTTAATTTTAGCAAAGTTTTGAGTATATTTTAAAAAACTTTCACCCTAAATGAGTATTATGCTAATAAGCCCTAAAATTAATTAATTAATTAATACAAACCATTTGTAACATATAACTCTTGTTCCAAATTTCCAGGTGGATAATGTAATCCTAGAACAAACTAAACATGGCCTTATTCTTTGGACTCTCTCGCTGACGTCACAGGTTCAATATAAAATGAAATGTATATATAAACCGTTATCTGTTACTCATAATTGAAAGTTGTTTGTGTTCCCGCTTTCTTTTCTCCTCTCTGTTTGTTTCCCGAGAAAATTACCAGACGAAGACGAAGAAGTGAAAGGCTGGTGAGAGAATCGTGATCATCTTCGTGTTTGAGCAGCGATACTCTGCTCTTTCGGAATCAGATAAACTAAACAACTTGAAGATTCACTCGATACTTCAAGCAACCAGGGTGATATAGTCTCTCCTCAATACGACTTCGATTCTTGCTGTTTTCTTGCTCAACCATTAAATACGCACCTTTCGATTTCGTTCTTCGATTCTTGGCGAAAGCTTTTGGTACTTTTCGGCTGTTTCATATAGCTCTTTTCTCGGGAAGAAAGTTTCATTTTCTTGAAAAGATTTCGCGGTATAACTTACTTTGGAGAATGCAGCTCGGGAAGAATGGCGGACGATGAAGACGAACCGAACTTTAGAGATGACGCCATGGCGTATTTGGAGACCGTCAAAGACACATTCCCAGACGAAACAGAAAAATTTCAGGCCTTCCTCCAAATAATGACTGATTTTAGTACTCAAAGGTTTGCCGATGCTTCCTCTCTCTGTATTAATATTAAGCGTTTTTAGCTGAATATTTGTTCGGTCGAGTCTAGGATTGACAGTGCGGGTACGATAGAGCGAGTGAAGGCTTTGTTCGAAGGACATCGAGACTTAATATTGGGTTTCAATACGTTCTTGCCCGAGGGGCTAAAGATCACCCTACCGCCCGAGGATAAAGAGCCTCGGGCACTCGAGGAAGGAGGGCCTTCGGGGATGGGAAAAAGTGCACGCGACGAAGCCATACTCTTATTCCGCAAGATCAAGGTGAGAATGCTATTTTTCGCGTGAGTTTGTCGGACTGGTTTTGCTACTAAGTATTGTAATAATCTTTTACTTTGTTTGTAACGTAGAATCGGTTTCGGAGTCACGGTCAGAGTCATGCCTATGACATGTTAATATATATTTTGAAAGGATACCGGAAGGGCGTGCCGTTTCATGAGATCTCCAAAGCGGTATGTTTGCTTTCTGGTTTGGTACATTGTTTGAAGTTCTGAACACATTTCATGATTTTATTATTCGCAGATTTCCGTGTTATTTAAAGGCCACGGAGATTTGCACACGGAGTTCAGACAGTTTCTTTGCGACACCCCGGCATATAATTCCATTCAAGCCCCGGGTGCTCCTTATTCTATATCTCTTAAGAAACATATGGAGCGTTGCACGGTTTTTTTCTTCTTCGTTTTCCGTTTATGTGTTTTTTTACTCTTTGGAAGCAATAATATTTCACATTGATCCCGCGCTATCGTTTGATGATTTCGATTAGCAGATTAAAATACCCCCGGAAGGAAAGGGAAAGGAGATTATAGATTACACTATTGAAAGTAGTGAGGAAAGCAGCGACAGCGACGATAGCGAATGAAGAAAACGGGAACGTGACGATATTTTTTTAAAACAATTTTATGATTGCGTGCGACTATGATAGAGCATATTTTTGTATGTGAATACGATTTTTTGGCAGGGTAATATGCCGTTCTATGGGCGATAATTGACGGAATTAATACAATAGTTATATAATGTCCGGGAAGAAAGTCCGAATTTTAGACATTAAATGTCTGGAAATATGTCTAAATGTTGGTCATACTTATCGACATTTTTCCGATACGGTACAGTGTTTCAAGTTCAAATAAGTCCATCCTATTGTATTTTTTCTTCAAACCTATTGTATTTTTTATTTATTTTTTCTTTATAATAATTGATTTTCTTATGACATTAAATAGAACTGTTAAAAATATGAAATAAAACCATTAATAAATAGCTAATGTAATTACATAAATATTATTGCTCATTTAATATGAAATATAACTTCGTAAGGAGCTATGATTCTCTGCTCCTACCTCTTTGACGATCTTCATCGCATTTCGCCTCTATATCGGCGAGGAAATCGTACTTCTATTTCTCTTGATTCTGGTTGTTTTCTTGGTGGTCTATTTCGAGGTTTTGATTCGAATATGTGTCTTCGAGATTCTCGGTAAACATTCTGAATGAGGAATTTCTCGGCCTTTGCATATTTTTATAAACATTTGAAAAGAAAGAAAAATGTTTTATATTTACGGTTCGAAATTATTTTAAAAAACAGATCTAAAAAAGAAAAAAAATCAATTAAGACGAAAAAATAAGAAAAATATTATCAGTATATAATAAAGAAAATATAACGTTTATACTATGATTCATACAGTAAATTCTAAGAAAAAGGAAAAAACAAATCTTTTTTACTTAAAAAAAAGGAGGACATATCTTTCTTCGGAAGATTGAATTATAAATTTGACGAAAAATAGTATAAAAAAAAAGTGCGATAATATATTATTTAAAGCTTTCCAAAATATTTGTACGTATCTATTAAATATTATAAAGATATTAAACCAAAGATATATGAGTTAAAGCTTAATTATCCAAAAGATAAAACATAATTTCATCGTCTATAAATAAAAGCTGCTCTTCACTCACTCTCTTATACACCTCCTTCATTACGCTCAAAATTCTGCTGGATATTCACTCGATCTCTCTCTCAAGGTCTCTCTCTCTAAATATGTATATGTATATATATGTATTTGCCGCAGCAATCTCTTTTGATATAAACTGTTCTCTGTTAAATATAAACTGGTCTCTCTCTCTATATATACATATATGTATATACATAACATCGTCAGTTTTTTTGTTTGTGCTTATTGGTATTAATCTGTTTCGAATTCGCAGTTCGTTGATTTCGTGTTGTTGCACGTTTTTGCGTTTTGATTTTGTGTGTTCGGCTTTATGCTTGTTGGCTTAGTTTGAATAAGGAAATTCGAGTGTGTAGGACAATTGAGATTTCTTGGGAAGAAAGCTTGTTTATCTCAATAAAACTCAGTTATCCTACACGCCCGAAATTCCTAATTTATCTCATCATGCATTGTTTGCGTCTCTTTTGTATAATGCTGAAACGCAGTGCCTTCGACGATTCGTAAAAAAAATCGCCTTGAGTATGCTCTATAACTTGTTGTTTGATGGTTGAGTTTTGTGGGATAATGCAGTACATAACCTCAAATGGCTAGAGAAGGAGGAGGAGGAGGCAAACCGATGCCTACACGAGAAGATGCCCTATCGTATATGAAGGCCATCAAACGCACATTCCGGGACGAACGCGAAAAGTACGATTGCTTCCTCAAAGTAATGAAAACTCTCAAGTATACAAGGTTGCTCGCACTTCCTTCCTTTCTGTACTTGGTAATTTTCGGATGGAGAGGAATTCGAGATCGGAGATCTGTTTATTAAGCTTCTTTTTTCGTGTATTCGTTTCAGTGTTTTTGGGGCTGAGCTTCCGTGTGTGGTTGAACGAGTGAAGGTTCTGTTCGAAGGACATCGGGACTTGATATTAGGTCTCAATACGTTCTTGCCGGAGGGATACGAGATCACCCTTCCGCTCGAGAATATTCCAGTTAAATTCGAAGAAACCGTGAACTTTATGAAGAAGATTAGGGTTAGATCATAACTATACAACTTCATAGCTTAGTTTGTTTGAATGGTCTTGAAATATTATACATTCGGTTTCATCAGGGAGATGATCGCATCTACAAATCATTTTCGGAGATTTTGAACATGTACAGAAAGGGAAACAAGTCTGCTGTTGAAGTTCATTACGCGGTGTGTTTGTTGTTGCTCGGTTTCTCTTTCGCGTTTCACGGCTTTCTTGGTTTAATACTTGTTTCGAATTATTTGCAGATGAAAGCATTACTTCATCAAGACTTGTTTGAGGAGTTCACCAATTTGCTTCCAGAAATATTTCATGTGCTGATCATGATAGGCTTAATATGATGTTTAGATTAGGCGCTACTTTAAAAGAAGGGGTATTAATTTGCGGTAAAATAACACGAGCTCTATTAGAAAAGTCAACTCAAGCCCGTCCGTCCTATAAAAGTCAAACTAAGCTCTTTCCGGAAAATTCAACCCGAGTCCGACTCAATAAATTCATCCCAAGCACGATCCGAAAAAGCCACGGATGATACTCGAAATAAATATTTTACTTATTAATTGATTTATGTGCTATTTAATTATTAATTTTATGATGTTTAACTTTAAACACCAAATCAACGTGGTGTAGTAGTATGGTGTTGTAATTCCTTGGACACTTGGTGGCGTTATATGGAAGGAGATAGTGGGATTTTGACACGTGGTGGTACGATAGCAGGCGACAGAGAGTGGGACCCGCTTTTTTGAAATAAAAACAAGAAATAAATTAAAAAATAAATAAATATAGCTGGAAGAAAAAAAAAGTGACATGACAGTGTACATGTGGAAGTCGACGATGCCATGTCATCGGTTGACTAACGGTGTTAAAGTTAATTAGATGAATTTTATTTTGAAACATACTTAAGGAACATTAAGTACTATTGTCAACATTAAATGACATTGGTTATATGACTAGCTAAATGGCCACAAGTTAACTACTTTTGCCGCAAATACCCCTTAAAAGAACTATTTTTTGCCATAGGATTTAATTTTTTTTAGTAAAAATGTGAAATAATTAGGCCGTAAATATATATAGATATATATACACTTCTCTTTTTCATACAATTTTTTGCAATATTGTCCGGATTTCAGACATTAAATGTCTAAATGTTGGATATTTTCTTCAACATTTTTTCTGATAGTGTTAAAAAAAATCGTATTTATGTTGTAACTCACTCAATTAAGCTCAAATAAATATGTCCAAAGCTCATGCTAAAGATAAGACACAAATCTAATGATTTGAAAATGACGAAAAATGGCTACAACATCGTGCCAATCTAACTTACACTAACGATTTGAGGATTCTAACTTGTCCTGGTCATTTTTCCTCTGGCGAAACAACCGGACTGCCCTAGTGCCCCTACAACGCAAAACTAAGGCGAGATGCCTTGAGGGGCAATTCCTAAAGGGGCAGAAGGAATATTATATGTTCCCGGCTAAGATTTGGATCAGATGACATGACGTCTTATCCGTGTCATCATCGCCTAAGTCAACCTCAGAGGCGGACATTGCATTTTGGCCGAGGTCTCCACCCTTGCTCTCCAAGGCCCGAAAAAAAAAAAAAAAAAATCTTCTACAACAATATCAAAGAATTATTTACAGTCTTATACTCACTTTGGATGTGCGCAATATATGAGGTTTTAGTGATCAGAACCACAATTAGTCTTCTAAATGTAGGAGTTGTCAGATATTAGACCACCCATATTTTTTCAGGAAAAAAAAAAACAGAAAAAATTTGGATCCGCAAAAATTAAATCCAATTATTTTGGTCCTTTTTTTATAAAAGATTATTTGTTAATGTTATTTAATAATTTTAAATATTTTAGAAATAATAGCTAAAAAAAATTAATGATCCGAGTCGTTGGATCGCAACGGCTTTGATAACTCAAATTTAAAAATAAAAATAAATAAATAAAAAAGACCCGGAGCAGTCCAGATTTGTTTTTTTTTTTTTTTTGGACCTGGATCTCCAAGTCCGTATAAATATAAAAGAAAATGTGGTAGTGTCCGGTTCCCCTTTTTACCGCATTCTTAATAAATAAATAAAAAACACTTTCTGTCACAAATTTTCGGTAAATCCGATAATCTTCGGTAGTGTCCGGTTCCCCTTTTTTATATTAATTCGACCTCAATTTTTATTATGTTTGACTAAAAAAAATTAATTTATTTTTGCAGTATTAGGCTAGTTTTTTACTTGTAAAGCCCTAGCAAAATGGAAGGGGTGAAATCAGGGTTCGACTTACCGACGATTATCGTCGATTATCGTCGATTATCGAGCTTACCGATAGTCATCGGTAAATAATCGACTCCAGTAGTTGCCGTTTTGAACATTTTTCGACGATTATCGCGATAATCGACAAATCCTTCCCAATCGATAATCGAAAAACGCAGTGTAAAAAATAGGTACTTTTCGGTCAATTAAAAAAATAAAATAGGGTGGTATAAATGTGATTTTTTCGAGGATAACCGAGCTTCAACCCTACTTCTCGCCATTTTCGCCGCCTCCAAGCAAAATCTTGGTGTTTTTCGCGATAATCGGACTGGTAAGTGGCTCAATTTTCGGCTGATTCTTTGATTTTCAACGATTTTAATGGTAGTGGCAAAAGTGTGTTAAGTTTTGATTTCACACCATTTTCACCTAATTTCTTCTATTTATTTCAAACTTTTTGGTAGATCTAGGACTTATAATGATAGATATGTATGAATCATGCATTTTTTCTTTGATATTTGATCATTTTCACGATTTTGAGAAGATTTGCATGAGTTCCAAAACTAAGAGTTCATTGTTCTTATAAGTTATGTTTAGAAGAGTGTAAACTTTGGTACTTTTGTAATTTTGAGATGTTTTTTTGCATTATCATGAATATATCTTGATGAAAATTTGTTTCCATGACTTAGTTTGTGATTATTTTGTTAGATTTAGATGATTTTCGGATTGATGATATTGTTTGGCAAAAGTAAACAAAGTTTTGAACTTGGAACTTTGCTAAAAAATATAGGTTTTTTCTTTTATGATTTATGATTTTATGGTTTGAGGCAGAATGTTACAAACTTTGTAGAATTTTTGGCGAATTTTTGGTGAATTTTTGAGGCAGATTTGAAGCTAATTCGGATTTTCTAGAAATCGCGGCAAAAGTATTTAAAGTTTAGCTTTTTGTCGATTGTGAAGTATTCTACTCATTTTTTTGAGTGTTTTCGTTTATTAAATATTTTTTTAAATATTTATCTGAATTTTTGGTGTAATTTATTTTCATATTTGACGATAATTCGGATTTCTGCATAATTGCGGCTAAAGTCGTTGAAGTTTCTATTTTGTGATTTGTGAGGTAATCTACTCATTTTTTTGGGTTTTTTTATTCATTAAATATTTTTTGAAATATTAAACTGATCTTTTGGTGTGATTCATTTCAGATTTACGACAAATTCGGATTTTCTCATAATTCGGGGAAATTTTTTCCAAGTTTATCTTTTCCGATTTAATGAGGTAATGTACTCATTTTTTTTGGGTGTTCTCATTCATTAATTTTTTTTTTTTTGAAATATTAATCTGACTTGTTGGTGTAATTTATTTTCAGATTTGACGAAAATTCGAATTTCTTCATAATTGCGGCAAAACTACTCGAAGTTTCTGTTTTGTGATTTAATGAGGTAATGTACTCATTTTTATGGGTGTTCTCGTTCAATAAATATTTTTGGAAATATTAATCTGACTTTTTCGTGTAATTTATTTTCAGAATTGACGAAAATTCAAATTTCTTCATAATTGCGGCAAAACTACTCGAAGTTTCTGTTTTGTGATTTATGAGGTAATGTACTCATTTTTTGGGTGTTTTCATTCATTAAATATTTTTGGAAATAAAAATCTGAGTTTTCCGTGTAATTTATATTCAGATTTGACTGTAATTCGGCCAATCACGTAGTTGCGGCAAAAGTCATCCAAGTTTATATTCTCGTGATTTATCTGGTAATCTACTGACTTTTCTTGCTGTTATCTTTCATTAAATATTTATTCCTACAATAGGTGATTACCGTTTTTCTTTGAATGTACCGTTTATTTGAATTTTGTTGATTGCATTGCATGTATATTTGAATGTCAACTAATATGATTACAAAACAGGTGATAGGTATCGCTCCGACCCGAACTACAACATCGACCCCCCAAACATGGGATACATTCCCGATCGACAGTATGGCGACCAACAGTCTCCTGATCCTCCTCAGCAACAAGACGACGCATCTTCTGCTGTTGGATTCTACTTTGGAAGTGGCTATCTCTCTCAGAGTTCGAACCCCGTCGACGATGTCTCTGGGTGGTTAGATACGATGTCGATGGGAACTTCTTCGAGCACTCAGTTTGCAACTCCGCACCCTGTGTTCGAGAACGGTGTCTGGGCGCATCCGTTGTATCCAAATCGTGCAGGCATCTTCACGGAGCAACACGTATATGATTACCACGTGAGTTACTTCCGTACGCATTTCGAACCACATGGCCTGTTTTTGAACACATATCTGAACATGCATATGGAAGCAAGTGGTGCCACCGGTGTTATGGAAGCCCACAGGAGATCGTCATTTTTCTGAGGTCCGAGAAGTCGGTTTGAGTTTGAGTATTATCTACAATTCTACCTATTACCTATCTATTATGTGTATGAGTTGTTTGACTATGTGTTTGATACATTTGTGAGACTATGTTTTATTGGTGTTATAGGACTATGTGTGTATGACTTTATCTTCATATGTTTGTATGATATTATAAAAATATTTTGTAAGTTTTCCGTCGATAAGTATCGAAAAGTGTCGACAATCCGTCGATAATCCTCGATAAGTATCGGTAATCGGTAAGCTACAGTATTATTAGTTTTCCGTCGATAATCCGGTTGTCCGTCGATTAATCCGTCGATAACGGCAAGCGATTTATCGGTTATCTCGATAAGTTGAACCTTGGGTGAAATCGTACGTAGCCAAGGTCTAATGACCCATATACCCTCCAGTAACTCGCTTAATTACCCACAGAATTTTGCTCGGATTCGCTCACAAATTCTCATGTATATTACATATATACACGCATATATATTCGGGAAAATTACGGCAAAAATACCCAACCTTTGGTCAAACTGCCTCCCGTGTACCCAACCTTTAAAACTGGCGGCAAAAATACCCAACCTGCGTTGACTGTGACTCTAGCATAAAAACGTTAACTTTTCCGTTAACATCCCTCATGTGGCCGTTAGCGGCAAAAATACCCAACCTTTTTTTTTTTGAAAAAAAAAACATTTTTTAATTTTTTTAATTTATATTTTTTTTACTTGATTAGTGATAATTACTTGAATTTCAAATACATGGAATAACACAAAAGTTAGTCAAAAAATCAATTGATTTCTTAATGTGCTTGTATAAGTTATATTTGTTGATAAAAGTCTTATTATTATGAGAAATTTTAAACACAATGTTACGCGTATTTAAGTAATTGATTTTTAATAAATTAATAAAAGGAAAGTTATATAATTAATTTTTCTTTTTATTAAATAAAGTCAATTTTAGCCCGAGATATTCATCGGAAGTCTGTTTTCGCGAAATAAAGTGTCTAGATGTTTCCAGAAATATCAAGATACTCAAAAAGTCATTAAGTTTGCAAGAAATAGTCACGGAACGCTCCCGAAACCCTTAAAGTGGGCCAGGAGCACCTCAGGCGGCCCCACAGGCCCCACACGATCCACCACACGTCTCCTGCTCTCCTCACGCGCCCTCAGAAGTGCTTACGTCAGCCTGATGACGTAAGCAGAGGCACGGGTGTGAGTTTTCATTGTGTTTCATAGCTTCCTTCGGCACTATTCATATTTCTTAGCAGCGTATTTAAGGGTACGGATTTTAATAGATCCCAAGGGAGGTCTTTTAGCCAACTATTACTAATCAAGCTTATTGATTATTGATAAAAAAAAAAATCTGGTATATAAGCCATTTTTTTTTTCAATACGGAGACATTGATTGAACTACCCATATCCGGATTCGGTGTTCTAGGTATCCGAAAATCACTAATCGTATCCCGATACGGAAATCCAGATACCTATTTTCAAAACCATGTTCAAATTACTTAAAATAACCGTAACATTATGTATAAAATTTCTCATAATAATAAGATTTTTATTACCAAATGTAGCTTATACAAGCACATTAAGAAATCAATTGATGTTTTGACTAACTTTTGTGTTATTCCATGTATTTGGAATTCAAGTAATTATCACTAATCAAGTAAAAAAATATAAATTAAAAAAATTTAAAAATGTTTTTTTTTCAAAAAAAAAAAGGTTGGGTATTTTTACCGCTAACGGCCACATGAGAGATGTTAACTATAAAATTAACGTTTTTATGCCAGAGTCACAGTCAACGCGGGTTGGGTATTTTTGCCGCCAGTTTTAAAGGTTGGGTACACGGGAGGCAGTTTGACCAAAGGTTGGGTATTTTTGCCGTAATTTTCCCTATATATTCGGCCCAATGATCCATGTATATATGTGTGTGTGTGTGTGTGTGTGTGTGTGTGTATATATATATATATATATATATATATATATATATATATATATATAGCTCGCGAGCGATCTCGCGTGATTGAAACTGTTAGCTGTTAGCATTTCTCTCCGTCTTCTTTCTGTTTGGATTCCCAGAAAATTATCGACGACGAAATCTTTCGTAGTCGCTTTGGATCATTTCAAGTAAGCCAATTCAGTTGCTCTTCTTGTTAGTTTTTTAAAAGTCAGTTTACGTGATTTATGCGGATTAACGAGATAGTTACCAAACACAACCCGGAAAGCAATAAAGAGACACGCGATATTTTGGTAACGCAGTTCGATACCTATCTACCTCTGCGGGGCCCTCGCCCAGATTAATCACCAATAAAGTTTACAAGCACCAATTACTAGGTAAGTAAAATAGCTAAAGAAAAAGTGCTCCCCCTGAAGCTACAGCCTGCTACACAGCCGGTAACACAGCTTGGTCTTGAAACGGTGATCGAGTCCCGACTTGTGACGGTGGTCACTTCCCTCCTGGAAGTCGGACTCAGCAAGATCCCCTTGCTATAATCGACTAGGCCTGAATCCCTCAGACTCGTTCTGCGAACACGGTCGACACCTCCTCCCGAGGATTTAAGTTTGAGCTCCGACTTGTGACGATGGTCACTTCCCTTCTGGAATCGGACTCAGCAAGATCCCCTTGCTATTGTCGACGTAAGACTGAATCCTTCAGTCTGGTTCTTCACAACACTGTCGACACCTCTCCCGAGGCAGATGTTAGATGATAAAATACCGTTCTGTGAAAGCTGATAACCTTGATGATATTGACGGCAAGGTTAAACTCTGAAGGGACAACGTGAGACTTATCTGTGCAGCGTGCAGACCTTGTGTAGCGTCCCTTCGAATGTTCTTGACGAACAACAAGCTTGGTCGTGTGGATGACGTGAAAACCACAAGCTTGATTTGAGGTTGTATATGGAGAACAACCTTCGTGAGCTCTCTGTATATTTTCTATGTACTTTAGGCTTGGAGAACTGAGGAAGAAGGAGGCCAATAATACGTATTTAATAAGTCAAATTCGTAGCTCCCTTTTTCCCTCAAAATAGCAACTAATTCCCAAGATTTAAGGAATAATAAATATAAATATAAATCATTAATCTTGGAAATAAATCCCTAAATGATTAGAGTCAATCCAGAGAGAATATAGCCCATAAAATTCGCTCAAATCTGTTGAAGAAAAACGCATAATCTTTCCATGAAATTCGCAACAATCTGAGATGATTTCGACTGCATGATGAGCTGTAGTTACGACTGTAGCTGACGATGTTTCAGCTGTAGTCACCAAAATAGCCAACACAAGAAATAACAGCAGAACCTGTTTCTTCAATCTCCCCCTTTGGCATTTTGGTGAACAATCCTTTCATCAATCAACAGGATAATATATCATGCAGTGAGTAGATGACCAACCTCTGTGAGTGTGTGATGCATAAGCGTCGTGGCGGAATGAAATGAACTCCAAAGCTGAATGTAGACATGGCAAAGAGAAAGGCACGAGATACATATAATGGTCAGCTTATAGATTTACGAAGAGCAAGAAATCCGGCACACACACACAACATTCTCCCCCTATTGATCACAAACAATGCCAAAGGTTGTTTTGAGAGTTTGGTCACTTTTTAAATCCTCATCCATATTCACTTTGACAAATTCCTCTTCCTGATTAGGAGTAGCTGCAGTTTCAGCTGGAGTTGAAGATGTAGCTTGGTCAGGTTGGGCAAAATCGGTAGGTTGCCCGGAAAGAGGATCTTCATCGTTCTTGTCCGTAATGCCACTGATATAGTGCAGTAGCGTCTGGGTGCAGGTGCAAATGGCATTGAGCGGAGTTGCAGCAGAATCTATAGTCTCCTTGAGCTGAATTTCAGTCGATTCTATCATTTGCTTTTGCTATTTATTTTTCGGTTTCATGCTCGCTGGCAATCAATAATCTATGTAATTTGCTATTTATTTCTGTCTGTGGCAGATCAACGATATGGAATCGGAGCAAGTGTGTATCGTTCTCCGTCCTGTTTTTGGGAGTGAATATCTGTACTATATCTACACTATTGATCTCGCGAAGCATGATTCTACTAATATTCCTCCGCCCCTTCGAATGCCCAAACATTGGCCGGTGAGGATGGCCTTCACTGTCAAAGGTGCTACCCTCTACATGTTCGGCGGCCTCAAATGTGGTAAAAAAAAGGTTGGGAGACTCGCTCATTCTCCTTGGAATTACCGCCTCGCGATTTATCCTCTCCGGAAAAGGAGCTGCGGGAGATATCCAAAATGAAGTTCCCCAAAACCCACCCTCAAGCGGTTTGGATCAAGGATCGAATCTGTGTGTTTTTTGGCGCCATCACCCCTGGCGGGAACAATTTCGAGCTCTACGATCCCGAATCCAACAAATGGTCGACTTTGCCGGACCCTCCCCTCGATTTCACTAATGTTCGGGTTCTTCCCGGCGATGATCCCGGGATAAAATCGGCTAAGCTGAGTCACTTCTACGTTGACGGTAACAATCTCTTTATGGACACTGAGGTCGGCTCCTTCCTTTATCAGAGCGAAGATTTTGTTTGGGTCGAGTGCGAAGCTGGTAATCGCATACTAAGGTACGGGAAGCCGCATGTTTGGGTGAAGGAGGGTGACTTTTTGTTCTCGCATCGGGGTAGAATTGTTGAAAGAAAGTTAGAGAAATACGAGGGCGAGCAACTCATTCCGCCGCGCAAAAATGATCAAGGAATTCTTATGATGATCGAAGACTATGCGATCTGTGGGTTGCCGAAGAAGTCTGAGAAGTTGAGGCTCTGCGTGGTCAAAGTGGGAGGCTTCATTTCGTAGGATTTCTACGAGGACGTTGTTCTTTCCCTCGACTTGGTCGCCATTGATGATCAAGCGAAGCACACCGTCCTTAAGTCGCTCATGTTTAACTTGGATGACACCATAGAAACTCGTACTATCCGTATCTACGGCATTTTTCCAATGTAAGTCTATCTTTAATTTTAAAGAAAGTTCCACATTCGAGGTCGGAGATCTGTTTATTAAGCTTCTTTTTTCGTGTATTTGTTTCAGTGTTTTTGGGGCTGAGCTTCCGTGTGTGGTTGAACGAGTGAAGGTTCTGTTCGAAGGACATCGGGACTTGATATTAGGTCTCAATACGTTCTTGCCAGAGGGATACGAGATCACCCTTCCGCTCGAGAATATTCCAGTTAAATTCGAAGAAACCGTGAACTTTATGAAGAAGATTAGGGTTAGATCATAACTATACAACTTCATAGCTTAGTTTGTTTGAATGGTCTTGAAATATTATACATTCGGTTTCATCAGGGAGATGATCGCGTCTACAAATCATTTTCGGAGATTTTGAACATGTACAGAAAGGGAAACAAGTCTGCTGTTGAAGTTCATTACGCGGTGTGTTTGTTGTTGCTCGGTTTCTCTTTCGCGTTTCACGGCTTTCTTGGTTTAATACTTGTTTTGAATTATTTGCAGATGAAAGCATTACTTCATCAAGACTTGTTTGAGGAGTTCACCAATTTTCTTACAGAAATATTTCATGTGCTGATCAGGATAGGCTTAATATGATGTTTAGATTAGGCGCTACTTTAAAAGAACGGGTATTTGCGGCAAAATAACACGAGCTCTATTAGAAAAGTCAACTCAAGCCCGTCCTATAAAAGTCAAACTAAGCTCTTTCCGGAAAATTCAACCCGAGTCCGACTCAAAAAATTCATCCCAAGCACGATCCGAAAAAGCCACGTATGATAGTCGAAATAAATATCTTACCTATTATTTGATATTTACGTTATTAATTTTATGATGTTTTAAACACCAAATCAACGTGGTGTAGTGGTTAGAGCTGTCCATTCGGGGCGGGCCCACTGCGGGCCTGCCACCCGCAGGCTCGTTGGCCCGCGAAGCCCGAGGCAACTCAGGCCTGCCCGCCCCGATGCCCGCCTGGGTCAGCCCGCCCGCAGCCCGAGGTGGTTGCGGGACCACGGGCTTATGCCTTTTTCTTTTAAAAAAAAAACGTGGACCATTGGATGCAATGATCCAATGGCTATGAGAGTTCCAAAATATAATCGCTGGAAAAGTACCTGAACATTTATGTAACTGACACCAACTAATAGAATTGGTTGGTATAAGTACCAAATTAATACATTTTGGTACCCTAACTGCAACATAATGGCTATTTAATATCTGTAAAAAAATAAAAATTATTTTCATAGTATAATAAATGATAAAAAAAACGGCTATATTTTCAAAAAGCATTAAAAAAAATAAAATTAATTACTTTCTCAACTTTCTCTATAAATAACACCCTAATTCAAAAAAAAATAATTCACACCAATCTCACTCTACACTCTACTCTCTTATTTTCTCTCAAGCTTAAGCTCTCAATATCAAGCTCTAAATTTGTAAGTGTTGAATATTATATAGCTCTTTTAGTTTGAAGAATAAGTTACTTTTGCGGTTAT
This sequence comes from Parietaria judaica, assembly GCA_954871525.1. Taxonomy (NCBI): domain Eukaryota; kingdom Viridiplantae; phylum Streptophyta; class Magnoliopsida; order Rosales; family Urticaceae; genus Parietaria; species Parietaria judaica. Next base: position 44,230,081 of record OX940861.1, read on the forward strand.
TAGTTTTTTCCTTCGTTGATGATGTAAATACCAATCTTTGATCAATGAGAAAATAACTTTCCCAAATTTATCTTCATGGTATCAGAGCCATAGCTCTCGGAAAGTTCAAATCTCTTTGCTGGAATCCATCGCCGCTGCTCCTCTAGACGGACGTCCTTCTCCGGCATCTCACCTCAGGCGAGCGCGTCTCTCCGCTGCATCGTCATTCTCCGACGAAAGCCTCTCATTCTCAGATCTGCGAGTTTTTCTTCTCCGGCGTTCCTCCGGTCTTCTCCTCGCTCTTCACTGCTGCTCCAGTCAGCTCCGATCAAAGTGTCTCTTCCGGCATTCCTCCGGATACAGCTTCTCAAGCCTCTTCCTGCTGCTCGCTATTTGCACGCCTCCAAACCTGCGCGGATCTCCAATCTCAGCGAATCTCTTCAAACCAGATTCCGACGAGTTCATCCCGCACCTCTCCGACCTGCAAAAATCAGATTCAGGCGAGTTTCTCAGTTCATTCTCTTCCAGGTCCGGCAAGGAGCTCTCTCCGGTCGTCTTCTCCAGCTCCGACGAGTGTGCTCCAGATCTGCAACAGAGCTCTGGTTCACGCCTCCTCCGCGCGCGTCGTTCGACCAGCTCTTCTCCGCCGAGCCTCAGTTGCTCCTTCCGGCGAAAACCTCTTCTCCGGCGAAAGCTTCAGCTCCTCCGTTCATCTTCTCCGAGTCGGGCAAGCCTTCTCCAGCGTGTTACTTCCACGCGAGTCCAAGGCGAGTGTCATCTCTGCAAGAAAAAAGGAATTTTTTTTTATTCCTTAGGTGGGTCCCACGCATTCAGAAAAAGAAAAAGGCAGGGAATTAATTTTTTGGTTTATTTCTGAGTGTCCCACCGTCATTTTTCACGCCCCAACAACCTGAAAGCCTCTAAATATATCTGCTGGTCCTTGCACGAAAAATTATGTTCCAACAATCAGAAAATTTATTTTTTTTCTGATTGTTCCTCCGACAAACTCTTGTTTAAGTATGTCTTCTCGGGCCACATCCGCTACTCCCGCATACTTTTATTCGACACAACGTCGAGGACGATCTCGGTGTGATCATTGCAATATTCATGGTCATTGGAGACCTCAATGTTGGAAATTGCACGGAAAACCAACAAATTTGAACTCTCTAAGTGTCGGTAATCCTACCGATACTTATGCTCATACTAGCTTGACATCTGATCGTCTCTTCCAAATCCGACAATCAAAATCCTGGATCATTGATTCAGGTGCAACACACCACATGACAGGAGATCGAAGCTATTTTCTCACATTCGAGCGAAACACAAGTCACTCCTCTGTTAAGACTGCTGACGGGACACGTATACCGGTTGAAGGAATCGGATCGATTCGAATATCAGAGGACATTGTACTTCAATCTGTTCTCTTTGTTCCGAATATCAAGTGCAACCTTATTTCGGTCAGTAAACTTACTCGTGACTCTAATTGCATGACTCGTTTCTTTGCCGAATTTTGTGATTTTCAGGTATTGGGTTCGGAGAGGGAAATTGGTAGAGGCGAGATGCGTGGTGGACTCTACGTGTTTCATGACACAAATTTTCATGGTAACCAAATTCAACCCTCAAGTCAAAGCCTTGTGTCTAGTTCAAACACAAACTCCACCTCTTTGCCTATCGATAAACAAGTCATGTTGTGGCATTATCGTCTTGGTCATCCAAATTTCCAATATCTTGCAAAATTGTTTCCACACTTGTTCACTAGCATTAAGTCGTCCTCTTATCAATGTGAAGTTTGTCAATTTGCAAAACATATTCGATCTTCCTTCCGTGACATCGACAATAAGTCATCCAAACCATTCTCAGTGATTCATAGTGACATTTGGGGGCCCTCACGGGTACGTCATATAAGTGGTGCTCGATGGTTCATCACATTCATTGACGACCACTCTCGCATGACGTGGACATTTCTCATGAAAGATAAAACTGAAACTGCTCCCATTTTTCAAAAAATTTACTCCATGATTGAGTCTCAATTCCATACCCGTATTCAAGTCCTTCACACAGACAACGCACGAGATTATTTCAATCAAACTCTCTCGCCATACTTGTCTGAAAAGGGAATTGTTCACATAAGTTCATGTGTGGACACCCCACAACAAAATGGTATAGCCGAGCGAAAAAATAGACACATTCTAGAAGTCTCTCGCTCCATAATGTTTGCTAAATCCGTTCCTAAACACTTTTGGGGAGACGCTGTTCTCACGGCAACGTACCTCATTAATCGTATGCCGAGTCGCGTCCTAAATTTTCAACCTCCTCGTCAAGTTCTCACTCAAATTCACCCACATCTCTTGACTTTCTCTTCCGACCTACCAAAAAAGGTCTTCGGGTGTTCCGCCTTTGTCCATGTTCACAAACAAAATCGATCAAAACTTGATCCTCGTGCCATTAAGTGCATCTTCTTGGGTTATTCTCTACATCAAAAAGGGTACAAATGTTATTGCCCTAATACCCGCACTATTTATAACTCAATGGATGTCACTTTCTTCGAAGGTGAGTCTTTCTTCCCCAAATCCGACATTCAGGGGGAGAACTTTTGGGAATCTCAAATTTGGGAAGTCAATCAAGACACTCAACCCGAAATCTCATCACCTTCAATTCGACCACTCGACCTTCCGAGTACAGTGTCAGAAATTCCTTCGACTCTCATTCCACTTCCGGTTGTCGAAAATATCACAGACTCACTTTCTAGCTCATCTCGATCTCTTGAACAGGTAGAGGACACCACACATCGTCAAATCGGCCAAGATCCGGATTCGACACCCTCTACCTCGACTAATCCATCAGGTACGGAAATACTTGAACCCGTGGTAGATGATTCAGATCTCCCCATTGCTCTTCGAAAAGGCATTCGTAAGAAACCTGTTCATAGGAACATTGAATATCCCATTGAACGTTACGTAGCCTACAACAAGTTGCAGCCGTTATATAGAGCTTTCATCACTAGCCTTGATAGCACCAAGGTCCCTAGCTCTATTCACGAAGCTCTTCAGATTCCCGCATGGAAACATGCAGTAGAAGAAGAAATCCAAGCACTGGATAGCAACAGAACATGGAGCCTCACTGAATTACCACGCGGAAAACGCCCTGTAGGGTGTAAATGGGTCTTCACTATCAAGTACAAGTCCGATGGAAGTATCGAGAGATTCAAAGCTAGACTTGTTGCGAAGGGCTTCACTCAATCTCAAGGAATCGACTTTCAAGAGACTTTTGCTCCGGTGGCCAAACTGAATACGGTTCGAGTACTCATTTCCCTTGCCGTGAATTTAGATTGGCCATTATTCCAACTTGATGTCAAAAACGCATTCCTAAATGGCGACCTTGAAGAAGAAGTCTATATGAATATGCCTCCGGGATTTGAACAAGACTCCAATCGCCACTTAGTCTGCAAGTTGAAAAAGGCGTTGTACGGCTTAAAGCAATCTCCTCGTGCTTGGTTTGAGAAATTCACCAAAGCCGTCACATCCAATGGGTACCTCCAATGCCAAGCCGATCACACTCTCTTCGTCAAACAGAACAACAATGGGAAGATTGCAATTCTCATTGTGTATGTTGACGACATTATCTTGACCGGTGATGACTCAGAGGAACTCATCAGGCTAAAGCAAGTACTTGCAAAACAGTTCGAGATTAAAGATCTTGGAACTCTGAGATACTTCTTGGGTATGGAAGTAGCAAGATCTGACAAAGGCATTGTCATTTCCCAAAGGAAGTACGTTCTTGACTTACTCCACGAAACAGGTCTTCTTGGTTGCAAGCCGGTTGACACTCCGATGGATCCGAACAAGAAGTTCTCTCACGGCACTGAAAGTGCTCCTGTCGACAAAGGGAGATATCAGAGACTTGTCGGCAAACTCATCTACTTGTCTCACACTCGTCCGGACATTGCCTACCCTGTTAGTGTTTTAAGCCAACACATGAACAACCCGAACGAGGAGCATTTGGAAGCCGTAAACCGAATCTTAAGGTACTTGAAGTCTACTCCCGGTCATGGCTTAATATTCCAAAATTTTGAATCTCGTGAGATCAAGATCTTCACAGATGCTAGTTGGGCCGGAGAAGCCACCGACCGAAGATCAACGTCTGGGTATTGCTCGTATGTATGGGGAAATCTTGTCACTTGGAGAAGCAAGAAGCAATCTGTTGTTTCTCGGAGTAGTGCCGAATCAGAGTATCGTGCCCTCGCATTAGGGATATGTGAGGGAATGTGGATCCGGAGGCTCTTGAGAGAGCTAAGGATGGATCATCCTGGAGCTATTCAAATGCTCAGTGATACTCAATCTGCAATTCGCATCGCAAAGAACCCTGTTCACCATGATAGGACTAAACACATTGAGATTGATAGACATTTCATCTCAGAAAAGGTCAATGGTGGCATTGTCAACTTGAGTTACATTCCTTCCAAACTTCAGATCGCTGACATCCTCACCAAAGCCCTTCCAAGAGCTTTCTTTGATGAACTATGTTTCAAGCTTGGTTTATACACCATATACAACCAAGCTTGAGGGGGAGTGTTGAATATTATATAGCTCTTTTAGTTTGAAGAATAAGTTACTTTTGCCGTTATTAGTTTTTTCCTTCGTTGATGATGTAAATACCAATCTTTGATCAATGAGAAAATAACTTTCCCAAATTTATCTTCAGTAAGTTTGTATACATTATTTATTAGTTAGTAATTTAGTATACATATATATTATATTACTACAACTAATTCACATATTATTGAATTTGTTTATATATTTGTTAGTTAGATTTGAATATTATGGATCCATTTCCTCAACCGTCTAATCCCGATGAATAGAGCAATGTTAGTGGTGATTCGATCTATGGTCCGGGAGGCACGCTCATTATTTTGTCCTCCGATGATGATGAAGGCGATCAAAATACCTCCGAGGAAACTATAGAGTCTCAAATCCCATCAAGAGGCCACGTTCGTCGTTGACCTCCGAGCCCCGCTCCACCTCGGATTCCCACACCCCCTACTGCCGACACACCACTGACGAGGAACCGTCCTGGTAGGCCACCTTCTCAATTGTGAGTTACCGATTTCACTAAGAGTTATATGTGGAACGAGAGGGAGCAAAATTGTGATCGGTTAGCAACATGCAAAAGGTGCGGACATGAACTTCTTGCTAACCCTGAACAAGGCACGAATCCTCTACGTCGACATGCCGAGCGTTGTCGTAGAAATCACGGTGTTTAAGTATGTAATGTGACATTGTTTTTAATCTACGATGTTTAATGTACCGTGTTTAATTTTATTTTTAAAAGTATATATGTATTATGAGTTGTGACATTATTGTAGTTTTAAAATTTTAATGTTTAATAGTATGTATTGTAAAATTATTGTAACAATGTGATTTCAATTTTATAGATATAATGGTGTTTTCATTCTCTATAATATAATTGTGTTTTCATTCTTCATTAAAAAAAAAAACTAGATAATGCCCCAAAATCTATATTTATCTTAATATATTATTTATCTTTATAACATTTATATAATTAGTTACAGGTTATAATACATTTCAACTATATAACAATTATATACACAACTTGTTTGCATTTATATATTATACATTTATTTATACGTACAGGTTATAAGTTTATATGTAATTAGTATAAATTATATATTAGTTAATAAAATATATAAACAGTTTATTAGTATATGTTATATATATGATTTAATGTTTGAACATAAATATATTGATTCAATTAAATAAAATTATACAATTGCAAAAACCAAAACATAATCACCAAAACTAAATAGCTCTCTGATCCAACTACCACAAACATTTGGCATTAATGAGGTCATTATTTGCAATTAATAAATTTTTTTAAAAAAAAAAGGGCGGGCCGGACAGCCCGCGAAGCACCTCGGGCTCGGGGCCCGCGGCCTGACGCATACTCGGGTTCGGGCGGGCCGGGCTGAGGCCCGTGGGGCCCGCCCGAATGAACAGGTTTAGTAGTGGTATGGTGTTGTAATTCCTTGGACACGTGGTGGCGTTATATGGAAGGAGATAGTGGGATGTTGACACGTGGTGGTACGTTAGGGGGCAACAGAGAGTGGGACTCCCTTTTTTGAAATAAAAACAAAAAATAAATTAAAAATAAAATAAATAAAACTGAAAAATTTATAAAAAAAAATGTGACGTGACAGGTCAACGATGCCATGTCAGGGGTTGACTAACTATGTTAAAGTTAATTAGATGAATTTTATTTTGAAACTTATTTAAGGAACATTAACTATTATTGTCAATATTAAATGGCATTGGCTATATAACTATCTACATGGCCACAAGTTAACTACTTTTGCCGCAAATACCCCTTAAAAGAACTGATTTTTGCCATAGGATTTAATTTTTTTTAGTAAAATGTGAAATAATTAGGCCGTTCTTTTTATATATAAATATATATATATATACACTTCTATTTTTCATACAATTTTTGAAATATTGTCTGGATTTCAAACATTAAATGTCTAAATGTTGGATATTTTCTTCAACATTTTTTCTGATAGTGTTAAAAAAAATCGTATTTTTGTTGTAACTCACTCAATTCAAGTTTCAAGCTCAAATAAATATGTCCAAAGTTCGTGCTAAAGATAAGACACAAATCTAACGATTTGAAAATGACGAAAAATGGCTCCAACATCGTGCCAATCTAACTTACACCAACGATTTGAGGATTCTAACTTGTCCTGGTCATTTTTCCTCTGGCGAAACACCCGGACTGCCCCTACAACGCAAAACTAAGGCGAGATGCCTTGAGGAGAAATTCCTAAAGGCAATAGGGTCCCACTTAGCGCCAAGGGGATGAGGGGCAGAAGGAATATTATATGTTCCCGGCTAAGATTTGGCTCTGATGACATGACGTCTTATCCGTGTCACCATCGCCCAAGTCAACCTCAGAGGCGGACATCGCATTTTGGCCGAGGTCTCCACCCTTGCTCTCCAAGGCCGAAAATCACGTAAAAAAAAAACTTACAAAACAAACTCTTCTACAACAATACCAAAGAATTATATTGGATGTGCGCAAAGATATGAGGTTTTAGTGATAAGAACCATTGACGCCAGTGGCGTAGCCAGACATTCATTTTAGGCGAAACACAGAGCATATTTCAACCAATCTTTTTCAGATACATAACAAACAAAAATCATAAACAACTATATTAAAGCGACTATTAGACATATAAATAGATAATATTACTTTTCGAAGAATATTTGTAGAATAGATTTATCGAGTCAAGAAGGGAGAGAAAACGAGAAGAGTCTAATAAAATCCTAAATATATATATATTTTTTTATTTAAAGTGAGCGTATGCACATGCACTCACTGATGTATATGTAGCTCCGCCACTGATTGACGCTCTCATTTAGTCTTCTAAATGTAGGAGTTGTCGGATATTAGACCACTCATATTTTTTCAGGAAAAAAAAACACAAAAATTTGGGTCCGCAAAAATTAAATCCAAATTTTTTGGTCCTTTTTTTTATAAAAGATTATTTGTTAATGTTATTTAATAATTTTAAATATTTTAGAAATAGTAGTTAAAACAAGTTAACGATCAGAGTCGTTGGATCTCAACGGCTTTGATGACTCAAATTTAAAAATAAAACTAAATAAATAAAAAAGACCCAGAGCAGTCCACATTTTTTTTTTTGGACCTGGATCTCCAAGTCCGTATAAATATAAAAGAAAATGCAGTAGTGTCCGGTTCCAATTTTTACCGCATTCTTAATAATTAAATAAAAAACGATTTATGTAACAAATTTTCGGTAAATCCGATAATCTTCGGTAGTGTCCGGTTCCCCTTTTTTATATAAATTCGAGCCTCAATTTTTGTTTTGTGTTCTTTGAGTATCAACTTAATTGAGATTTGAATTCGCTTAGCAGGATTTCGGGCCTCCTAGCTTTCACTTAAAAAAAATTATAAAAAAAAATGCAGTATTAGGCTAGTTTTTTACTTGTAAACCCCTACTAAAATGGAAGGGGTGAAATCGTACGTAGCCAAGGTCCAATGACCCATATACCCTCCAGTAACTTGTTTAATTACCCACAGAATTTTGCTCGGATTCGCTCACAAATTCTCATGTATATTACATATATATATTCGGTCCAATGACCCATGTATATATGTGTGTGTGTGTATATATAGTTCGCGTGCGATCTCCTGTGATTGAAACTGTTCTCCGTTAGCATTTCTCTCAGTCTTCTTTCTGTTTGGATCCCCAGAAAATTATCGACGACGAAATCTTTCGCTTTGGGTCATTTCAAGTAAGCCAATTCAGTCGATCTTCTTGTTAGTTTTGATTGGAATACTCTCCTCTTGCTGAACCCTTTCGCGTTTTGTTTCTGATCTAGCTTGAATTGAATGAAGAGTTTTGGGCTTACTTGGGAAGAAAGTTTCCTTTTTCTTTAAACTATAAAACTATAATCGCTTTTATGTAACGCTGAAACACAGTTTCGACGAATCCACGAGAGTTTTTACCTTGGATCATCGCGGTTTCTAGCTTCAAATTTAGTCCTCTTTGATTCTCGGTGAACGTTTCACGTTTTGAATTTGTGTATTTGGCTTTCAAAGCTTCGTAAACAAATCGAGTCGGGTTTTCTGATCATCCCGATTTTAGGAGAGAAAACGGGTTCAAATGTACTTAATTTGAAAGATAGCTCTTCGACGATTCAGTGCAAGTATTTTGCCTCGAGTACGGTGATCCGTGGGACGATTTATGATCCGTATAACCTGTAGATTGATCTGTATTTTTGTGGGAGATTGCAGCTCTGGCAAATGGCTGAAGGAGGTGGAGGAGGCGAACGCGGACTTACAACAAATGACGCTCTTGCATATGTCAAGGAAGTTCAAGACACGTTCCGAGACGAACGAGAAAAAGTTCTTGAATTCTTTCAAGTAATGAAAGATTTTAAAGCGCAAAGGTTCGCTCTTGTAATTTTCAGATGTAGAAGACTTGGAATTCTGCATATTGAGCTCCTCTTTTTGTGTATTTGTCACATTGAGTCTAGGATTGACGGTGCGCGGGTGGTTGAAAGAGTGAAGGATTTGTTCAAAGGACATCGGAGATTAATTTTGGGATTCAATGACTTCCTGCCAACGGGAAACAAGATCGCTCTACAGCTTGAGATGTGATGCCGTAAATCATGGATCGAAAGATCGGGAATTAAACGTGAAGATCCCATCATTTATCAAGCTACAATCTTCGATTTATTTGCTTCCATTTACTCGTTTATTTACTTTCCGTCATTAGTATGATTTGTTTATGATTTATCTTCATTTATGCCTTGATTCTCGTTTTTATTTCGGGAAACAAAAGACTCTTTATATTGTTTGTCATTCTTTGTAATTGATTAGTTTTTGAATGAAATGAAAAATTGGAACCTTTGTGTTTCTCCAAATTCGAGTTCTTGAGAGGATGCGATTTTGATGCCCTAAGTCTAGCATTTGTGCGCGAATCAATAGGCGAAGGAAGGTTCTTCAATCGGATATTCGTGCGCCGAATCAACGATCGGGTTCGACTACCCCGGTAACTTTATTTATCTAGTTCGATTAATAATTATTTTTGTCCGCTGCTACATCAAGATGGGACTTTTCCGCGAGAGACGGGATGCACAGGAAGAAGCCACCAACTATGTGAACAGGATTATGGTTAAAATACAATTTCATAGCTTAGCTTGTTTGAATGGTTTTTGCTGCTAAGTCTTGTAATCTTATACATTTGTTTTCAATGCAGACTCGGTTTCAGGGTGACAATCATGTCTTGAATACGCTTATGGGCATTTTGAGTGCGTACAAGAGCGGAGCGAAGACGAAACAAGTGGCTGTTGCGGAGGTGCGTTTGTTTTCTCTGTCACATAAACGGATTTCTCGGCTTGATCCTTCTTCCGAAGTTGGAAATCGATTTCATAGATTTTACTATTTGCAGGCTAAAGCACTATTTCAAGACCACCGAGACTTGTTTGAAGAGTTCGTCCAATTTATTTCTGACACCCCGGAATCCTGCTAGTGCTATATCTACCTAGCACCAACTGCATATCGACGAGGTTTGATCTGTTTACGTGCTTTTCCTTTTTAGCAACAATATTCCAAATTGATCTTGCACTAAGTAACAGCTGTTGGTAGAAAGAATTAGAAACGACCTCATTCACACGGAGAACGCGATCCACTCGAAGAAAAGGCAAAGGGAGAGGATAGAGAAAGAAGATAACGTGAACGTGACAATACAGATTTTTGTTGGAGCGACTTCGGTAGAACAGATTTTCGCTTTGTGGTCAAGATTTTATCCGGCACATTTTTGGTAGGGTAATATGCTTGAAAACTGTGGTCGTTCGTGTATATTTATGTTCCGCACATTCCCTTATGACCAAAATTTATTAAAAATTCAATCAAATTATCCTCGGCTCTTGAGATGGTTCTCTTTTCTTGTGCTACGTAAAGGACTAGCGTTGGATTCATTAATCCTGCAACGGATGACATGTTTGTTGCGTGTTCTATCTTGTTGCTTCATGGAATGTTGTAATCGCGGGTTTAGGACGAAAAAGTGTGGAACTCTTTAAAGAAATGCAGAGATTGGATTTGAAACCCGACTGCCAGGTTTACGTTCATCGGGGTGTTAGTCGTGTGCGACCGTATGGATTGGTCATTGAAGGTCTAAATCATCTCCAAACAATGCAATTTTTGCACGGAATAGAACCGAAATTGGAACACTACACGTCCGATCGATATGTGAGGCAGATCCGGGCGTTTCGAGGAAGCTTTTGAGCTCTTAAACACGACGCCGCAGACGGAAGATTCTGGAGCTCGCTACTCAGCTCGTGTAGATTCCTCAAAGATTTTGTTTGTGCAAGTCAAACCACGTAAAACTCATGATTTCCAAGCATGTATATTGACGAGAAACCGATCTGAAGAATAGCTCTTTAATGTTTGCCGACAAGAAACCGAGGCAACAGAAACGAAATATAAATTACAATTTTTGCAATTTCAGAAGGAATTACTTTTATTAGTGAGTCTTGGAATCTACGAGAATAAATAAATAAATATAAAACTTCAATTATACACATCTTTTCTCTTCTCTTGCACAAACTTACTTATATACATTAAAGGGACTATTTCAAACTCAACTATTAGTAAAAAAAAAATTACGAATATTCTCCTTATCATTGATAGGTTCTCATCATGGTAACTGACGGATTTCTAATTTGATAGAAAAATAAATTTTCTGCAACAAACTCAAACTTGAAGGGGTGAAAATGCAACAAAACATATATAAAAGGGCAAAAGATAACCATTGTCAAACCTGAGTACTCTATTGGAAAAGAAAAATTAAAGAAAAATACAGAAATCGAAGAGAGCTCCATCTATGGAGTTTGTGCCACCTCCTCCGTCGCTCGCCTCCGCTTCCGTTCCCGACAACTCCATCTCGCCTGAGTCACAGGTATATATATATATACACACACACACACGTATATATAGTTGTATATGTGTGGTCCATGTAGATTCTCTTATGCGCTATCTCTGGATTAGGTTGATGGTGGAGGAGAGAACAATGTCGACGTGAAAGATTCTCAAGTAGTTGACGAATTTCAGTAAGAGCTTCGTTTTTTTTTTTCGAAAATGGATGTTTAGTGTTTTAGGGCATCGACATTTTTGGTTGACTTTGGCCTCTGATTAGCGAGCTTTATGCGGCAAAAATGGAGAAGTTTAAGACCTACGAAGAGGACTACACTCGTCGCTTGATGGCCAAATACTTCTCCAACAAGAATCTCTATGGAGGTATGGATTCCTTTCAATGGATTTTTCTGATACTTGTTTGCTTTCAAATCTTTTTTTATTACCATTTTTGTCCCTCTGATTCTCTTTGCGAATTATCGGCTCTGTGTTTGTTACTGGGTTGGATTGTAAAATTGTTTCAATGAGTTCTTTCTCTTCTATATCTACATATAGCAATGGTCAAAAACCGAGTTTGAATTCCGTTCGGGTTAAGCCTGCACCAAACACGGGACGCCGGACACAGGCGGATCCATGATACAAATTCTGGGAGGCGGGGGGAAATGTTTTTGAAAATTTCAAGGATAAAATTGAGAAGATAAGAAAAAATAGGGAAAATTTTGAACGTTTTTAAAAGTTGGGGGGACTAAAGCTCCCTTTGGGTTGGTTGTATGTACGCCCCTGGAACCGGTTTCAGTTCAATACCAAATACTAGATGGGTTCTTTTATTATCAGAAAAAACCGAATATTCCGGTTTTTCACCCCTGAATATCACCATTGACCATTGGCCGGTGCTCACGTAGGTGACATCTTTGACGAGAAGATCAAAATAGACGAGGAGGTTATAAAGTCGAGCAGGTAATGTGTGGAAAAGTTTTGTGATTAAAATGTAATTTTGTATGGAAGTTGTAGAGAATCTGATATTTGATTTGGAATATGTTTATTATTATTGCAGGTGGCCTTGTACTCGATCTTATGCAGATCCCGTGAAGGCTTTTGAAGATTACCGCAACAGCTTAACCACTATTACCGATAACGATCCGCCCAACGTCACGAATGGGACGCATCCTCCGGAAACGAACTGTTGAGTTTCGGGTTTTTTTCGTCCCGATATTTTATGTCGCATTCTTGTACTATATAACCTAAGAATATTTATTGTCATTTGATCAAAATATGAAAGAAATGAAGCTGAGTGATGAAATTTCACAATTGAAATTTGTATACTATCGATAATAATTTACTAATGAGATGAATTCCCGGATACTAATCAAGGAATAATGAAGCATAATATTAATTAATATTATCATTAAATTAGTTAATTGCTTCCCACACAAACCGACCATTTGTACATAAACGTGAGATGTCGATGAAATGCGATACGAACTTAATATTAAGTATTTATGGTGTAAAAAACGTAATGTTACATAAACGTAATGTTTCTCTACATAATTACAAAAGCATTTGGCTGTTATAATACCACCCTCTACGTATAAATTAAAGACTAAATCGTCCCGGTTGTGGAAATCGGTTTATAAAATTCAGCTTAGACATAAACAATTAACATGAGAGAATTTCACTTAATTGACTTTAAGAACGGATTAGAAGGGCGGCTCGGTTGTGCTTGAGCTTGATCTCTTTCTCCCGATTTTTCCTGATCGTTTGAATTTTTTGCAAAAAGGCCAAATGGCCGTTGAGGCCGTTGTTTGAGACTACATTGGCCGTCCTTTTCAGCTTCGTCAACTTTCGGTTCTCCGACACCGTTTACAGATGTTGCTTGGTTCGGTTCTGATTTCCCTGTTTTAGTTTCAACCTCGCAATTTTCTCTAGCAGAAACTGAAGTCTTAGTCACCGTGTCGACTCGGGCTGAGCTTTGTCTTTGTCCAGCCATTTGACTTCCGTTGCGCAATCTCTCCTGTCAAGGTTTCGATAATAGCATTAGATAAAAAAAAATGAATAAAAGACGGCGTGAAGTTAATTCTAGAGCAACTCGCACCATCAATATGTTGTTAAACCGTTCGGCCAAATTAGGAAGCTTCAAGACGGTGACGAGCTTGATCGCTCCTCTCAACGACTTCTCTAGCGTCAAAAGCTTAACGAGTTCAGTAGCTCTTGCAAGCTTATCACCTGAAATTTAATCAACAGAAGCAAAATATTATAAAGTACATTGTCGACGAAACAAAATATTAAAGTTAGATTATGCTAAATACGGAATATTGCACGGGCAAAAATGGCTGACCATTGCAGCAAGATCCGATAAGCCTCAGTATGCATTTGTCTTGTGCTGCTTCGATGCTGAAAGCTTCGTCTTCGAGAGCTATGGTGCACAACTGGGCGTCAGAAAGTTCCTCAATTTGCTTTTGTATCTGCTTATTACAAGAATAAAATAAGAAATCAAATTAAAACCAAATCATCAAAAAAGTTCGGTATCCCGTAAAACACAGCGACTTAGCTTTAAACCAAACCGACACTGGATTACCAAAAAGCCCGTTTTGGACTTAGTTTAACTATTTTTTAGGGATGAAATCATAGATTTGTAATCGTGCATTTTCAACTCATTAGCTTTGAGAATTATTTTTTTATTAATCAAAACCATTATGGATAACTGAAAATCATGTTTTTCAATAATTGCTTATTTCCTCGGAAATTCAATTTGATTCGGTTTAAAACCAATAATGAGTAATCAAGCGTAACCAGTTTTGATATAATTTTAAAAAATAATTAGAAGAAAGTTCGGATTACAAATTATTTAAAACTATTAATTTGATTTCAATGGAAAAGTCGGTAGAAACGGAACCAAATAATCGGCTTTCACCACAAATTAAGAGAAATGTCATCACGGGCAAACCATATTGTTTCTTCAGCTTAGATGTCAATTTTTTATAAAAACAAACAGATTTTATAGATATAAAATAAAAATAAAAAAAGAATGCAAGGACAGAGGGTGGAATGTAGGGATTGAACCTGAGAGAGATGCATATTGTTCAACATGAACTCATTTTCGAGGGTGACCGCTCCTAAATCAGACGATGCAAGCGGGAACGAAAGATCCAGAAGGGTCAAAATCGGTTTGGGCATAACCTGGAAGGGGAAAAAAAAAAGTCAACATTTGACTGACTGATCAATTGAAAGAATCTTAAGAATATCCAGTCCATACCTGTGGGAATAAGTCAGGAAGATTGCAAACAATACAAAACACTTTGTTTGCGTTCAACCCGACCACCCAATAGCTCTCGGACTTCTTTTCTTTACTTGGACTGCAAGAAAGATCCAATTCACCTTACAGACGAGAAATACTTGCCTTTAAAATGTAGATTTTTTTTTTTTCACGAATGCCCCTCAATTTAGTCAGGTCATGCGCAAGTACCATCTGATCTCAATTTCTTACTCATACCTCCTAGATTTTCTTTAAGGGTATCATTTGCGACAGTATCTCAGTCTAGCTACAAGTTGTTATTGCAAAAACATAGATAAAATTAACAAAATACTAAATGCATAATATTAAAAGCTCTGTTGTCAGGAGAATTGTGGCAAATGAATTAGGAACAAAATGACATTATGCATATGCATATTGTGCATATGCATATCAAAGGGCCTTTGATAATATGCATATGATGTTGATTGTTGACTCTTATGTTTTACAGAACTAAGCAAAGAGGTAAATCCCAGAAAAAGGATCGCGGGGCATTGTGCATTCCCGACCAGATTGAGGGTTTTTGTACAAATAAGCTATATGAATTTCTGTCAAGAGAAAATGTACAAACCTAAAGAGAGGAAGCCAACAGCCTTCAAATTGTTGCGTAAAAACTCTCAGAACACCCTGCAAAGTTCGGTGTAACTCGGTTTGGCAATTGAGAAATGTAGCAGGGTAAAAAAAGGAAATATGCCCAACAATACCTTTGAATCATATGAGCTCAATTGCCCTTCTTCACTGAACCCGAACCACGTTAGATTTGAACCCGGAGTTATTGGAAGCCGTCCTCTAAGACCTTGTGTCCCATTTGCAATGTTGAATATTTTAAACTCTAGCATCTGCAAATTTTAGCAATTAAAATAAATTTAAAATTTCCAGTTCAGATATAGCAGAACAAGATTTAAAGCAAAGACTCGAACAGTAGAAACATTCTTATTTCTAAGAGACAATACCAAAATTACCCCTCATGCCATTAAAAAAAATAAAATTAACCTGATTATCTGAAGGAAGACAATCAGCAGAATGAGTAACAATTGCAAGTTCATCCTTGAAGCCTGAAGCAGTCACCACCGGTCCATCCAAGCACAGGATGTGCTTCTGATATTTAATTGCAATTTTTCACCATCACTTCAAAAATATTTATATAAAAGGAAGAGAAATTTGCGGCAAAAATTACCTATAAGTTAGGTAAAAGTGTTTTTGTGGCATATTTCTTACTGTTGTCAAAAGTATAAAATCATATGTGCCCGATTCGTGTATTTTCATACTTAGGTTTTACACTTTTGACAAATATGCCGTGCCAGCAAAAAAACAAGAGAGAGAAATATGTTGCCACTTTCCCCTATCTTTGTGTATTTTTTATGCAAATATCCCTAAAAGGAATATCTTCACTTTTTTATTAGAATATAGAATCGCTAAATGCACTTCAGCAGCCTATATGATTCTCCAGCAAGAACTCAAATGGAACCTCCGTAACTAGAAATAATCACACTTTACGCATTTTTTCCGTCTTGATTTGCAGAACACATTCATTTTTTCTAGTAAAAATTAAAATCTGATGATATTAAATCAGGTAAAACTACCTGCAAACCGGCTTCGGTGAAGATCCGCAGGTAATTAAGATTTGTTATAGCAGCCACCCAAGATGTACCAAGAGCCACAACTTTGACCTCTTCGCCCTCAAACCTCATAGACCACTGTTCAGTTCACTCAAAATTCAAATCAGCACAGCATTGAAAATGATCTAGAATGCGAAATAGGGCAGGAAAAAGACGCAACTAAATCAAGTTAACAGAAGAAAAAAACAGCTACAATAAATTGAAACCAACTATTAAAGCGGATAGATAACTGATTACGGATTTAATTAAACTGGTAATCGTTAGTAACAGAAACTGAATATGTATAATAGTGTGCTTGTCTAGTATTTTATGGCTATTTTCAAGACATGATAATGTTATTTTACTAAAACATGTATTATTTAAACAAGTTATCACTTAGTTGAACCGGTTTAGAAGAATCCATAAATGGTTTAACAAAAATTTCAATCGATTTCTGCAACATTACCGAACTCGGCTGACCTCAAAGAAAGTAAGATATACTACAAAACTCTTAAAGAAAGTATGAAGTAACTAACCTCACTATTAGTTGCCCAGCTGCCGAAAGGACGATACATAAGTGTACTCATGCTCTTCTCACCCTTGCACGGGTTTGCAAAAACACTTCCTTTCTCATTTAGAGAAGCCATTGTGAAACCGAAATGGTCATTCATGGACGGAACTCGCGGGCCGCTGCTAGTATCGTGAAAATCAATCTGCATTCCAACAGAGAAAAAAAAAAACTAAATCTTTAGTATCATGGTTAATATGAATATCACACTGGAATTGCAGTAATACCCTTAAATTTAAGAGACAGAAAAAATTGCTTCGTGATCTTTGATTTATACGAGTAATATCGCCTTACCAAAAAAATAAACAGAATGTCCACTTATCAACTCAAAGATAACAGAAAATTTATTTCTTGAAATGTGATTTACTCGGGGGGTACTGTCGCCAATTTTGCTATTTTCTCATTCTTGTATTTTCTTATTTTGGCAACAAAACCCTCTGATAAATAGACGCTTTTCTTCCCTCCAATTAGCAACATAGCCCCCTCTTTTGACACATAAGTATAAGCAATATTTGAGTGTCAAGTTAGTTTGAGGAACCAAGGTCCGTGACGAGACAAACAATCAGATGTTAATTAACATTTGCCATAGACTAATACCATACTGCAAACTAGTACTTAATCTCTTAAAGTTCAGAGGGCATTACAGTAAAAAAAATTATCAAAGTACTATTAGGAATTGGAAATTGGTTGCTTACCTCTATATGGGAATATCCTTCATTCTCCATTGAGGTTATACTTCCCAGCATGTTGTAGCACAAAAACCGCCTTTTCTCAGGCTGCAAAGGAGTCGAGCCCGGCTGAAAGGCCTCTTGCATTTTCATCTTACTAGATGTCACTTTCCCTCTTTGCCCCTGGTTATCATCTTCTTTGCGGGACTTGTGTGAATATTGTGGTCTTTTCAGCGTTACTTCATCGTCGTCGTCTTCATCATCCAACTCCAAACCATTCTCAAACACGGAAGAGTTTCTAAGTCTTTTTCTACTGGCGGGTTCGGGCTCTGCAAAACTATCTTCACCGAGATCACTCAAACTATTTGAGAGTTCAGGCTCTTCTCGTTCCTCTTCCTCGTCAAAAAATGACACACCGTTCTTCAAATTCGAATTCGGAATATCTTCCGATGGAGATTTCATAGAAGACGGGATTGTAGATTCCCATATTCCGTACTTTCCCATCACATCAATAACAGCCAGGGAGTTTCCGATCGGGTTCCAAGCCAAACACGAAATTCTCTCTTCGAATTTTTGCCTATCGATATCCTGCTTTTTTGCGATATCCCAGATCAGAACTTGCTTATCCAAACTAGCCGTAGCCATGTATTTTCCATTGGGAGACCAAGATAAGAAGCAAATAGGCTTTGAGTGATCACCCCTTAAAGAAAATTGCTTCTCAAGAGTGTGTCTATCATACATTACAACCTCGTTTCTCAACCCCGGGACGGCTAAGAATTTACCGTCGGGACTGTAGCTAAGTACGTTCTTGAGCGAAGGTTCTAAACCGAGGTCCGGGGCTACACCATTCTTCGAATGTAAGGCACTTTGAGTTATAAGATCCCAGACTACTAAACTTCCGGTTGAATCGATCGAAGCGAGATATTCGCCACTTGGATCAAAGTCTAAGCCAGTCACGGATCCTTTATGAGCTTTGAAAACCCTAGCTATGGAGCCGTCGATGGTGTTGATGAGCTTGATTCCTTCGTCGTCGCCGGCGGCTGCCAAAATGGTTCCTGATCTGTTGAACGCAAGGACGCGTATCGGCAATGTGAATCTGGTGATGTTGCTCTCGAATTCTCCACCTGTTGCGAATCACTTCAGCTAGAAAGAAAAACCTAGGAGAGAGAAAACAAGAGAATTACAGAGAGAGAGAGAGCTGACCGGGAAACTTGTAGAGCTTGACGGAGTGGTCGACTGAGCCGGAGGCGAGGCAGGTGGAGTTGGGGCTGACGGCGACGGCGGTGACGCCGTCGCGGTGGTGACGGAGGAGTCTGGGGGCGGAGGAGGGCTGGGTGACGTCATGGACGGCGATGATGGCGTCGGAGGCGGCGGCGGTGACGAAGTGGCGGGCCTGGCGGTCCCACGCCACGGAGCAGAAGGACGGCGCCCCATTGCCGGCCGCCTTGTGGGCCTCCCGGAGCTTCACCGAGCGGATTTTCATGGCGAATGGGGAATCCTCTGGGGTTGTGCTTTGCTTTGGGTTTCAGTGGAAACTGGAAATGGTGAGATTTCGGATGTGAAAGGGTTTTTGCCTTTTGTGGGTAGTTTTGGCGGGAATTAGAAATGGGATGTGGATTTTGGCGCGTCTTTATTATTTTTCTCTCCCATTTTCGATCATATTATATGATAATATTATATAGTATGATTTATTATTTAAAAGAAATTTTATTTTGTTCATGACAGATTTCTAACTTTTTTATAAATCGACTTATTTTCCCCGGATCTTGACTTGTCCCAGTTGCCATTCTAAAAAATTATTGGGAATGTTTTAGAATCCAGCGGAACGGGGACATATTTTTGGTGTCCTTTTCTCCGTGACTATATATAAAAAATATATATATAATTCGGACTTCGGATCATGTTTCACCCATGATCATTTCTACAAACTTGTGAAAAATAAATTAGTCTTAGAAAGTGAAGTGAAAACAAGACTGGTATCGGTTCTGGTCCTTTCTTCTGTCCGGTTGTTTTATTTAGCTTTCTTAAACAAGATTGCGACTTTGTATTAATTTTGAGAAACGAAAAAAAAAAAGGTTTCTCTAACCTACCAATAGAAATCGAAATCGGGCCAGCTAGGTCCTAAAACATATTTTTATCACGCATATAATCAACAATAAAAAAAATTAGTGTTTTAAACTGAAAGAGATAACAGCGGCTAAACTTTTCAAATATTTGTTTGTGGCGGTATAAGTTTAAAGCTTTTTTTTTTTTTTTAGATATTCTCAATGATAGTAGCCTAAGTAGCCATTCTCCTCTATTTGTATTTTTCCTTTAAATACCAGCTAATAAAAATCGATTTATACTTTTTTTTTTGTTAATTTCATAATCATTTGTTTAGCAAAATAATTGTTTTTGTTAATCATTTATTTATGATCAATTTCAACAATATGAGCTAGATTATTAAATTCAAATATGAAATCCTTTGAGCTTAGACCACTTTAAAACACTCCTACTGGGAAGCCAACTTGGCTTAGTGGTAACACCACTACACCTTCATTCAAGAGGTCACGGGTTCGAAATCACATGGGACTCAAAAGAGTGCCCCCTTTACATATATGTAAACTTGGCCAATAGTGTCACCTGTTCTTACACTGAATATATCTAGTAATGCGAGAGTGCACTGTAACATTGGCCGATAGCGCTACCCCATTAAAAAAAAATAAAAAATTGCTACTGGGGAACTATGCCACAATTATAAATAGCAAATCAGGTATGATTAAAACTCTCCTGAATTAATAATCTTGATTAAAACTAGTTTCAACTCTGAAGAGTATAAGAGCCGCCCTCACTTGATCCAAATTCGCTCTTTCAATAAATTAATAATATAACTACAATCGTATATATAAAATATATCATATTTAAATAGATTGTGACTTATTCTATCTTAGTATAAGACCTGAATTCGAATCCCATAAAAAAAATTATATATATTTATGGTATTTATATGTTAGCACTCGTCTCTAAGGATTATTTTATTAAATAATAAATAATCCTCTTTTACCATTGTATAAATAAATATTTTATCAAATTATGAAAAATAATTATCAAAATATATTTAATGTATTTATCGCCGGTTAATTCCCAAAGTAATTTAATTTACCCCAACGATCAGTTCACATTTTCCCTTCAGTAAGTCGTTTAATTTCCCATCACTTGGCATTTCGCGCCAATTCCATAGTATGAACTGTTCTCCACGCTTTCTTTCCTTATACGTGTTTGTTTCCCGAGAAAGCTATATATATTACGAACCAGAAGAAGAATTGAGAACCGGTTTTTTGCTTATCTTTTTTAATTACCTTGATGATCTTGGTCTTTGAGCTACGATACCCTGCGCTTGAAGATTCACCGGATTACTTGAGGAGAATTTGATCAGTGTCGCTCTGGTTTCAAGCAAGGTGATTGATTCACTCTCTCTCTCTCTCGTGATTCTTGCTGTTTTCTCGATGATCTGCTTGGATATTTCTGATTGGAACACGCTCGTCTTTGATTTTGTGTTTTGATTCTTGATGAACTTTGTCGCGTTTTGATCTTGATTCCGTATTTTGAAATTGAATGAGGTTTTTTGGGAAGATTTTCATCGAAGATTTTCAGTGAATTTGTGTTGGTATTGATCATCCCGATTTTACAATGACGATGATCTACTTGCTTCTCCTATTGTTTGATTTTTGTTTTGTGGGAGACTGCAGTGTAACCCAAATGGCTAGAGGAGAAAGACGAGAAGGCAAACCGAGACCTACACAAGAAGATGTCCGATTATATATGAAAGCCGTCAAAGACACGTTCCCGGACGAAAGGGAAAAGTATGATGGCTTCCTCCAAGCAATAAAATCTCTCAAGTATTCAAGGTTGCTCACACTTCCTTCCTTTCTGTACTTTGTAATTTTCTGATGGAGAGGATTTCGAGATCAGAAATCTGTTTATTAAGCTTCTTTTTCGTATATTTGTCAGTGATTATCAGGCTGAGCTTCCGGGTGTGGTGGAACGAGTGAAGGATCTGTTCGAAGGACATCGGGACTTGATATTGGGTTTCAATAAGTTCTTGCCAGAGGGATACGAGATCACCCTCCCGGTTGAGGATGAAGAACCTTCGCAGGAGAATCTAGATGAATGTGAAGAAGCCGTGAACTTCATGTGCAAGATTCAGGTTAAAATGAAATTTCATAGCTTAAGTTGTTTTAATAGTTTGGCTACTAAGTCTTGTTATCTTATACAATTTTTTTTTTTGCAGACTCGGTGTCAGGATAACGACCATGTCTATAAATCATTTCTACGCATCATGGTCGGAGCTGAAAACAAGACTCACGAGGAGATATATAATGAGGTGTGCTTTTGTTTATCGGTTTCTCTGCCACACGAACGGCTTTCTTGGTTTAATACTTGTATTTCGAATTTTATCACACGTTTCATAAACTATTTGTAGTTTAAAGCATTATTTCACGACCACCAAGACTTGGTGGAGGAGTTCACCCGCTTTTTTCCAGACACTTCACGAGCTGTTTTCATTGATTCTCCTCCCCGGAATTCTATTGTCCGTGATAAGAATACTGCTACGCCTATCCACCAACTGCAAGTTGGCAAGGTTTCAATCTGTTTATGAGCTTTTTCTTTACAATTTTTCACATAGATCTTTCACTGACTTCTAACTATTTACATAATTGACAGAAAGGAATGGCCGTGGCTTCACACGGAGAATGCGATCTTAGTGTTGACCGTCCTGAATCTAATCGTGATAGGCTTGGGGAAATAGAAAAGAAGAGAAGAGAGTATAGAAAAAGAAGAGAACGCGCAAGCGACGATAGATATTTTGAGCATGATTTTAATAAATCTATACGTAGAATTGAAGACGCAGCCAGTGACCCAATTCATCAACGTAGAGATGGTAATGGAGATTTTAAATTGCGTCCAAATTCGTCCTCTGCTATGTTAAATATTCTGGCAAAAATGAGGAATCCTGCTCCAATTATGCATTAGTTTTAATCTCAACATCCTATAATATTAATGAACTCTTTTGCTTTAGGACATGAAGGAAAGTTAACATAGGTGTCTGATTTACCATTGGATTATGCTTATAGAGTGATTATTAATTATATGATTCTCTTGGCTTCTATTTTCATCCCAGAATCCTTGAGGAATGAAAGTAATCAACCCAAACCAGTGAAGTTTGTGGATACGGATAGAGAACGAGAAGATGTCGCAACAACGAAACCCATTGAGAGAGACCGTGAAAACCGTGAGAGGGGCAAAGAAAAAGTTGTTGAAGACGTTGCAAGTCCGAGAGTGTCGAAAGTTCCCAAGATGAACAAGTACTATAAGTGTATCCGTGAGCTTAACCTTTCTAAGAGTGAGCGTCCCACTCCAAGCTATCGTCTTCTGCCAAAGGACGTACGTACTTCTTTTCATTTCAACCTTTTCATCTGTCTTATCTTATAACAAGCTCGTCCAACTGACGCAATGCAATTCCTGGTTATGCAGTATCCGATTCAAAATGCCAGGGAAAGAACAGCGCTCTGTTACGAAGTGCTTAACGACAATTGGGTATCGGTGCGTTCAGGAAGTGCCGGTTATAACTTTAGGGAAGTGCAGAAAAACCAGTATGAAGAAATCATGTTTCGATGTGAAGATGATAGGTGTGCCACAGTACAATTGTTCTTATTTTGATAGAATCCAAACACGTATTCCAAGGAAGAATTGTTCTTATGAATCGCTTTTTTTCTTTATTACGTTAATAAAAAGAATAACAATCCCGATCTTTTCTTCGAGAACAAGGTCGAACACTCTCCTAATGATGCAAAGCGAGAGATAATCGCCTAAGCTATGAGCCTAAAGGCAGCTACAAGCCCAACTGACAGTAAACCGGAATTATAAGTAAAGGAAGACATAAAAGGATTGAATGTGCCCGTCCTCTGATGATAGGCAATAACCGCGGATCTGTCATCATTGATGCATGAATAAAAGTGGTATGGAACGGACAGAATATATCTCAATGTCGTGCTATAAAATGCCGGTTGAAATTTGTAATTTCGATTCTTTCAGGTTTGAACTGGACATGCTGATAGAGTCCATGAAGTTAGCAGCCGACCACGTGGAGGAACTCTTGGAAAAGATCAACAACGGTACGATCAAGACCGATATTCCAATCCGTATTGAAGCACTTTTGACGGGTAATAATAGTCTCTTAGCTTTGATTTCTATTATAGTAATGTAAATTAAAGTTGATGGATTTTCATATTTGATATGCTCTTTATTGTAATCACCATAGCTAAGAATCTGAGGTGCATCGAACGGCTGTACGGTGATTACGGGCTTGAAGTGTTGGACGCGTTGAGGAAGAACGTTCCTGCTGGTTTGCCTGTTATATTAACCCGCTTGAAGCAAAAACACAAAGAGTTGGTGACAGGCCGTTCTGCGTTTAATGAAGTCTGGGCTGAGATATACTCTGAAAATCATCAGAAGTCGCTTGACCATCCTAGGGGCTAATTTTACTGATCATCATGAAACGCCAACAAAAAAAAAAAAAAACAATAAACGAAATACAGTCTCTTAGACGGTTCCCGATCGTCGACAACATTCCGGGACAAAAGAGAAAAGTATCGAAACAATTCAAAACTCAAAGGTTTGCTCATGCTTCACTGTGCTCAGTTTGTTTGAATGGTTTTGCTGCTAAGCATTTTAATCTTACATTTGTTTTTATTGCAGACTCGGTTTCAGGGTGATGATCATTTCTGAACATTCGGAACGAAATAAGGCCGTCGACAAGGTGCGTTGTTGTAATTGGTTTGATACTTCTTTTGAAGTTTTTAACACATTTCAAAATCTTATTTTTTTGCAGGTCAACTCGCTCCTACTTGCGGAGTTCACCCGTTTTATATCCGACACTCGGGCCCTTTGCATCCTTTCCTCGCCGGAATTCTGATAATACTATCTATTGACAAGCTTTTTATTTGTTTTGTGTATCTTTTTCTCTTTAGCAACAAAATTTCACATTGATCTTGCACTAATACCTGAAGACTTTACATAATTGATAGAAGAAAAAAAATGACCTTGGGTTTATATGTAGAAAGTGATCGTGATATATGCCCCTGTTGAATGTGGGCAAAAATCGTTTCCGGGAGTGATGAATATCGGAAAACGAGAAACGAGAATTGCGACCTCAAGGTCGACTTTTTATAAACCGAAAAATACTTAGTGTTCACCTACGGAAAAATATCTTAATTTTATGATAAACCGCCCGAGGGTCCAATATCATAAGTGTATATTTTTAAGATTTAAAAATTAACTGTGCAGATCAAATTTTACGGGTATGTATCAATAACAAATGAATATGCCGATGAGGTTTTCGTAAAATACACATCTTTAGAAATACTTATTATAATGAGAATCATTTAATAAAAAAAAATAAAGTTAAAATATTTATTAAAATTTAATTTTTTGAACTTTTCTGCCAAAATATAATTGAATTGCTTGCGAATGGTTCCTCATTTCGTATACTCTGCGTTTACTCTTTCAAATGACCGCATATATACCAGCCACAAATTACGGAATTCCATATATATATATATAATTATATATATATATTATAATCAATATAAATCGCTCACATTATCTTCTATATATTTATCTGTTACCGTATTTGTTTGATATTCTGTTTCCTTTTTTTTTTTCCTTCTCTTTGGTTTCCGAGAAAATAAAATAAGTGAAGACTAGTATAAATAATTCAACGCGTTCTATCTCTGTATTTTTTTTTTCTCTGCTTATATTTTTCTTTGACGATCTCTCAGCGCATTTATCTCTGTATCGCCGGTGAAATATTTTCAAGAAAGGTAATTAATTCAGTCTCTCTTTCGTGGGTTTTGATTCTCTCGAAAGTTTTCGTGTTTTGGAGATTCTACGTTATTGTTTTCGCGTTTTGGATTTCTGTCTTTGTATATGTTTTATGCCGAGGTTTAATAAATCGTTAGCGATGAAAAATTGATAATTTTATTTATTAGGTTTATCGATATGTTTTTTCGTCAAGTTTTCCGACGAAATATCTAGAAAATAATAATATCTACTTATATAGTTTACTATAATTTTGTCGTCCGTAGTTCCGTCATTGGTCTTTGAGGGTAAAATGCGCCTCTTGTTTGTGTAGGCTCGACCGACTCTTAATAAATCCGGCTCCGTTAATTGGCGATGCAAAAATATAGAAGTGCGTAAAATAAATTACACAAAAATAGTTTTTAAAGAGGTTTACCTTTGTACGTTTTGAATACATTCTCTCTAATTTATAGATTTTTGAATATATACATGCGAATAGAGATTACTCGCACTCGCATGTATATTATTTGTCATTTGATGCCTTTCTCGCTATTAATGTCGTCGAGCAGAAAGACCTTTATGAGCTCCGGGAGTTCCCAAATGATCGGAAGACGAGGAGGTGCGCAGAAACTTACAACAAATGATGCCCTAACATATTTGAAGTCTGTCAAAGACACATTCCGTTTCAATAGAAAAAGATATGACGACTTCGTTGAAGTACTGAATGATTTCAAAGCTGAAAGGTTGCTCATGATTCCTTTCTATTTTATATTTTTCGTTGTAAATTACTCGGAACTCTTCGCGTTAACTCTTTCCTTTTTTCTGTGTATTTGTCACATTGAGTGTAGGGTTAACACTGCCGGTGTGATCGAAAGAGTGAAGGATCTGTTCAAAGGACACCGAGACTTAATATTAGGTTTCAATGCCTTCCTGCCGGAAGGATACGAGGAGATCACCCTTCCCCTCGAGGATGAAGAACTTACGGAGAAGATGACTAAATTCGAAGAAGCCATGAACTTTGTGAAAAAGATTAAGGTTATAATACAATTTCATTTCATGTATAAGTTTTGCTATTAAGTCTTGTAATCTTAATAAATTGTTTTTAATGCAGGCTCGGTTTCAGGCCGACGGTGATGTCTATAAATCATTTTTGGACATTTTGAAAATGTATAGAGAGGGGAACGAGTCTATTGAAGAGGTTTATGACGAGGTGTGTGTATTTTTTTTTTTCTTCTAGGTTTCTCTGCCACATGCGCGGCTTTCTTGGTTTAATACTTCTTTCGAGTTTTGTAACACGTTCCATAAATTCATTACTTGCAGATTAAAGCTTTATGTCAAGACCACGAAGACTTGATTGTGGAGTTCACCCGTTTTCTTCCCGTCTCTCACCCGAAGTCTCCTAGGTTTATCGAGCAAATGCGCGTTGAGAATGTTCGTCAAAATTTGTTATTGTTCTTTATTAGTTCAAGTTTGTAAATAAGTCCTAGTGGGAGGCACTATTCTTTTGAATCCGTTTTACGCCTTGATGATCAAGTCCGTTTTTTTTTTTTTTATGTGACTTTCTCTTTAGCAACAATTCAGCATTGATCTTTTTTTTTAAGGAAAAACATTGATCTTACAGATGCACTTATATATATGATGTTTTACTGATGAAATAAAGTTAACGGGGGCATAAATACCCAAAAAAAATTAAAAATTAATGAGGTGGCATAAGCTTAATCTTTTTCTTTTTTTGCCGAAGTTCCTAATGTTCATGGTCGAAGCTCTCGATCTCTCCAAATTCTCTCCATTGTCCAATTGATTTAACATAATTTTGGATGTACCGTTAAGTCTTCAAAACGTGCCACTTTCAATAGTTAGATTTATGCTTTGATTAAGATTATTTTTGTTTGCATCATGGGAGTGTTTCAAATTTGCTCTCGAAGAAAAAATCAGTATTTGTTATTCGTGAATTACCATCGGCGGCATTGTTGTAAAATGAGGGTGCCAAGCAGTCAATTTTTTCACACTTCACACTCATTAGTAGGTGGCAATTTGTGTTTCGTGTTTAGCTAGTTTTTATAGGCTCAAATCCGTCCCGTACTAATCATGTATGAAGATGAGACTCAAACATGCCATGTTTAATAAACGTGTTTATCTTGTTTACCTGTTTTACTCATTTAATTGAACCTTGTATTATTAAATGACAAATTAATTCATTTTAAACTCATTTAACTTAATTAGTATAATTATATCTAATATTAAATCATTGTGTTGTCGTGTCCGTCTCGTGTTCTCCCGTTGTTTAATCGTGCTAATTGTATTCGATATATTTAAATGGACCCATTTAAAATAAACTCAAAATAACCAAGCAAGTTTGGCCTAGTGGTAACTCCACTACACCTCCATTCAAGAGGTCGCGGGTTCAATCCTATGAGACTCAAATGAGTGCCCTGTAGGAAATGCCCGAAACCGAAATTTGAGTCCGTTGAACTTTCGGGTCCGACCCGACCACAATAAATGAGTACGGTAATTAATTAAAAGTAATTAATTATGACTTAATGGGCTTTAACCCTGTCATTGGGCCCAAAAGGCCATTAGGTCATTATACCATGTGGGCTATATAAGCCACAAGGTGATCATAATTTCAAAACCAAGCCTCCACATACACAAGAAAATCTGACCTCCTCTCTAGAAACCCTAGAGGCCGAATTCTCTATCTCCCGTGCTCCCGTCGGTTTGTCGTTCAATCCCCGAGATTAACCTAGCTGTCAATCGAGGATGATTTCCGGTCTTAGAGACGTTCCCACAGCGACGTGGTGGACGAGTTAAAGGCTTTGCACGTGTGAAGATGAGCTCCGAATCCCGAGCACGCCACAACAGAGAACGATTCGAATCTCTATCTTAATATTCGTATATAGTCTAGATCTTGTTTTTCGATGATTTCTCAGGTTATTCCGCGCCCCGAGATCGAGAAAAGTCAACGAAAAACCCAACATGCCCCCTTTACATATGTAAACTTGGCCGATAGTGCCACATGTCCTTACACTGAATATATCTAATAACGCGAAAGTGTATTGTAAACTTAGCCGATAGTGCCACCCCATTGAAGAAAAAAAAATCGACTCAAATCCATTTACATTATGTCCTAGTGTTGCCCCCAAATTGCAAGCCAATAACTCACTGGCATACTAGTAAGTTGGCCCATATGGTACACATATTTCGCCCACTCTATAGAGATAACATGCTGTAGTATTGGGCCTCAGTTAGCATTGGGCCCAGACATTTCCCAACAAAGCCAATTTATCCAAATGACCACCACAACCGAATGGGCGTAGTGTTTAGCCATCACACTCTTGGAGTTGGATAGAAATCAAATCTTACGAAATCATTTTATTTAAATTCTTATGAAATCATCATTTTTCAAAGTGAGAAAAATCAAAAGCAATAGATTAAAGAAAAAAAATGACGAGTTCAGGCATCAACTATTAGTCACATTTGTCTCAATTTGCTAAACCTAATCTCATCATCATAATTATCACCACCACCTTCCTCTACAAACGTAAAAAGATACATATATAAATAAAAACACTTTGATTTATTAACAAGAAACAACCTACACACTCGTACCAAACCAAACTCAAATAAACCAAAAAAAAAAAAAAAAGACACAAAAATCTCATAGAAAATGATTTTCAACCATGATATAATAAAGAAAATACTAAGCAAAAATATTTTACCGACCAAAAAATCTAATAGAAGAGCATTAATCAACCAAAATGTAATGAGAAAAATACCAAACCAAAAACCAATGTATAATATAATAACCCTAGCCCTAATTCCCAATCCACAAATTCCCCAAATTTTTCATTGACAAAGCTAAAAGGCACAAATTACACTCAAAGAATATAAACATAATGTAATGGGAAAAATACTAAACAAAAATATTTTATTTACCAAAAAATAAAAAAGCAGAGAATGTAATTTTTTACCACAAAAATCTTATATCTTAAACCAAAATAGAAGAGCTTGCCCAATGTATAACATAATAACCCTAACCCTAATTCCCAATCCATAAATTCCCCAAAATTTTCATCGACATAGCTAAAAGCCACGAGTTACAGTCAAATGACGCATATACCCTTCAGTAACAAGCTCAATTACGGCAGAGTTTTTCTCGAAGCGCTCTGGAACGAGGCAAGCCCTAGCTTGGCGACCGGCCACGTGGCTCGATAACCGCCTGCAGCCGGTGAGCCCGCCGAGAGGGTGACCGGATAGTGAATACCAACGTCGATATTACTATCTTCTCCACACCCAAATTCATATATATATTTATATTTATACATGTATGTATGTATATATCGCTCCAATCCCTTTTAATATAAAAACTGTTCTCTGTTAAACATTGTGTTTGAGTTTCTCTTCTTCTTCGTCTTCTTCTTTCTGTTTGGCTTCCGAGAAAATCACCAGACGAAGAACTGAAGGCCTGGAGATTTTTGTTTGCTTGTGCTTTCGTTAATTATCGCATTTTCTCCTCCGTCCAAGGCTGGTGCGAGGAATCGCAGCAATCTTAGCGGTCGAGCTGCGAAGCTCTGCTCGGCGTTGGCTTTCACGAGGGAGCTTCGACGATCTCGCTGCGAATTCCGCTTCCGTATCGGCGGAGGATTCTGTCGCCGTCGCTTTGGTTTCAAGTAATGTAATTTAGTCTCTCCTTTGCTTGGCTTCGATTGTGGTTGCTCTTCGCGTTGATCTGTTTTGGAGGTTGCGATTGGAATTCGCTCGCCTTTGAGCGTTCTCGGGCTTTGATTTTTGTGTGTTTGCTTTAGATCTGCTTTATGATTGTTTCCGCGGTTTTAATGGTGTTTCGGCTGTGTAGGGTACTTGGCTTCGAATCGGAGTCGGAGGCATGACTTTGTGGTGAAAGAGGTAAGAGGATTGGTTCGGAGATGAAGAGGTCCAGAGACGATGTTTTCATGGGCTCTCAGCTCAAAAGGCCTATGCTATCCTCCCGAGGAGAACCGTAAGTTTAATCTCTCTATCTTCGTTTCATTATTTCCTTGTTGAAGCTCTGATTATGAGATTTGAGTATCTTAACAAAATTGTTGAAGATTTTGCTTTTCCTTAAATTTTTAAGCTTTCCCAACATGGTTTGAGCTTCTGTGAAAAGATTGCATTTTTTCGTAAGATTTTCTTTGAAATTGCGCCAGGTATTGATTATCAGGTTTTATGAGGTAGAGAGTTAGTAGGGTTCAAATGTATTTTATCTGCTCAAGCATTACTTGCATCGGTTTTATCTTATGTAATGCTGAAACAATGTTTCTTCGACGATTCCATGAAAGTTGATGTTTTGACTCACGATTTGCTTATCAACGGGAAAATTTAGTAGCAGTGTGATTTATCGATTGATATTTACTTACGTGGTGAATGCAGCTCTGGGCAATCCCAAATGAATGGAGGAGGTGGGCAAAAACTTACAACAAATGATGCCCTACAATATTTGAAGTCTGTCAAAGACATATTCCATGACAATAGAGAAAAATATGATGACTTCCTTGAAGTAATGAAAGATTTCAAAGCTCAAAGGTTGCTCATGATCCCTTTCTCTATTTTATATTTTCTGTTGTAAATGACTTGGAACTCTTTATTCTAACTTTTTTGTGTGTGTGTATATTTGTCAATTTGATTGTAGGGTTGATACTGAGGGTGTGATAAAAAGAGTGAAGGATCTGTTTCAAGGACATCGAGACTTAATATTAGGTTTCAATACCTTCTTGCCAAAGGGATACGAGATTACCCTACCGCTCAAGGATGAAGAACCTCCGCAGAAGAAACCGGTTGAATTTGAAGAAGCCATCAGCTTTGTGAACAAGATTAAGGTTAGAAAACAATTTCATAGATGAGTTTTACAAAGTCTTGCTACTAAGTCTTGTAATCTTATACGATTGTTTTAAATGCAGACTCGATTTCAGGGAGATGATCATGTCTATAAGTCATTTTTGGACATTTTGAACATGTACAGAAAAGAAAACAAGTCTATTGAAGAGGTTTATGATGAGGTGTGTTTCTCGGTTTCTCTGCCACATGCACGACTTTCTTGCTTTAATACCTCTTTTCAATTTAGAACACATTTGTAAAATTTATCGTTTGCAGGTTAAAGCTTTATTTCAAGACCACGAAGACTTGCTTACGGAGTTCACCCATTTTCTTCCAGACGCTTCAGGACCCGTTCCCATTCATTTTGCTCCCCGGAATTCTATTCTCCGTGATAGGAATTCTGCTATATCAATCCGCCAATTGCACGTTGACAAGGTTTTAAATCTGTTTATGTGGCTTTTCTTTATAACAATAATATTTCTCATTGCCCTTGCATTGAATTCTGATGATTTACATAATTGGCAGAAAGAAAGGGCCTTGGCTTCACATGGAGAACGTGATCTTAGTGTTGAGCGTCCTGAAATTGATCATGATAGAGTTGTATTAAAGGTGGATAAAGAGCAATACAGTCGTGGGGAAAAGGAAAAAGATAGAAGAGAGGATAAAGAAAGAAGAGAACGAGAGCGTGACGATAGAGATTTTAATCATGATGTTAATAGGGACTTCAACTTTCAGCGCTACCCTCACAAAATGAAGTCTTCACGCAGAATTGAAGATTCAGCCAGTGACCCAGTTCATCAAGGTGGCGTCGGTGATGAAAATTTTGGTTTGCGTCCTAATTCTTCCTCTTGTGATGAAAAAAATTCTGCAAAAAGTGAGTAATGGTTCATTGATATGATTTCCTGCTCTATTGTTGCATACTTACATTGGTTTTAATCTCAACTCGTAATTATATGTTGAAGTTTATATATCTTATAATATTGAAATTGACTATCAGTTTGTTAAATTCTTCAGAACTACGAATTTAAAGTAATTATATACTTTACCAATGGTACATTGAATTATGCTTATTTTAATGCAAATTAACAGCATTGTGATTGCTATTAAAAGAACTTGCTGGTAAAAACTAATGTGTCTGTCTGGTTTTATTAGATGCGTTCTATTTTCTCTTAATATCACTATTAGTAACCTTATTTGTTTACTTAGTTATATTATATTGTTACATGTTGTGGCAGATATCTATACCCAAGAATTTGCCTTCTGTGAAAAGGTGAAAGAGAAGTTACGCAATGCTGACGATTACCAAGAATTTTTGAAGTGCCTCCATATTTACAGCAAGGAAATAATAACCAGATCTGAATTGCAATCTTTGGTACATGCACATTATTGTCTACGCGTATTTCTTTTTTGCCCAAATATATTTTTTGTATCTAGGCATCCCTGGTATCACATGTAATCTATATTGAACTATGATAACAGGTGGGTGATCTACTTGGAAGATATCCAGATCTTATGGATGGGTTTAATGAATTTTTGACACGCTGTGAGAAAAATGGTATATTATCTCTCTCTCATACCTTTTGTGATTATATGCTTCGTAAACTTATATATCTAATTTAAATACCGTCCTGCAGATGGCTTCCTCGCTGGTGTCATGAGTAAAAGTATGTAAAGCCTCTTGCTCGACTTTGTTGCTTTATTTGCTTTATTTTATGCAGGATCATCTTTTAGTTTATTGTACAAGCCTAAGATCTTCTTATAGTGAGAGATTCTTAATAATGTGATCTTTTTGCTTCTAATATCATCCCAGAATCCTTGTGGAACGAAGGTCATCAAGCTAAACCAGTGAAGTTTGAGGATAGGGATAGAGAACGAGACGATGGGGCCAAAGAGAGAGACCGTGAAAACCGTGAGAGAGAGAGAAATGAAAAAACTAATAAAGATGTTGCAAGTCAGAAGATGTCGATATTTCCGAACAAGGACAAGTATTTTGGAAAGCCTATCAGTGAGCTTGACCTTTCTAATTGTGAGCGTTGCACTCCTAGCTACCGTCTTCTGCCAAAGAACGTACGTAGTGCCTTTTTCGTAATTCATTGTAACATTTTCATCTATTTAATTTAAAGGGTTAATGACGGTTAAAATACCCAAAGTTTGGTCAAAGAACCTTTCGTGTACCTAAAGTTTAAAGTGGTAGCAAAAGTACACAAATTTGCATTTGGGGAGTTGACCACTCCATTCTCGTAACGCAATTAACTTACTCGTTAACTCTAGCCACGTGGAAAAGCGTAGGTGGCTGACATGGCAATTTTTTTGCCACGTGGACGAGCCCAATCAGGGGTTTAATTTTATTTTGTCGTAAACGAGGATGATCTAGGCTCATCCACGTGGCAAAAAATTGTTATCTCAGCAACCCACGATTGTCCATGGGGCCAGAGTTAACAGGCAAGTTAAGTGCATTACGAGAATGGAGTGGTCAACTCCCCAAATATGACTTTGAGTACTTTTGCCACCACTTTTAGACTTTGGGTACACGAGGGGTTCTTTGACCAAACTTTAGGTATTTTTACCGTCATTAACCCTAATTTAAATAACGAGCTCGCCCAATTGACGCAATGCGATTCCTGGTTATGCAGTATCCGATACCATCTGCCAGCCAAAGAACAGAGCTTGGTGCCGAAGTGTTAAATGACAATTGGGTATCTGTCACTTCAGGAAGTGAGGATTATTCCTTTAAACACATGCGGAAAAACCAGTATGAAGAAAGCCTGTTTCGGTGTGAAGATGACAGGTGTGGCACAATTTAATTGTTCTTTAATAGGATCCAAACATGTATTATAAGACCGAATTGGGGCAACTGGAATTCATCAAGTTGATGAATCCCCTTTTCTCTTTATTATAGATTCAAACAAAGAGCAATCTGACCTTTCCTTTGAGAGCAAGGTCAAACACTTCTAATGATGCAAAGCAAGAGATTATCCAATACAAATCCTAAAATAGTGGAACATCCCCTAAGTTATGCGCCTATGGCAGCTACAAACCCTCATGATGATAAACCGGAATTCCCTAAGTACCCTTATGACATTAATAAAAGAAAAGACATAAAATGACTGAATTTGCTAGATTAAATGATGGTCTTGCCCTTTCTTCGACGATAGATAAGTAACTGTGGGTGTCTATTATCTTGTTTTTCCTTTATTCTAGTTTTCTCTTGTGCTAAATTTTATCTTGTCACTATCTACTTGCATCAGTGATGATGCTTGAATACGAGTAGTATGAAACTGGAGGAATACGTTTCAAATCTCATTCTTACAGGAGATGGTGTAATTATTGTGCTGTTGTTTTCTGCTGTTTTTAATTAGTCATTTCAATGCTTTCAGGTTTGAACTTGACATGTTGCTAGAATCCGTGAATGCAACAACCAAGCGTGTGGAGGAACTTTTAGAAAAGATAAATAGTAACACGATCAAGATTGAGAGTCCAATTTGTATGGAAGATTATTTTACAGGTATGTCTCTTAGATTTGATTTCTATTTCAGTAATATATGTTAAGTAGATGGATTTCATATTTGATGTGATTTTTGTTTTAAACCCTATAGCTCTGAATCAAAGATGCATCGAACGGTTGTACGGTGATCACGGACTTGATGTGATGGACGTGTTGAGGAAGAACACTCCTCTTGCTTTGCCTGTTATATTAACACGCTTGAAGCAAAAACAAGAAGAATGGGCAAAATGTCGTTCTGATTTTAATAAAGTCTGGGCTGAGATCTACTCTAAAAACTATCACAAGTCGCTTGACCATCGTAGTTTCTACTTCAAACAGCAAGACACAAAGAGTTTGAGCACAAAAGGTGAAGTACGCCTATATTTACAACTTCCCCATATTAACATTTCTTATATTCATCTTGTGTGAATCAATGATCAACTTACTGGAACTCAACTTTTCGTGAGATAAAACCCGACAATGCCGTTTCTTGTCATTTTTGGCCTTCTTTTGTACAATAGATATAAATTCATACTTGTGGGAATATTTCTAATCTTTTAATTCAATGTTTATTCAATCACTCATTAATTGTATACAGCTTTAGACTATCGTGAGAAATGAATTATAGATTAATCCTTATCATTTAAGTATAATAAGTAAGCTGTACAAATGAAAATTTTAATTATATTTTAGCACTATAATAAACTATTTCTAGCTAATTTTCACCTGTTTATTCTAAATAAAAATGTCATCTTTCATTTATTTACTCGATGCCCAAAAGACTGGCATTGCAGATTACTAACCTGCCCTTCTTCCTGCAGCATTATTGGCAGAGGTAAAGGAAATCAGTGAGAAGATTCGGAAGGAAGATGATGTTCTTCTTGCTATTGCCGCTGGAAATAGAAGACCCATTATTCCAAACTTGGAATTTGAATATCCTGATCCCGAAATCCATGAAGATTTATATCAACTCATAAAGTACTCGTGCGGGGAAGTTTGCACAACCGAGCAGTTGGATAAAGTTATGAAGATATGGACAACCTTTCTCGAACCCGTACTTGGTGTCCCAGCTCGTCCTCA
Organism: Parietaria judaica; assembly: GCA_954871525.1. Taxonomy (NCBI): domain Eukaryota; kingdom Viridiplantae; phylum Streptophyta; class Magnoliopsida; order Rosales; family Urticaceae; genus Parietaria; species Parietaria judaica. The sequence continues at coordinate 44,265,893 of OX940861.1, forward strand.
AGGTGCAGAGGACACAGAAGACGGTGTCAAAACTAAGGGCAATTGTGTCAAAAGTAGCGTTGGAGAGAGTGAAGAAAGTCCTGATTCAGTAACTGTTGCAGCGAATACAAAGCAGCTAAAGAACTGCAGAAAAGGAGATGAAAGTATTTTGCCCGAACAGTCGAGTTCTTGCAAGGCTTGGCCTGCAAATGGAGATCATAGCAATGTGGAAAATAGCTCTCTTAATGTGAAAAAACATGTTCTCGTGGCTACGCCTGAGGAAGGATCGGGAATCATCAAACAAGATCATAAGAGTAAATGCTTGGTCAACTCTAACTCGGCACATGCCACTGTTGCAGACCAATCTAATGGAAGAGCAAATGTGGAACATACATCAGGTTTCAGATATTTCCGTCCTTGCGCTTCTGAATTAGGCCTTTTTTTCCTCTACTTGTTGCATATGATAACTGAATTACTGAGACACATGTCTTCACCTTTTTCTAGGTGCAGCTGCCCCTTCTAAGCCTGGTGATAGTGGGCTTGAGTTGCTTTCATCAGAGGTATAAAGAGATTTAGATATTGACTGGATGTATCTGATTGACCAAAATCAAGAGATCGCAATCGCGTTTAATTTGAAAAAAATTGCTACTAATTTCGTAGGATTAACGAAAACTAACTTAAGTTTTCAACTACTTATTTGACTTATTCGAGAGGAATATGCAGGAGGACATATAGTTATTTACACATACGCATTACTTGCGAACACCAACAGTGAGCGGATGCCATGTGTATGTTTGATTTGCTGAAATATTATCTTAAATTCATCTGATGTCTCAGGCTGGCGATTCCACAAGACCCATTATCGCTTTGAACGGTATGGCGACAGAAACCACCAAACTCAACAAATATCAAGAACCCGCCGGATTCAAAATCGAGAGAGAAGAGGGTGAATTATCTCCTAACGGAGATTTTGAAGAGGACAATTTTGCAAACTATGGAGAAGAAGCCGGTTTGGAAGCGGCGCACAATTCTAAAGACGGTGCTAACAATAGGCAATCTCCAACCATCCATGGAGTAATGGAGAATGACGCGGACGCTGATGATGAAGGCGATGAAAGTGCTCCGAGATCGTCGGAGGATAGCGACAACGTTTCCGAGAATGGCGAAGTTTCCGGAAGTGAATCCGGAGACGGCGAAGAGTGTTCTCGTGAAGAGCGTGAGGAAAATGATGAGAACGATACAAAGGCTGAGAGTGAAGGCGAGGCTGAAGGAACGGCAGATGCTCACGACGTTGAGGGCGACGGAGCATCGTTGCCCTTATCGGAACGTTTTCTTCTGACTGTCAAGCCTCTGGCGAAGCATGTTCCTTTGTCTTTGCACGATAAGATGGATTCTCGTATATTTTATGGAAATGATTCTTTCTATGTGCTTTTCAGACTTCACCAGGTGTGTGCTCATTTGATTGTTCCTCTTTATTAACATTTAAATATATCATATTTCTTGTCATAATATAAAATTTTAGGATGTAATTTGCAAATAGGAGTTATAAACCTGTGTTTGCAAATAGGAGTTAATGAAACCGGAAAATTCGTTATCCCAAAACTAGTGTACTAAACCTGTGTTTGTTAATTATACTTTGGCAGACATTATATGAGAGAATACAATCGGCGAAAATTAATTCATCATCTGCTGAAAGGAAGTGGAGAGCCTCAAGCGAAACGACGCCAACAGATCTCTATGCTCGGTATTAATATTATTGTGGTTATATAATTTTATATAAATTATACATGATCACTAGAACCTTGGATTTGAGCTTTATTATTCTGCGGTCCAGGTTTATGAGTGCCCTTTACAATCTGCTTGACGGATCTTCCGATAATACTAAATTCGAGGATGATTGTCGAGCTATAATCGGCACGCAGTCGTATGTCTTATTTACATTGGACAAGCTGATTTACAAAATTGTTAAACAGGTAGTTAGATGAATATATCTCGTATTTATATCAGCTATTATATTTGCAACATTTTTGTAACGATTTCGTGTCCGAATGCATTTCAGCTCCAAACAGTTGCAAGTGATGAGATGGACAACAAGCTTCTTCAACTATATTCTTATGAAAACTCGAGAAAACCCTCGAGATTTAGGGATATAGTTTATCATGAAAATGCACGGGTTCTTATTCACGACGAGAATATTTACCGCATCGAATATGTACGTCTCTTCTAATGTCGTTTCTTCCATTTCGCTTTTCTATAAATATTTTTTAAATCCATAAAAACAATTTCAATTTCCTCCAGTCGCCTCCATCGACCACACTGTCGATTCAGCTTATGGATTATTGCAATGAAAAGCCCGAGGTGGCAGCTGTCTCCATGGACCCAAATTTCTCTGCTTATCTGCATAACGATTTCCTCTCGGTTCTTCCCGATAAGAAGGAGAAGTCGGGGATTTACATGAAGAGGTCAGTTGACTTAACACTAGAGTCAACAATCTTTTCCTTGATTTCGCTAGTCGTATATTTAATAATAATTCGTCCTGGTCTTTGCAGGAATAAACGCAAATATGCCAGTTACGATGATTTTTCTGCTGCCTCTCAGGCCATGGAAGGACTTAGAGTAGTCAACGGTCTGGAATGTAAAATAGCTTGCACTTCATCGAAGGTATCTTTAACGTGATTTGTATTGATTAACAGGCGTTCCGAAAGCTTTTTCAATATTTTGTTGATATCCTGTGTTCGCGTGTTAGGTTTCGTACGTTTTAGATACAGAAGACTTTTTATTTCGCACAAGACGGAGAAGAAAGAGTTTGCACCAAATCAGTTCTTGTCCGAGTAAAGCTAGGTCTTCAAATGGCTCGAGTCGAGCACAGCGGTTTCAAAGATTGCTTTCTAGCTCGTGACGTGCCAGTCTACGATGCCCCGTGCAAAGTAAATATGGTACAGTAAAACCTGGATAAGTTAATGATGTTAAAAGACCTTCAAATTTATTACTTAATCGAGATAATATATTGTATATAAATTATTAATCTTTTACTTACCTTTTTCAGTATGCTTAATTTCGTTTAAAATCATACCGCAAAATGCACGGGTTTATTGATAAGACCTCCAAATTTAGCTATGCTGCCGAGAATTAGACAATTCTGCTGCTGATTTTTTTATACCTCTCCGTAGAGCATTTTGCGCGGTAGACTGCACAGCACGGCGACAGGGTATGGAGGAACAAACAGCAGCGCCATTGGGAGAATTGACCGTTTTTCATGTGACTTTGTTTATGATGTATTTGACGTCTCGCCGGTGAAATAAAAACGGGTGAGAGAAAGGGCTCGAAAAAGTTGTAATATGCGTTTGATGCCGTTCCTGTAAATAGAGAGGTAAACTTGAGAGAAAAAAAAAATGTTTATTCAATTCATCTATCATCTTTGTCAAACGACACTTTTTGCTTCTTTATTTTAATATTTTATTTTACATTCTTTCCCAAGTTCTAGTTCTTGATAAAAGCCACTTAATCATGTATTAGAAAGAATAATCTGCTGTTAAGTGTAATGGTACACCAAATCGAGAAGAATTATGTACCAATTTATGCTTTCAAAAAAAAAAATATGTACCAATTTATTATCAAAACGGAGTTTTGCTTGTATATACTTTCTATTTTCATTTTCTGCAAAATACTTGTTTTCGAAACGAGCGACGGAGCAACAATGCGAGGCGCCGCTGTGAGAGAGCGCGGTGTGGTAGTGCGAGTCGTTCTGAGGAAAACGAAAGAAGATGGAGACAGGACATCAACGAAAAACTTGTCAATTGATTTGATTTTTTTTTAATAGTTTTTGTATTAATTAAAAGTCGAAATCATGAAGGGTAATATTATGTTTCTACAGTTTTCATATATATATATATATATATATATATATATATTTCCAAAAAAGAAAAACTGAGTGTATATAAAAGAAAGTTCTTCGATAAAAAATATATAATGTGATGCCTCAACGTACCAGTGGAATGGAAAGTTAGTATAAATACCATTAAGTTTTTAAAGGGTTCAAAGATACCCATTTAGTTTGATTTTTGAGTTGATCACTAAAATAATAATATTGAAAATTATACAAATAATACTATTAATCTACACAATATAATTATATATAATATTTATAAGAATATGTGTGGATATTTATATTTATAACTCAAGATTAATTAATTAAAATACTGATTAACAATTTCACAAACGATGTATATTTATAATATAAAATTATTGTTGCAGATACTAGTGACGGGTCCCACAGTTGTCCCCTATTAAAATCATAAGTTTGAGATTTTACTAAAAAAAAAATCTTACCAGTTTTGAGTAAAAAATCACAGTTGTCAAAAAAAAAAAAAAAATCTAAAATCGTAAATGAGATTTTACTCGAGTTTTGAGTTGAGTCTCTAACAGTGAACTATCTTACCAGTGAAGCAATGTTCATTGGTTCTCTTTTATTTTTCGATACGATTTATCGTCGAGCATTCACCGATAACTGTTAATGAGCTTATTTACCGGTAAAACCAAGACTCATAAACTTAGAACTTTTTTTTTTTAACACAGTTATCGCTATAGTCATAATAACCGAGGCTCAACCAAAGCATCTCCTGTTACTCGCATCTTACTCAAAATCTCTAATGTCTTATTCGCGTAAATTCATCAAATGTTAGGGCGAGATCAATGTAGGCTATTGTTGCTGAAGAGAGAAGGCACATAAACAGATTGGAACTGCTGTGTGCCCGGGGTTGAGACCTCGTAATCGGAGCCGTGACTTGGAAGAATCGCCATCAGCCACGAAATACAGTCAAAAGAAAGAAAAGAGAGAGAGAAACCTAATCCCGATTCGAGATTAAAAGTAATTGGACGTAAAAGGAAACTACCTAACTGGAATTAAAATGACTACATCCTAGTCAACTAAGTGTGTTACCCCTTCTAGCCGCTCTTGGTAACGTGACGGGTCTGTCGTTGGTACGTGTAGCGGTAACGTGGATCCGTAACAGGAGCTTTGTCAATGTGCAATTCCTTTTCCTTTTCCTTTGGTTTGAATCCATCATGTTCGTATGAATCCGAGGTCGTTTCTTTCTGCCGATTATGCAAAATCATTCGATGTTGGTGCCGGATCAATTTGGAATGTTGTTGCTAAAGAGAAAAAGCACATAAACAGACCTTGCCAAAAGCAGGATTTCGGGGAGGAGCGTTAGAAGGAAGACCGGTGAACTCCGCGAGCAAGTCTTGGTGGTCTTGCAATACTGCTTTAACCTGCAAATAATAAATACATGTAATGTGTTCCAAACTTCGAAAGAAGAATTACAATCAGAAAACCGTTCGTGTGACAGAGAAACCGAGAAAACAACAAACACACCTCAGCATAAAACTCATCAGTGGACATTGTTTTTTCCCTTTGGAACTGGCGTAAAATGTCCTTGAACAATTTATACACGTGAATATCGTCCTTTAACCGATTCTGCATTATATTAAAAAAAAACGTATAAGATTACCAAACTTAGTAAGGCGAAACAATTCAAACAAACAAAGTTAACCTTAACCCTCTTCATAAAGTCGCTGGCTCCTTCATCCTCGAGCGGTACGGTGATTTCGTTCCCCGTTGGCAAGTACCAATTGAAACCTAATATTAAGTCTCGATGTCCTCTGAACAAATCCTTCACGCTTTCTGTCATGCTCGCAACGTCAATCCTACATTCAATGTGATAAATACAAAAAAGAAAGAAAAAAAAAAACCTTAATATACAAGATCTTCGAGCTTCTTGTGACATAATCATGGAAGTCAATACTGTATATCAAGAAAGTATAACATAGAGAACCTTTGGGCACGGAATTCTTTCAGTATGTGAAGGAATTTATAGTATTTTTTTCTTCTGGACTTGAATCTGTCTTTGACAAACGCCAAATATTCCAAGGCGTCGTTCGTCGTAAATTCCCGTTTGCTCCGGCTTCTAACCATTTGGGATTCCCGAGAGCGAAATATCAATCGAAAACGTTATCCTGCTCCTAGACTTCAGCAAAAAACCGTGACGATCAGGAGGAAAAACTATTGTGGATTCGTCGAAACTGTGTTTCATCATTATACAAAAGCGATCTATCTTTTCGCAGAAATGAAACTTTCTTTCCAAGGAAACCCATAAATTCCTAATTCAAACTACTCAACAAGGAAAAAAGCATATGCACAAATGCAAACACACAAAATCGAGAAAAGAATCACGAACAGAAGATTATGCCACTCGCTGTTGATGTCAATTGATGATGGAATTCGTGATACACAAATTCAAAATGCGAAAACGTTGACGAAGAATCTCGAGAAAAGAGCACAAAAAAGAGAGTGAAGAAGAAGCTTACTTGAAATGGCGAGAGAATTCTCCGACGATGAAATGCGCAGAGAGATCGATCGTCGAGTCTTCAGAGAGAGCAAGCTTATGATGTATTGGCGCCCAATTTCTGGCTTTTTACTCACGAAATTATCTTTAAATGATTATTTTAAAGTTAAATAAATAAAATTAGCATTTTATGTTTTTAATACAATATTTTAAATACACGACGAGACTTAATTATACACGATGAAGACCCAAAATAGTGACTTCACCAGCCGAACGATATATCTTTCACTATAAATTTAGGTTCATGGTTATCGTGTTCGTGAAATGGTTTAGGCTAGAGTTAAACGTTATAGAATCAGGGCGTCGGAGCTCTGAACGAAGTAATTTTTTGGGACCCTTAAAGTATTCAAAAATTAATTTTTTAAAAATATTTAATTAAATATACAATAGTATATCTATAAATTAGAGCCCTAAAAATTTAGAGGCCCGGGATGTTGGCCTTGCTCGCCCGGTATGATTAGAGCTACCGTGCGTATTCTTGCAATTTCCTTTGTAATAATTTAATAAAAATAATTTTGTTATTTATGCCTATGCATGACTGAAATTACAAAAAAATTGTACTCCAAGGTTAATAAAACGAACCACGAGTAGCATTTATTAATTTATTTAATAATTCACTCATCGAGAATGGTTTAATTGAGCAGTGATAAGCACTCATTTTATATGAACGATGTCCAAACATTTCAGGGATTATTGTGGATATCGTCGACGTTCAAAGGCATAATTACTGAAGTTTCTCATATAAAATTAGTAAAACATGAAAACCAATTTCATCTCAAACTATAATTATGGACATTCAAGTTGAATTAGCCCAAAGCATGAGCAAACCTTGGAACTTTGAATTGTTTCACTTCTCTTTTGTCCTGGAATGTGCCTTCAACAGCCTTCTAACATGAAAATAAGAAACAAGACTCAAGTATGTACATGAGTTCCATACAGAGTTGACGATGAAGCGCGAGGCAGAGTTGCTTCGCGCCACTACCCGGATAGTATCTCTTGCAAAGTCCGGCCAAATCTTCTGCGCTCGCAAATTGTTTGACACAATGCCTCACAGAGACGCCGTCGCTTGGAACGCCATGCTCGCAGCCTACGCCCGCCTCGGCCTTCACGAAGACGCGCTCTCCCTCTTCCCTCGCATGACGACGCCCTCCCCCGACCACTTCACCCTCACGTCGGCCTTGACCTCTTGTGCCGCCACTTCTCGTTTGTCGCTTGGCGAAAGCATTCACGCCTCCGTTGTTGTTTCCGGGTTCCAAAGCGTTGTGCCGGTTGGAAATGCGCTGGTTGACATGTACGGGAAATGTTTCCGGCCATGGAGCGCTTATAGAGTGTTTGAGGAGATGGGTTCTCGGAACGAAGTTTCTTGGTGCTCTGTCTTGTTTGCTTTCGTGAAGTCTGGCGAGTTTGAGGCTGCTGATCGGTTGTTCATCGCGGAGATGCCAACGAAGGTGGAGATAGCTTGGAATGTGATGATCTCGGGTTACGCGCGGTTCAGAGAGGTTGAACGCTGTTTGGTGCTGTTCAAACAGATGTTGGAGAGTTCTCGTGCTCCTGATCAATGGACTTTTAGTTCTCTCATGAAAGCTTGCTCAGAATTGCTGGATTTTTTCATCCATGGAAAAATGGTGCACTGTTTTATCTTCAAGAGCGGCTGGAGCTCTGCCACCGAGTCGATGAACTCGGTTTTGAGTCTCTATGCCGAGTTTGGATGCCACGGAGATGTTGTAAGAGTACTCGAGTCTTTTGGAGAACTGAGGAATCATGTTTCGTGGAATGTGATAATCGATGCATATATGAAAATTGGGGATGCGGAACGAGCGTTCCTTGAATTTCAACGGGCACCAGTTCAAGGGCTCGTCTTGTGGACTTCTATGATAACAGGTTACACAAGAAATGGGTGAGCAGAAGAGGCCGTAAGCTCCTTTGTCGGCATGGTGAGAAATGGGACAAAACCAGACGATTTTGCATTCGGAGCTGTGCTTAACGCTTGTTCGAACTTAGCAGCACTAGGGCACGGAAAAACGGTCCATGGAACCTTAATTCGCCATGGATTTGAGGCGTACGTATATATCGGCAACGGCTTGGTGAACATGTATGCCAAATGTGGTCACCTAAACTACTCGAACCGCGCATTCAGTCAGATCCGTCACAAAGACATCGTCTCTTGGAATACGATGCTATTCGCATACGGCTTGCATGGAAATCCCTATCGAGCAATAGGGCTATACGAAGAAATGGCAGCGAACTCAGTGAAGCCTGATAAAGTAACATTCATTGGACTCTTGGTGAGCTGCAGCCATGCTGGGCTCGTCTCAAAATGCCTCGAGCTTTTCAAGACAATGAGATCCGTCCACGGAGTTTCCCCTGAAGCGGATCACGTCACCTGCGTTGTCGATGAACTGGGCCGCAGCGGCAACTTAGTGGAAGCGAAAGAGCTAGCTGAGAAGTTTGGAGTTAATGCGAGCGAGTATGAGCCTCTGCTCGGAGCGTGCTCGGCGCACCGCAACTTCGGGCAAGGAGCGTTCTTGGGAAATGCGGTGAGAAAGGTAGCTCCGCGGGAGGAGATGGGGTACGTTCTGTTGTCGAACATCTATTGCGCGGGCGGGCGGTGGTCGGAGGCGGAAGGCGTGAGGAAAGCGATGGCCGAGGAAGGGGTGAAGAAAACGCCGGGGTGTAGCTGGATCGAAGTGAGCAACCAAGTTGTTACTTTCGTGGCTGGGAATTCATGTGTGGAGTTATCTCAAATTCTACCTGCTCTAATCTTTCAAACCGGAATACCTAACTTTGACTTTTGACTTTGTTCCCCAATACAAGCAAAATTACAAAAAAGTACATTATCGTTAAAATAATAATAATAAAAAAAAAAAAACAGCCTTCTACTACGATCAGAAATCATCCCGTCTTGACCAGATAAAATCAGCCCAGTTAAGCGCCTTTTGATGGTTCTTCAAGTAGACCTGAGCCCAGACTTTATTAAACTCGGAACGATTTTTCTCAAATTCCTCTTGTTTTTTGTTCAAGCGGGTCAATAAAACCGGCAAAGCACGAGGAGTGTCCTTGCTCAACACCTCAATCACTTCAAGCCCGTGATCACCGTACATCTGTTCGATGCACCTCAGATTCATAGCTATAGTGATTACAATAAAAATCATATCAAATATGAAAATCCATCTATTTTTATTCACACTACAAAACAGAAATGTATGAGACTATTACCCGTAAAATGTTCTTCAAAACGGATTGGAATATTGGTCTTGATCATGTCGTTGTTGATATTTTCCAAGAGTTCCTCCACGCGCTCGGTTGCTGACTTCATGGACTCTATCAGCATGTCCAGTTCATACCTGAAAGAATCGAAATGGCGAATTGAAAACAGTGAAAAATAACACGATAATTACGCTCCCGCACTGTTATAAATCGTTACCGACCTGTCATCTTCACATCAAAAAATGACTTTTTCATACTTGTTTTTCTTAATTTCTTTAAAGTTATAGCCCGCGCTTCCTGAAGGGACCGATACCCAATCTTCATTTAGCACTCCGGCATCGAGCTCTGTTCTTTTGCTGGTAGATCGCTCTTGGTGACACTGAATAACCAGGAATTGCATTTCGTCAATTGGACGAGCTCGTTATCGAATAAGATAGATTAACAAAATTGAAACGAGAAAAGAAGTACTTACTTTCTTTGGCAGCAGACGGTAGCTTGGAGTGCAACGCTCTCTATTAGAAAGGTCGAGCTCACTGATACGCTTTCCAAAGTTCTTGTCCTTGTCGGGAAATGTCGACGTCTTCTTTGCAACGTCTTTAATAACTTCGGTAGATTCCGGATGGTTAACACTAAGATCGCGTTCTCCACGTGAATCAATTGCCCTTTCTTTCTGCCAATAATTAGTAATTCATAGCAAAATCAATGTCGAATATTGATGTTGCTGTGAAGAAAAAGCACATAAACAGATCAAAACCGTGTCAACGTGCAGTTGGCGGATAGGCGTAGCAGAATACTTAGCACGGACAACTTCGGTAACTCCTGAAGTGTCGGGAAGAAAGTGGGTGAATTCCTCGAGCAAGTCTTTGTGGTCTTGAAATAAAGTTTTAACCTGCAAATAATAGATTGACGAAACGTGTTTCGAAATTCGAAACAGAAGTATTAAACCGAGAAACAACAAAAACACCTAAATCATAAATCTCATCGCTGGTCTTGTTTCCCTTTCTGTACATGGCCAAAATGTCCAAAAATGATTGATAGACATGATCGACGCTCTGAAACCGAGCCTGCAAATCGTATACATTACAAGACTTAGTAGCAAAACCATTCATACAAACAAACTGATTAGCTATGAAATTGTATTCTAACCTTAATCTTCTTCAAAAAGAACACGGCATCTTCAAATAAAGCCGATTTGTTCTGCAGAGCTTCGTCATCCTCGAGCTGAAGGGTGATCTCCTCGCATCCTTCTGGCAGGAAGGCATTGAAACCTAAAATTAAGTTCCGATGTCCTCCGAACAGATCCTTCACTCTTCCGATCGCACGATTCACACTCACAGCGTCAAACCTACACGCAATGTGACAAGTATACAACTAAAATAAGCTTACTAAAGAGATCTCTTATCTCGAATTCCTCTCCGTCAGAAAATACAAAATACAGAAAGGAACGAACCTTCGACGTTTCAGAGCTCGCAGTACTCGGAGGAAGCCCTCGTACTTTCCTCTTTCGTCCTGGAACGTTTTTTTGACGACTTCTACATATAATTGAGCATCTTCGAGTTCCGGTTTGCCTCGTCTAGCCATGCTGCCATAGATGAAGATTAAAGTAGATTTGAAGCTTATTCATCTTCTCTGTAAATCTGGGATGATCGATACCTGACACTATTTTCACTGAAGATCTCTTATGAAATTCTCGAAAAACCATATCAAGACGCGACATCGTTCATCAAGAATCAAAGCGCAAAGACAAAGAGGAAGATGTTCCGATCAGAATCTCCGAGCAGATCATCGAGAAAACAACAAGAATCAATCACCTTGCATGGAAACCAGAGCGATAATAATTAAGAAAGATTGATCCTCAGTTCTTCTTCTTCTTCTTCTTCTTCGTAGAACTGGAGAGGTTTCTCGGGAAACAAACAGAAAGAAGAAAAGAAAGCGTGGAGAACAATTAATCTTACAACGGATTGGGCGCCAAATGCAAACTGAAGCGAGTTAACTCTGCTCTGCTCTGCTCAAGGGTAAATGTGGACTCATTGCTAATTGGTGGGGTGGGGGTAAATGTAGTAATTTTCGGGAATTAACGGGCAAATATCATAGTTTATTACACTAACCGGGTCAGTATTAACGTTTTTCAGAATTGAAATCGGACAAAAATATAATTGGGCAATCGAAGCTATTAGAGTTAATAGCGGCAAAAATGCGTCACTAAAAAAAATGTACTTTAATGCCTAAGTTTAAATAACGGCAAAAATACTTGGCTTTTAACTAAAGTTGCACCCTAATACTTAAAAAGAAATTGTACGAAATACCCATTTTGTGTCAAACCTTTTAAAAAACTACCCATTGTGTGTGTAAAAAACTACCCATAATGGGTAGTTTTTTAAAAGGTTTGCACAAAATGGGTATTTCGTTAATTAACCCATACTTAAATTCGAAATTTGACGGTAAAATTACATGGCTTCAAGCCTTCAACTATAATTTCACTTTTATACTTAAACTAAAAAATTATCAGCCAAAACACTTAAGTTCACAAAAATAATTAATTCGAAGTTAATTCAATATTTTTTATTTATAAATATTTAATAAATAATAGTTATGATGTTAATATCTATAAAAAAAAAAAAAAAAAAGAGGACTCAGTTTTATTAATATTAATACGATTACTTATCAGATTAATTTACAAATAAAAATATTAAATTAATCGGAAATAAAGTATTTTTGTGAACTAAGACATTTTTACCGTAAATTTTTGAGCTTAGGCATTAACTTGCAACTTTAATGGAAGTCATGTACTTTTTCTATCAATTTATAAACTTAGGTATTAAAGTTCAACTTTTGTCAAAATTAAGTATTTTTGCCACCAATTTATGAATGCAACTTTTGTCAAAATCAAGTATTTTTGCCGCTACTATCCCAAGTTTTTAATTAAATGAAATTCTATTATACGTACTATGTACTACTCTCTGTACATCGTTATTTGGGATAGGTAACAATTGTTGAGTGTGAAGCATAATTTACTCGGATACGCTACGAAATCCCGACGTAGAGCTGTTAAAGTTGATCGACCTTGTATTGTTGATCATTATTGCCCTAATTTTTTATACTTTGTAATGCTGCCCTAGGCTTTTCACATTTTGTATTTACGCGAGAGTTATGTAACGAAGAGTATTTTAGACTTTTCACACTTTGTATAGTTGCCTTTTAAGTTTTCACCTTTATGCTTGTACAGAGTGTAACACAAAACAAGAGAAAGATAGAGCAAGTTCAATAGTATAGTTCGAACAACTCCGGTAAAGATCATAGTGGATCATTTTTGCAAGCGGCCAGTGAAAGTATCTTCCACATTGGGAGCGAACCATATAACTCTCGGTGACAATTTCTAGTTCGTATTGCTATTCTATTTTCAAATTTGAAGATTTAGGTAAAAATCCTAACAACGGTATAACGTCGTAGTATTAGTGCGAGCAGTATAAGCTCAAAACTTTTATATATAAAAAAAAAAAAAAAAAATCTACCATAAAAGCTATGCTTGCGTAAGTACTTATATTCATACGAATCTACTTCATAAAAATTGTTTTTTACATAATTTTCTATTAAGAAAATTACAATAATTAATTTGACCTCACCGAATAATGTTGAGCATAAATAATATTTTATAAAAGTTACCCCTTTTAATACCCGCATCTACAAACTGACTATTAATGATATTACGTAATACTACACATGAATATACTACTAAATACTAATATTACACATAAACAGACTACTATTATTACACAATATTATACCGAGAAAATAGGTAAGAAAAATCTGTTTTTATGTCTCGATAGGTATGGTCAATAAAATAAATAAATTATAATATTAGATTTAGTTGAAGCGGTAAAATCCGGGTAATCGGTTATTGTTTTCATATTAAAACTAATTTGGGTATTCGGTTTTTTTTTTTTTTTTTTTTTTTTTTTTGTATATTCGGTTTTAACCGCTTTAATAGCGTTTCCGGTTTAACCGGTACTGGTTTGATCGGTTTGCGGTAAAAAAAAAAAATTGATTTACGGTTTCGTTTGTGCACCTCTGTTGTGAACAAATACTGCGATTCAGTACACATAATCTCGAATTCAAAAACATTGAAACTCAACAATTACTTGTATACTAATGAACAAACGGGTCGCCACGTCTAGACCCGCACACTGTAGGGTTTGTGGGCAGTCCAGGCTCGCGCCTTGACTGGATGAGTAAGCTATGCCCGTCCAAATTTCAGCACGGGTTGCCCGCAAGTTGCCCGTCCCACACCGCTCACTACTAATGATGTTCATGTCCTACATTTTTTTTAAAGGTATAATATTGAGATTGATAAAGTATCATTACAATGAACAAAATATAAAAAACTCTTAATTCTTAACTGTTAATCCCGTCATACTAAATAATCCCACAAACTGCCGCTGACGGCCGTCCATCTTCCATCCCCGGACTCCTCCGTCAACACCGTGAGGGCGTCACAGCGGTGGCCGTCAGCCCGAGTTAAGCGCCTTGTGATGGTTCTTGGCGTAGACCTTAGCACAGACTTTGTCAAACGTAAGACGTTCTCTCTCGTACTCTTGTTGTTTTTGCCTAAAGCGCTTCAATAAAACAGGCAAAGCACGGCGAGTCTTCTTCCTCAACAAGCCAATCATATCATGCCCGTGAACACCGTCTAACCGTTTGATGCACCTCAGATTCATAGCTAAAATATCAAATATATATATATCAAAATCCGTACAAAATAGAAACCAAATATATATATGAGAGACTAATATTCTTACCCGTAAAATGTTCTTCAAGACGGATTGGAATATCGGTCTTGATCGTGTCGCTGTTGATCTTTTCCATGAGTTTCTCCACGCGCTCGGCTGCCGACTTCATGGACTCTATCTGCATGTCCAGTTCGTACCTGAAACCATTGAAACAGCGAATTAAAAACGGCAGAAAATAACATGATAATTACGCCCCCCGCACGGTTACCAACCTGTCATCTTCACATTGAAACATGATTTCTTCGTACTTGTTTTTCTCAGTTTGCTTAAAGTTATAGCCCGCGATTCCTGAAGGAACCGATACCCAATCGTCATTTAGCACTCTAGCATCGGGCTTTCTTCTTTCCCTGGCAGCAGATCGTTGCGGACACTGAGCAAACAGGAATTGCGTTTCGTCAATTGGACGAGATCGTTATCGAATAAGATAGACGGAAAGAATCAAAATGAGAAAACAAGTACGTACGTTCTTCGGCAGGAGACGGTAGCTTGGAGTGCAACGCTTGCTATAAGAAAGGTCGAGCTCGCTGATACACTTCCCGAAGTTCTTGTCCTTGTCGGGAAATATCGACATCTTCTTTGCAACGTTTTTAATAACTTCGTCTCTTTTGTCTCTCTTACGGTTTTCACGGTCTCTCTCTTTGGCCTCGTCTACTCGTTCTCGGTCCCTACCCTCGCACTTCACTGGTTTCGGTTGATGACCTTTATTCCATAAGGATTCTGTGATGAAAAATAGAAGCCAAAAGAATCACTCTCTCAATATAATCTCGGGCATTTACGATAAACTAAATCATATCAATGCGTCGTTCTTTTTATAGAATTTATACCATAACGAGAGGCCAGAGTTGGACGCAATCCGAAACGTTCCTCACCACTCCGCGGACGAGGATGAGTGGAAACAAAACGGCCAAGCTCCTCTAGCAAGTCTTTGTGGCCTTGAAATAATACTTTTAACTGCAAATTATGATTTTCGAAATTTCTATCAGACTCCAAAAGTA
The DNA here is from genome assembly GCA_954871525.1 of Parietaria judaica. Classification (NCBI taxonomy): domain Eukaryota; kingdom Viridiplantae; phylum Streptophyta; class Magnoliopsida; order Rosales; family Urticaceae; genus Parietaria; species Parietaria judaica. Next base: position 44,281,265 of record OX940861.1, read on the forward strand.
GTAAACAAGGAAAGCCGTGCAGGCGACAGAGAAACCGAGAAACAACAAACGCACCTCATCAAAAACCCCGTCAAGAGACTTTTTGTTCTCTGATATGTGTGCGTATATAATGCCCACAAACGATTCATAGACACGTTCGTCGCCCTGAAACCGAGCCTGCATTAAAAACAAAAGTATAAGATGACGAGACCTAGTAGCAAAACCATTCATACAAACAAACTAATTAGCTATGAAATCATATTCTAACCTTAATCTTCTTCACAAGGATCAGTGCTTCTTCATATGTATCCGGTTTGTTCTGCGGAGGTTCTTCATCCTCGAGCGGTATGGTGATCTCCTCGTATCCTTTTGGCACGAAGACATTGAAGCCTAAAATTAAGTTTCGATTTCCTTCGAAAAGATCCTTCACTCTTTCGATCACAACCGCAACGTCGTCCCTACACGCAACGTGACAAATACACGAAATCAAACAGAAGCTTAATATAAAAAGTTCAACAAAGCATAGCGAAAGCATGAGCAAACCTGTGAGTCTCTGACTGATTCAGTACTTGAAAAAATTCATCAAACTTTTCTCCTTTGTCCCGGAACGTCTCTTTAACGGTTTTCACATACGATACAGCGTCTCCTAGCGTAACTTCCGGCTCGGTTCCTCCTCGTTGAGCCATTACTGCATTCTCCCACAAAAATAAACATTCGAGGCGAAAACTTTCACGGAATCGTCAAAGGAGCCGCGCTTCAGCATCATACAAAAGAGGCACAAGTAGTGAATTATGAGATAAAACTTCTACAGTAATAGAAGGAAACTTTCTTCCCAAGAAATTCCAAATATCCTACAGAGCCGAAACTTTCCTTATTCAAACTACGCAAAGATGAAGACAACAAAATCAAAACGCGAAAACGTTCAACAAGGATCAAAACATGAAATCAAAGAACTGCGAATTCCAAAGAGAATATTGATCGCTACCTCCAAACAGATCACCAAGAAGCACAAGAAACTGACGATGTTAACAGAGAACAGTTTATCGAAAGAGATTGCGCGCCAAACATATATATATATATATATATATATATATCCAGCAAAATTCTTCTGAGCGTAATGAAGGAAGTGTATAAGACTCAGAGTGAGTGAGGAGAAGCTTTATCTTTTCGATAATTAAGCTTTAAATAATTTATTAAATTTATATTTGGTTTAATATCTTAGTTTATAATGTGTTTTTTTATTTTTATTTTTAAGAAATCTTATTATCGTTCGTCTTTTTAAAAATTCCTATTTTTGGTCTAATTTTTTAGTTCAATTATTTAACGTAATTCCTATTTTTTTGTAATGTAAAAAAAAAAGAAGGTTAATGATGGCAAAAATACCTAAAGTTTGGTCAAAGAACTTCTAGTGTACCTAAAGTTTAAAAGTGGCGGTAAAAATACCCAAAGTCGCATTTGGGGCTTTGACCACTCCATTCTCGTAATGCAGTTAACTTACCCGTTAACTCTGGCCACATGTACAAACGTGGGTTACTGACATAGTAATTTTTTGCCACGTGGACGAGCCCATATCAGTCTTGTTTACGACAAAACAACGAATTAAATCCTTAATTAATACTATTTAATACAACTAATTAAACCCCTAATGATTACACTTAACAAAACAGATTAAAAAATAACAAATAATAAATTGGGCATTACGAGAATTGAGTGGTCAACGCTCCAAATGCGACTTTGGGTATTTTTGCCGCCACTTTTAAACTTTGGGTACACGAGGGGTTCTTTGATCAAACTTTGGATATTTTCGCCGTCATTAACCCTAAAAAAATCTGATTTTCCTACGTGTTTTCATAAAATCGAATTTTTGTAAATGTTTTATTTAAATCATCCATAAATAGGACAATTTTACCGTCTTTAAAAAAAAAAAGTATTGTTTTTCTCTACTTAAAATTTTCTACTAAAACCAATAGAATAAATACTAAATGATTAACTTCGAAACATAATCTGCTCGACTCCATCAATGTTGGCTACCAAGGCCTGAATTTTTTTTTTTAAAAAAAAAAAAAAAGGTATTGTTTTTCTCTACTTAAAATTTTCTACTAAAACCAATAGAATAAATACTAAATGATTAACTTCGAAACATAATCTGCTCGACTCCATCAATGTTGGCTACCAAGGCCTGAATTTTTTTTAAAAAAAAAAAAAAAAAAGGTATTGTTTTTCTCTACTTAAAATTTTCTACTAAAACCAATAGAATAAATACTAAATGATTAACTTCGAAACATAATCTGCTCGACTCCATCAATGTTGGCTACCAAGGCCTGAATTTTTTTTTTTTTTAAAAAAAAAAAGGTATTGTTTTTCTCTACTTAAAATTTTCTACTAAAACCAATAGAATAAATACTAAATGATTAACTTCGAAACATAATCTGCTCGACTCCATCAATGTTGGCTACCAAGGCCTGAATTTTTTTTAAAAAAAAAAAAAAAAAAGGTATTGTTTTTCTCTACTTAAAATTTTCTACTAAAACCAATAGAATAAATACTAAATGATTAACTTCGAAACATAATCTGCTCGACTCCATCAATGTTGGCTACCAAGGCCTGAAAAATTAAAAAAAAAAAAAAAAGGTATTGTTTTTCTCTACTTAAAATTTTCTACTAAAACCAATAGAATAAATACTAAATGATTAACTTCGAAACATAATCTGCTCGACTCCATCAATGTTGGCTACCAAGGCCTGAATTTTTTTTTTTTTTTAAAAAAAAAAAGGTATTGTTTTTCTCTACTTAAAATTTTCTACTAAAACCAATAGAATAAATACTAAATGATTAACTTCGAAACATAATCTGCTCGACTCCATCAATGTTGGCTACCAAGGCCTGAATTTTTTTTTTTTTAAAAAAAAGGTATTGTTTTTCTCTACTTAAAATTTTCTACTAAAACCAATAGAATAAATACTAAATGATTGACTTCGAAACATAATATGCTCGACTCCATCAATGTTGGCTACCAAGGCCTGAAAAATAAGGAATTGATTAATCAGAATCAATAACCTCTTCAATTACTATTAACAGTTGAATTGCAGCTTTAAACAACTTTTACCTGTTCTGTTTAGAGTATTAACTGCTCGACTTTGACGAGATAAAGGGCTCTTTAACCCGACAGCTAATTGTCTTGATCGTGGAATATCATTGAGAAATAAGAATCTGTGGGAGTTGTTTTAATAAAATAGTTTAAAATGTCAAATAGCTAAAATTTTACAAAAAGAATAAAATAAAAATCGAGCAAGAAAAAAATTAATAGCGGGAATCCAATGCACTCTTGAGCGGGAAACTATAAATAGAAGGCAAAGAATGCAACTAAGGAGATCCAAAATCATTGATCATTATCTTAATATTTATGTATCACTTTGTGACCGGAGAGAGTGCGATTTACTCTTAAACGGTTTTACACTTTTTTTAAAGTATTAAAAAATATATTCAATATAAATAACAAACGTAATTCAAACTTCAATAATACGTCAAATAAAACAAAAGTAAAAATCCACTAATAAACAAATAAATAAACCATATTTTTAATTTCATTTAGTATGCTTATTCATTTAACTCTTATTTAGGTGCATAATACTCCATCTTTATTATGATAAAATAATATTAACTAATTTAATTTGTCCATAGAAAATCATTGTTACTAAATTCAAGTAGTTAATTTTATTTATTATAATAAAGATGGAGTATTATGCACCTTAAATAAACAACAATTGTATTATCGTAGTTTCATAGATAAAAAATTTCCGTTTATTTTATTAAATTATAAAATAAAAATATGTTTCTCCACAAATAATTCATAAACAAGTATTTGTATTATTTTATAACAGAGAATATTTTGCACATAAATTATTAAATCAAGAAGAGAAGTGCATTAGAATAATGGTTAAGAGGAGAAAATACATCAAAATAATTAAGTGCAAAATGCACTAAATAAAATTTTAATAAGTAAAGGGCACTAAAATACAATTTCAAGGGGCCAAAGTGCAACAATAATTAGTAAACTTCATCTAGTCAGTTGTTAGTTCTCTCTGCCACAATGCTTCTCTGCCTCAGTGTCCGGCGACAAGGAGCACGATCATCCGGCCAATTCGCTGATGGGCGGGCGATCCATGACTTCCGATGCCGCCCGGGCAACGTTCTGCAGTGACGGATCGATGCCGGGCAGCTTCGGGACTTGCACTAGCAGATCGATGGTCCGCCTCAGGAGCCGCGCCAGATCGCCCTCGTCCATCGCACACTCCTTCATCAGCTCCCGCCACGTCAGCCCCGAGGCCCACGCCTCCACCATCCCCGAAAACTGGCTGTCCAAACTGCAAGGAATCTCGACGCCGTGCTTTTCTTGAAGCTCTATCAGACCACTCTGTGGCTCGCTTAAGCGGCTCACGACGTCTAGCACGGCCGCCGAGCTCTCAAAAACAAACGTGTTGTTCTTCCACGGACGCACTTTGATCCCGTCGGACACCAGACTCGCGCAGACAGCGGCAAATTGGGCGGGTTTCAGGCCCAATAAGATCTCGCTCCGGAAGACGGTCGCGAGCCAGAGCTCGTTCTCGCCTCGGATCGCCGCCGCAGTTTCACCGAGTGGGAATATGACTTGGGTGTTGACGTCTAAAGCTCGGCTCTCAAGTATGACATTGCTGATTTGTAAAAATTCCTTCCATCCCGACGGTTCGATCTGCTCGATCCGATTGACTAGGCGTTTTGACCGCGCCTTCAATCGCCGGATCTTCTCCTCGGTGAGCTTGGCCATGTCGAGGACTTTTTTGTACTCTCGGAACCCTTCGGTGCGGGCGATCTTCTTCTTCAGCCGGGCAACCCGGGTTCGTTGCTCCTTGTAGCGTTCTATGGAGTTGTGGTATGCTTGGGAGTTGTGTAAGATCTCGTCGTCATCGGAGAGAGTGTTCAGAACTGGAACGTTCAAGCTCCACGACCATGTCTCCAGCGATCCTTCCGAGCACCAAACGCAGCCAAACTCGGAATCGGAAAGCTTCTCCCATTTCGTCTCCTCCTTGTCGAGGGTCGTCCTCATGATTTCTCGAGGCAGAGCATCGCCCTGAGCTAGAGCAACGTTCGGGAATCCCGTCTTGTAGATCGCTTTGATCCACTTCTCTGAAAATTGATACCATGAGTTATCCGACCCAAGGGCTACGTAATATGACGGCTCTAAAATTTGATCGTTTTCTTCTACGTCTGTCGCAAAAGTTCCGTCGTTGGACATGGTGTTCATAAGCGAGTCAGCCTTGCCCAGATATACAGCAGGAACAAACTGTATAACCCCTTCAGAATCTTTATATTGCAGACATAAAAACGGCAAATGGCCATTTTCAAAATCCTCTAAAATGGGTTTTATCGACGACATTTTCTGCATATCCATCTTTCTCCGGAGCTCGGTTCGAATCCGTTTTTGTTCCCTCAACTCTTCCTGTAGATCTGTAATCTCCTTATAGGCAGCTTCTGACAAAAGCTTCTTACTCTTTCGATCTATGAATTCATCGCTGAGTTCTAAAGTCAGCACCTCGATCTCTTTCTTGATGCTAGCTAGCTCCTCCGTCGCTGCAACCATAACGTTGCTGCTAACGTAATTTCCAAAACTCTGCTCAACCAATTTCCTAGCCTCGTCCAATGTCCGTCCCGTTTGGAACGCTTTTGCCTCCTCCGAAACTTTTAATCTCCGAGTGACTCTTGCGCCGGCGAGAAGATTCAGTACCATCCCATACGAAGCTTTAAACTGTGAAACTAACGGTTCGAGCTCGGAAAACAGAATCTTGAACCCTTCTTCGGCACCTTCGTACGCGGTCTGAACAAGCACCGCGTGACCCTGTTCATCAATCCCTCTCCGCCCGGCCCGGCCCGCCATTTGCAAGAGCTCGTTGGGGCTCAGATGGGTCCGGCCCGTGTCGATTCTTTTACTGATGGATGCGATCACTGATGACCTGGCGGGCATGTTGATTCCGGCGGCGAGCGTTTCCGTGGCAAAGACGACCTTCACGAGCCCTCTTTGAAAAAGTTCTTCAATAAACGACTTCCACAGGGGAAGACAACCTGCGTGATGGGCTGCGACGCCCTGACGAAGCCCTTTTAAGGCGGTTAGTCTCACGGCATCGGGATATTTAACTCGGAATCTTTTCAAAGCTAGTTCAACCTCACTCATTTCTGACTCGTCTAAGAGGTTATAATCTTCGACGTACTGAACAGCCGTGTCGCATCCTTTCCGGCTAAAAATGAACCAAACGGCTGGGAGCATATCCCTTGTCTTGAGTTGCCATAGTGTGTCTCTGATCTGAGGAACCTGGAGATTTAAAAAATAAAAGAACAAAAAAATCAATGTGTTATAAGTCGAACACAAAATAGCTATATGAAAATAGAGAAAAATGACACGCAAATTTACATGGAGACCCAATTGAAGAAGAAAACCACAGGAGGTGAAGAATTCACTAAGATTAAAGAAGAATTCACTAAGATTAAAAAAAAAAAAAAAAAGAGAGTTACATGGAGAGAGAGAGCGAAAAATAAAAGGACGGCTACGTTATAATTATCCCTAAAACGATAATCACTATAAAGTCCCTGATCCCAAAGTATTTAAAAAAATTAATGTCGCAACCCGAAGCAATGACGCGGGCCAGTCCAGAAAACAGATCAGGGCAAAACTGTAACATGATGAATATTGATGTGATGCTGGTTTTTAGTGAATAAAAAACATCTTCTTGTGTGTATTGGTGCGTACTTGGGAACGGCGTATTGCGTTGATGTCGTTTTTTGTTAGAGGTTGTTCATATGAGCTATTGGTATCGTCGTAACTCCTCGCATTTCCACGCTTTCTCGAGTTCTTTCTTCTGTTGTCGTCTCTGGAATATCTCGATCCTGAAGAATTGAGTTGGAGATAATTGAGCGACAACTTCCTGTTTCATTGCAAACAAAAAAATCCCGGTTATATTAAAAGAAAATATATTAAAATCTAGCTTGATTAAAACGGAAATAAAATGCTCGAGGAGTCGAATTGAAGAGCATTTGAACACCTTCAGTTTGAAGATATTCAACGAAAGGCAAGGCCTCTAGACTTATGAAAAGACATACTTATTCATGCGAGTTCCAGAATCATCCAGAAGAGGTAATAGGGACGTCTTTGCAGAAAAGTGCCAAGTCAGGGGTACCGGTCGCTTTGACGATGTCACCAACTCAGTCTTCCCGTGAATCTAGAATCAAACTTGTTTCTCGGTTCAACGAAGTTCTCAAAAAGGCATAAATACGCTATCTAAGTTGAATAAATAAATACGAACATAAACAAGATTTTTTCACAACTTCCATCGTCGATAAGCATGTCAAATCATAATAAGACCATCGAAGAAGCAAATGTACCTTACCGATCCAACCCGCGAGCTCATCTGGGTTTGCGACTGTCGCTGACAGACATATCAGTTGGACTTTTTTCGGGCAGTAAATAATCTGCAACGATGAACAGCCATTTAGGAAATGAATATCAAAGATGATACACATGCTATGTAAAGTGAACGATGTTCTGTCAATTAGAAATACATACTATCTCTTCCCACACTGTACCCCTAGAAAGATCGCTTAAATAATGAACTTCGTCGAGGACAATAACGTCCACGTGAAAAAGGCTATCTCCGGAAGAAACCATTCCCACACTGCATATAGAGTTGCGTTTAACTGTTGCCCAATAAAAAAATTAAGATGAACGGCATCATACAATCATCAAGGAACGCATTGCCTGGAAATTTTTACTCGAAAGAAGTCTGGATTTTCAGCTTGTTTCTGTAGAATGTACCTCTGATAAAGCATGTTGCGCAAGATCTCCGTGGTCATGATCAAGACCTGAGCATCTTTGTTGATTGCGGAATCCCCGGTGAGCAGCCCGACATTGCTGTCACCAAAAGTCTCGCTGAAATTTCACAAGAAACCGGTATCAACCAATTCAGCACATTGCATTATGAAGACCAAAATGCATCACTTGAGCTTGAGGATCAACTAAATACCGAGGAACGTATTTGAAATTCGAAAACTCACTTACCGGAATTCACGGAACTTCTGATTGGATAAGGCCTTGAGCGGCGTTGTGTAGAACAATCTTCTTCCTCTGGCAATGGTGGCAACAGCTGCAGCTTCTGCTATAAGCGTCTTTCCGCTGCTCGTTGGAGCCGAAACCACCACCGAAGAACCGCCCAAAAACGCCTTCACGGCCAATCGCTTTGAAAGCATAATAACCAAACGCATAAGAACAAGCCGATTGCGAACATAGCTGATCAAATTGAACAATTTACTCATTCTGAAGCTCATACTAGCTCGCAAATGCTCACCTGAAATTTGTCGATTCGGAATTCGTAGATTGACGCGAGCTCATTGACATCAATGATCTCCTCGCCGAACTCTCTGACCTCGTTGCAAAGCTTCTCGACTCTCTGCCACTTGAACTCTTCGCTCCGGATCGGAACCTCCGCTTCGGCGACGGGGAATTCGCCCTCGTCGTCGCTTCCGTCAAAACCTTCCGCTTCATCACCGGAGAACTCGTCGTACTCGTCGGCCGCAACGTCGTCGTCGTCGTCATCATCCTCGTCGAATTCTTCCTCGAATTCCTCTTCTTCCGCGTCGGACGACTTTCGCTCCACGGAGTACGCCGAGGAGTTCCGAGACTTGGCCTCGACTCGGACGAGTCGCGGCGAGTTCGAGCACGGCGAGGGAAGTGGTCTCGGGACGCAGAATCCTAGGGTTATGGCTCGAGCGCGAGAGTGAGATTGAGAGCGTCTCCACAGAGACGAAGCGCAGAGAGCTTCGGAGAAGGAAATGGTGTTTACGTTCATGGCGGGAGAGAGACAGAGACAGTCTCTGAGCTTAGGCTTATCGGATTGAGTTTTCCTTTTTATTTCGAGTAATTGTATTAATGCCCCTTAACTTTGTATAATGATCTATTTTATCCTTGAATATAAGTTTTTGTCAATAATACTTTGTATTTTATATTTATTTCTATAGTAACTCGTGATCCCTTTGTCTTTAAAAAAAATAATAACAAAAATGTTATTGGTACGGTATATTTCTATCCGTCCGCGGGGGTCGGGACCAAGCTAACATATTCAAATTATCCACAAATGTGATAAATGCGTCGTACTAAATAATGGGCCGATCTTTTGATGAAGCCCAATACGTTCTTATTGGATTAGGCCCAGAACGACAGCCGCCAAAATAGTCGTCGCTCTCTGAGTGGTGGAGCCACTCTTTTGGAGTTTTGCCGCAAGCTTGGATTAAATAACACGAGAATATCTGAGTGCGAGCGACCCAAGACCAAGAGCATAGATACCAGGGTAAAACTATATTAATATCATGCTATAATAATAATAATAATTTAATTTGATAATAATGTAATATAAGAGTGAAAAAGACTCACCTACCCCTTTTCACGTGAAGCACACCTTCGTTTACTTCATATTCCAACTAACTTGGGTTTGCGTCGGCAGTTTTTCTATGTAAACGTAATAGCCAAAACGACAATATTTGATTATAGTTTTTTTTTTTTTTGAAGGCACTAGGCTATCTTAACAATCACGATTATAGTTTTGTTTTATAGACATTGATTTGATTCGGTCACTTCTCGAGAGTGTAAAACCGGTAAATTCATTCAATTGTTGGTGGAATTTGTGTTCAATATATGCTCAATAAATTGAGATCAAACTGATTTAAATGTGTATTGATTGATTCATGAGTAGTCTAGTGCAAACAGATACAAAATAAGGAGGAGAATGTTGGCATTTAATATGTGTAAAAAAAAAAGTCACCACAAATCACTTTTGAAAAAGGTCATAAAAATATATCACTCGGCACTCTCTTTTAATTTTAATAATATATTGCAATCGCTCTAGAGACATGGGCTTAGAGACACTAATAGCCTATGTAAACATAAATTTTCCAATCTCCGAACTTAAATTGTCGACCATAACATCAAATCAAAATACATAAAATCTAGAACGCCAAGCTAGATTATTACAAACCCTCCAAATCGTCACACTCACAATTACAAACATGTCTTCCTTTTCTAATTTTTATTTTTCCCTATAAAATATATATATATATATTATTACAATATTAAAAGCGTAAAAAAGAAAAAGTCAAAATTAATCTAGGGAGGGACTACGATACAGAGTACAGAGTACAGACAGTATAGTCAAAACTCGAAAGGCCATTTTATTTTTTAATTAAAACTAAATAAAATTAATTACATAAAAAGCAAAGGCAAACCACAGAAACACATCACTGACTTTCTCCACCCACCAAACCCCCCGTGTCACTCAAATCTCGCCGCCGGATATTCCCCCAAATCCGACGACCGAGATGGCCCTATCCCGCGCCGCCACGTCATCCTCCTCCCCTCTCCTCCGTCCGATCTCCTCCGCCTTCCGGCGACCATTCTCCTCCTCCGGCGACGACCGAACCCTAACCATCGAGACCTCGGTCCCCTTCACCGGCCACCGCATCGAAGAGCCCTCGCGCATGGTGGAAACCTCGCCGCGCGAGCTCCTCGGCTTCTTCCGCACCATGGCGCTGATGCGGCGGATGGAGATCGCCGCCGACTCGCTCTACAAGGCCAAGCTGATCCGCGGGTTCTGCCACCTCTACGACGGCCAGGAGGCCGTCGCGATCGGCATGGAGGCCGCGATCACGAAGAAGGACGCCATCATCACGGCGTACCGCGACCACTGTACGTTCCTCGGCCGCGGCGGGTCGCTGCTCGAGGTCTTCGCGGAGCTCATGGGGCGCCAGGCCGGGTGCTCGCGCGGCAAGGGAGGGTCGATGCATTTTTACAAGAAGGACTCGGGATTCTTCGGCGGCCACGGAATCGTCGGAGCTCAGGTGCCTCTCGGGTGCGGGCTGGCGTTCGCGCAGAAGTACAAGAAGGACGAGGCCGTGACGTTCACGCTCTACGGAGACGGGGCCGCCAACCAGGGCCAGCTCTTCGAGGCGCTCAACATCTCCGCCCTCTGGGATCTGCCCGCCATTCTCGTCTGCGAGAACAACCACTGTAAGGACGGGACATTGGGATTATTTTTGTTGCTTTGTGGGTTTGGGATTGAAATTGAGGTTTTTTTGTTCGTTTTTTTTTTTTTTTTTTTTTTTGCAGATGGAATGGGTACGGCGGAGTGGAGGGCAGCGAAAAGCCCGTCTTACTACAAGCGTGGGGATTATGTTCCCGGCTTGAAGGTGAGACTGGTTAATTTAGAGTTGCAAGCTCTTGATTTTGTGTAGTAGATGTGAAGAATGGAAGGTATCAATGGCTTTTCATGTTTATTCTTAGGGAAATGGACAATCTTGTTGCGCCTTTTCCTCGATATAACCTAATTTTATACCGCCGAATGTGAGATTGATTGATGGGTTATCGTTGTTCCTTTGTCGAATTTCATGTTCGTTTAAATTAGCTAGAGTTATGTCTAATTTTGTACGTATAATGACAGTTTTGAGAGGGTTGATTTATGCTTTGTAAGTTCTTGATCGGGTGTAGTGTGTGTGAAGAGGGGGAGGATATCGGGTTCTCATGTTTAATCTCAGAGAAAGTGATACTGCTGTTGGTTGTTTTCCGCGTTGCGCTTCCTTTATGTAACCCGATTGTATTACTTCGTGACTTCATCGGTTTTTTATGGTGTATTCATCTTAGTCTGTGGAATACATTGCGAGTCAGGCTCTACTCATTATGTGATGCTTCTCCTTGTTATAATTTTGTGGTCTTAGAAAGAAATTTCTCTCTGTGATTTATGTTTCTTTCGTGCAAGGATTGATGACTTGTTTCGATGAGAGTTCTGTGTCATTTAAGCCAATATATTGACTGTATATTTTCTTTGGGACAGGTTGATGGAATGGATGCGCTGGCAGTGAAGCAGGCGTGCAAATTTGCTAAGGAGCATGCTTTGAAAAACGGACCTATTGTGAGTACTGAGATTTATCTGCTTTATAATTCTATGAATCTTTGATCGTATATACTAAAGTGATACTTTTTAGGTTATTCGACTTTGTTACTATGAAAATACAGAAATAGATTGATGACATCCATAAAATTAGGAAGAAAATAGCTTTATGTAGTGGACCCAAGTTACAAATGTCGGGAGGGCTAAGTATTCTGGCTAAACAAATATAATTTAAAGTAATAAATATGAAAAATCTAGCTGAAAATAAATAAATTTGAGTTTCTTTAAAAGTTTGGGGGGACTATAGCCCCATTCTTGCATCCACCCCGGGCATCATATTTTGGCTTTAAGTTATCTAATATAGCCTAAGTCGACTAATCATTGCATTCATATGAAATGGATTGGATGATTTTGTAGAATGGGATTATATGCAATATTCTATTCACTAGCATGTATGCATAAATAATCGATTGTGTGAAAATCTCAGAGAGAGAGTTTCAAGCTTATTAACTCGAAATAAGTTTATGTTTGAGATGGATATGCATAAATGCTCAATGTAGTGTGAAAATCTCAGAGAGAGAGGTTCAAGCTTATTAACTCGAAAAAAGTTTACGTTTGGGATGGAGGCAGTAATTTGTATTTTGTTATGTCCATGGATCAGCAATCTCATAACGGTTCTCGAATTTTTGAATCCTCTCTTGCTCTCAAGAAAGGGGATAGATACTCTTGTTAAAATATGCTCTCCTTATTGATAACTCTAAATTAAATATTTGTTAAGTATGCTCTATTGGCTCACTGATCTTGGGTCGGATCCATTATTTTTGGACCGGTCCTTTTTTTAGCTCAATGGGCTCTGTTTTAAATCCAATTGGCAATATGGGGAGTAATCCATTCCTATCTTAGAAGCTAACCTGCCAACAAAGAGTTCCAAATTATCCCTTACTAGTCACCCAGTTTGAGCGGATGAATCCTTGCTGTATATCCCTTTGAATATACGAGCCGCTTCCTGTGTTCTATTTTCTTTCCCTCTTGAAAAAAAATAAAAAAAATTCCAATTCCTATCATGATTAAATTCTTTGACTTTGTAATATTACTTGACCTGATTTAATTTTGCTGTTCAGATTCTTGAGATGGACACATACAGGTACCACGGTCACTCCATGTCCGATCCCGGAAGCACCTACCGTACCCGTGATGAGATCTCTGGAATCAGACAGGTTCACATCTGATATTTTAATTTATAATTAATTAATTTTTGTTCTTGTAGCTTAATTTTTTTATATTTTTTTGTAATCGAACTCTAGGAGCGTGATCCAATTGAGAGAATCCGAAAGCTGATATTGGCTCATGACCTTGCCACTGAGAAAGAGCTTAAGGTATTTTTTTTCTCTACACCTATTTTTGCCTTAAATATAGGAAAATTTGCTCACTTATATACCTTCTATTTTCATTTTTTTGCAAAATATACCCATTAAATTTATTTGACAATCCTCTAATTTTCTAATCTTTAATTAATTTATAAAAAAATTAAAATCCTCAAATTGACAATTGATAATATTTAGGCTTTCTTGGAAAACATATGTTAAATTTTTTCAAAAATGAAAATGATTGATTATGTTACTTGAATTTATTATGGATTTTTGAAAACCAAAATTATGAATATTCGAGTGTATATTTTAGTTTTTTTTGAAAAATAGAGGACATATTTTTGCAAAAATTGAAAATAGAGAATATTAAAGCAAAATTCCAACATACAATATATATCGTGGTCAAAATTTTTTCTTTCAGCTAATTTTGATCATGATTAGGAAGGAATTATTTACCCGCATTTTTAAGACTCTTTTCGAATGTGCTTGTACAGGATACCGAGAAGGAAGTAAGAAAGGAAGTCGACGAGGCTATCGCTCTTGCCAAGGTAAGAAGCTCTTTTCTAAACATTTTTTTCTTTTTATATCTATCTCTTTCGTGTATCACCAGTTTTATTGAATATTTTTGAGGTAACATCTAATTTTCTTGTTGCATTCGTCGTCTTTCAGGAAAGCCCGATGCCCGATACGCCGGAACTCTTCACAAATATCTACGTGAAAGACTCGGGATTGGAGGTGATATATCTTTCTTTTCAGGCTATGTTTGAAACTCGTATACTTTTTTTTTTTACTTTAGAAAATGAAGAAAATTAGAATATTAGAGTTTGAAAGCTAAACAATTTGAAAAACAAAATTCCCCGAAATTTAGTTACATTGTGGCGCAGACACGGGTCGATGATACGCGAGGCCGATTCGGGAGTTGATGCCGTATCATTATAAAATTTGCTTAGTAAAAAAATTACTTGTAATTTTTTGTTAGGAAAACAAAATCTCAATTACCTTTCAAGACTTGCCCTCGAACATAGGCCTCTATGTTGCAAGATTTATCTTTTACCGTTATAGCTGAGAGTAGTTTTGTAATTTGCATTTGCAGGTATTCGGCCCGGATAGGAAAGAAGTGAGATTCGCGCTCTCTTAAGCAAAACCGACGGGAGAAATTGTCCCCGGTTGACCGATTCCCTTCATTCTTCCGTTTTTCCCATAAGCGGACCACAAAATCATCCCTTCCCCTAAAAAAACGAAATAAATGGATCCGAGTCCAGATGGTATTCTCAACTGGTTAAAGATTTGTCTTTTTTGTATAGAATATCCGATTCTTGTCCAGAAATGGGGCCGTTTTGCTTTTCTTGCTGAGCCCGCAACTTTTGATTTCATCATGATGATGCTTTTGTTCATGCCTTGCCTTGTTAAGTCTGTTTTGCTACTTTCTATAATAGTTATCCAACAAAATGTTGAAGAGTAATACAATATTCACCTTTGATTGATTCCTCTCTCTTGTATTGTTTATATATATATATATAGTCCTCAAGTTATTGTGATTGGCATACTAAAATCTTCCCACCTATTTGAATCTTTAATGGTATATATATCTATGTTATCTGTCCTCGCTTAAAGGGTATGTGTGTATATTTGGCCTTATATGTTGCCTAAAGATAAGAATACACGTAATTTTGGGTAGTTACTTTGCATATTCATGTGAGTGAGTAGTTGATAAAGCTGGAATTCTTTTCGCCGCTCTTAACGTACTTGTCATTGTCAGATTTTGATTTGAAACTAACTTGTGAATGTCATAATTTCGTTGGGAAATTTATTTTATTGATAGATTCCACTCTAATATGCACAATGAGAACTTGTTATTCCCATTTCTGGCCCAAACAAGAACTTATTGGACCGTGACAACTGGGAAAATCTACGGATTGGGGGCGACCCAATAGCCCCCAGAATATTAGAAAATTTCCAAAATAATTTTATGTCATGTCTGGAATGGATTATCGTAGTCGTCTTTGACCTTATCTTGGTCTACTATATTTTATAGTTTATATATGTGTGTATATGTTTTGACGGGTTATTAGCCTGGGGCGGAGCCAGAACTTTTACCAAGAGAGGGCGAAAATTAATTGACCATAAATTTTAAAATAAATCGAGATATTGAAACTACTATTATACATTGCATTACAACTATATTTTTTATGAATTTTTTTATTTATGAAAATAATTCATTAGGATCTCTATATGATTAGAATTCTCATAAATTTCAATATAAAATGAGATATTGAAACTACTATTACACATTGCATTACAATTATTTTTTATGAACTTTCGATTTATGAAAATAATTCATTAGGATGCCTATATGATTATAATTCTCATAAATTTCAAAATAAAACGAGACATTGAAACTACTATTATTAAAAAAAATGTCATCATAAAAACTGTTGCTAAAAAATTAAAAATATGTAGAGATTGAGAATTGAACCTAGGGGCTAGGGCTACAACTTGGAGGAGCAACAAGATTCCACTACGCTGTAATGACATTTAGTTTACAAATGCTATGTTTATTATTTATATATAAACTTATATAATAATATGAATACATTAAAATAAAAAATAACGAGCTCGGACCAAGAGGCCGCCCCCGCTCCGCCCCTGTTATTAGCGTAAAAAATGTGAACCCTCTTCTTGAAGATAGGCCCGGTCCGGTTTCAGCTATGAGTAATCGTGGAATGAATGACCATACAATGTGATCCCACGTGGAAAGGCTCAATGAGACAATTCATAGTTCAAGAGTCGAAGACTTCAAATAAGAGTTTAATGGCTTAAGCGAATGATGAATGGAAGAAAAAAAAATACAAAGACAAGATCAAGGAGAATGGAATCAAGTTAGTTCAAGAAGTCCAACTGATCAAGATTATGATCCATAACCCAAATTGATCAATATCATTCAAGCTTTGGATTAATTTGGTAAAAAATTGATTAAGTGTGTTATTTTCATTTCATTTAAAACGTTGAGCCTAGTCTTATTGTTGTATTAGGATTTTAATTAACGGTAGTGGTTGGGAGTCTCAGTAATCATTTATTGGGAGTTCGATGAGCGGTTGTGATTAATTCCCACTAGTTTGTAAATGCTTATCTAAAGGTCATCAAGAGTATGAACGAATTTAACCAAGTTTTCAGATATATTTTGTGAGTTAAACTCTTTGTACAGTTCTTAGGAGCTTTTCGAACTTATAACAATACCTTCGGTTCGTATTTGTTCAGGTTCAAGAAATCCACATTCACTACCCCCAATCTGATCGAAGAAAAGTCAATTCGACACCATTTCGTCTTTGTGTCTTGTAATTCCTAACGGGGTTCGTATCACCATACTTGACTACCTCTAAATCTGAATAATATATAATGGGATTTTTAGGAAAAAAAAAATCTTTATATAGCGGGATTCTCATAAAAAGTATTTTGAGAAATTTCTTTATCGTTGAATTAATAAAAGATAGTATTGCAAAAGTGAACAAGATTCAAGAATAGTATTGCAATTCGTCTCATTACAATTTGGGAAAATTCATTATCTAGTAATGAAAGTAGGTAAAAATTGATACATAGTGGTGAATGTTTCAAAATTCGAAAACTAATGATGTTCACTATTTCCTTCCCAAAATACCCCTGAAACTTCATATAAAAGAAAAAAACCCTACTTTTGGGACCACACTTTCCATTTCTCCCTTTCTATATACGTCGACATTCTCTTTGGGTGAGTGACCATTTCTCCTTCCCAAATATTTCATTGTTTGGATCCGAGAATCTTTTCAACGGTGGGACCATGGAAGTTCTTAAATGGGCCAGATGCTCGTGTCCGTCAACTCGTCGCCGTCGCAAAAAGCCATGAAAATGTCATTCCTCTGCCGCCACTGTAAGCATTCGAAACCCTAACTTATTATTTTTTTGTCCATTACATGTTTTTAGGGGATTTAATGTATAGATATAGGCGTAGAACCACCGCATTGTATGGTTTAGCACCACCGTAGTCGGAATGGTCAACATCAAAATCGGTGATGCTACTCCCGAAGTCAGGGTTTGTAACCCCACATTGGCTGATTGCCTCTCCGAAGTCGGTGTTCTATTTTTGGTACAAACCCTAAATCTGTGTGGGACCATTATAATCCGAGATTGGGATTTAGCATCCTCCGACTTTGGTGTTACAATATATCTGAGGTCGACGATTTTATACACATAATTCGAAGATTATAATCCCCGAACTCGGGGATGGTAAACTCGAACTTAAGTCGAGGATGCTAACCCCAAACTCCGGTGATGCTAACCTCGAGGCCTGATAGAGTTATCTCTGAATTCGAGTGTAATAACTCCGAATTCGAAAATGTTATTCCGGACCTCGGAGTTAATATCATCGAATTCGGAAGTTTTTAATTTCAAATTCGGAGATAGCTATCTCTGAATTTTGTGTCATGACAATTTTTTTAGAACTCCGATATGCTATTCAATATCTCCTTGCACCACTAAGGTCTTGTCGTTTTTCTTTATTCCAGATCATACGACGTACTAAGACGGGCATCGACATTGTGGGTCAGTGATTTCTCCTCATAGACCTCTGTGTCGTGTTTGGCCGTGCGACATAGTCGGTTCTTTCTTAATGAACAAGACTTTTTTTTCGGTGATGAATATATCCGAGGTCGGACATAGCATTTTCCCCAAATTCGAATATAAAATTTATCTGATGAGGGCAGAAATTTTAGGATGTTTTGATCTTCGAATTCGGATACATATATCCCCGAATTCGGATATACTGTGTACAAAGTGTGTGATATCACCGACTTCTGCGATAATCATCGAGGTCGGACATAGTTAAAAGGTCGATGATTACGCTCGAAGTCGGTGATAATCGCAAAGTCGTCCCTTAGTTTGGACATATAACAATCGCAAATGTCGTCCCTTAGTTCAGACATACACACTGAATTTAAGGATAACAAATGGAAATATTTTCGCGATTGTTCAATGATTATCACCGACCTCAGTGGTAATATCAGACCTCGGTAGGCTTGTCCTAGCTCGGGGAACGAGAGATACTACAAGGCTCAAGGGTATTTTGAAGAAAAAAAAATGAACATAACTAGTTTTTAAATTTTTAAACATTCACATATTTTCGATTTTTTTCAACTTCGTCTCTATTATATAATAAAATTTTCCTTACAATTCACTTGAAAAAGTGTAAGACGACAAATTACAGCAGCTTGTAAGAGTGAGGTGGTTGTGTATGTATGGGGTGACAGGTTATGTTAGTGCAACACAATGCGGTTTCACTTTCAATTGTGTAAGATAAACAGTTGCACACTTTGTTGTGAATCTTATGCTTAGACGATACATGGCTTTATAAGCGAGTCACGTACAGACTTTAACGGTTAAGTCACTGAAAGTGAGTGAGACCTGTATCTTCCAATATATATATAGACGTGAGGG
The DNA here is from genome assembly GCA_954871525.1 of Parietaria judaica. NCBI lineage: Eukaryota > Viridiplantae > Streptophyta > Magnoliopsida > Rosales > Urticaceae > Parietaria > Parietaria judaica. The sequence continues at coordinate 44,300,034 of OX940861.1, forward strand.
AAGTGACATGAAACCCGCCGATTCCACGGGCCAACGACAGTCAGGAAGCTGAAACGACGACGCGTCACAGGTTGTGAGTGTGACGCCACCCACCCACCCACTGGGTCCACCACTTCTCCGCCATCCACGAGAACACTGCTCTATATCTATGTCTGGTCAAACTTCATTTTTTTTCTTTTTTCTTTTTTGATTTCATCTCGGTCCGAGTCGCGATACCGCCACGATATTTAAGAACTCGGAAAATTTTATTTTAAAATTCAAAAATCAGGATTAGGACAAAGTTAAAATTCTTGATTTTCATAGGGTTTCTGATTTTAAATATATATTTTTTTTATTTTGAATATTATTAAGATATTTATACTGTACGTAAATATTCTGTTGTTTGGTGATATTTCTCATGTTTATACAAGTACATATTTTTTTGTCATTCTTATACACATGGTACGATGTGATACTTTTTAATATGTATATATATATTATATGTATGTATGAGATAATATGTAAGACATTTCTAAGTATAAAAGTCATTATGTCGACAAATAAAAATATATGAGTCAAACTGCACAAACATTAAAAGTTGGGGTATTATAAGCCAATTACTGAAAAGATCGGCAAAGCCTGTTTCGTGGTATTGTAAATAAGACTTGAGACTTGAGATTCATTTTTTGCTGGTATATTGCAAGTTGTGAGTAATTAATTATTTAGTGATATCTTTCAAAAAAAAATATTTAGTGATAATTAATTATTGCATTATAGATAATGCTGTGAAATACACATCTCGATAATGCATCTCTGGTTTATTTTAATTAAATTAATAATGATGATCTTTTGAGCTCTGTCACTTGCTTCGAAATGCCACGACGGTAATTAGAAGAAGACAAAACGACACCGTCCTCGTCTGCCAGAGCATCCCAAGCACCTCAAATTAAATTACGGCAAAAATACCCAATATTTAGACAACGTGCCTCCCGTGTACCCAATCTTTAAAACTGGCGGAAAAAATACCCAATGTGCGTTGACCGTGACTTTGGCATGAAATCGTTAAAACTTTTTTTTTTCAAAAAAAAAAATTAATTTTTTTAATTTATATTTTTTTCTTTACTTGATTAGTGATAATTACTTGAATTCCAAATACATGGAATAACACAAAAGTTAGTCAAAACATCAATTGACTAAACCTAATCATGAATAAAACAATTACATAGTTAATTTAAGGTTGACAGTCAAACTTTAAACAAAAACTTAATCATATTGTTTTTGTTACATTTGACTATCTAAAGTAGTCCCCAAAATATCTATTAGATATTTAATACGGATTAAAAAAAAATTAAAAAACCCGGACCTGTACATATCCGGGTCCCGAAAAACACGGATCCGGATAAATAAATATCCGGACATGTCCAGATCCGGATATTTATTAAAAAAAAAAATAAAGCCCTTTAATTCTGGGCCGTTGGATGATCAAGATCAACGGCTCAGATCAACGATATTAAGGACTAAGCAATAAATAAAACACTTTTAACTAAAAAAATAAAAATAAAAATAACCCAGATCCGGACCTGTCTGGGATTTTTTTTCCCGGACCCGGACAGGTCCGTATCCGGGTTTTTTTTTTATAAAAAAAATATCCTAAAACGGCACCTTTGACCGTAAGACATTTTGGGGACTAATCTAAATATATAGCATGACATCTCAAAGAAATATTATATAATATGTATATATATGTGTGTGTGTGTGTGTGTGAAACTCTTAGCGTATATATTCTCAAGTTATGACCATTACTTATATTTTTATGTCTTTTTTTGGTTGGAACATACTTTGAAGTCTTATTTTGTTATCGGGGATACTTTTAGAGACGTTAATTAGCCGAGTTAATGTCTTCACATTGCTTCAAATTCTAAGTATGATTGAAGCAATGTGAAGACATTAACTCGGCTAATTAACGTCTCTAAAAGTATCCCCGATAACAAAATAAGACTTCAAAGTATGTTCCGACAAAAAAAAAGACATAAAAATATAAGTAATGGTCATAACTTGAGAATATATGCGCTAAGAGTTTCACACACACACACATATATATATACATATTATATAATATTTCTTTGAGATGTCAAACTATATATTTAGATAGTCAAATGTAACAAAAACAATATGATTAGGTTTTTGTTTAAAGTTTGACTGTCAACATTAAATTAACTATGTAATTGTTTTATTCATGCTTAGGTTTAGTCGGCAAATTAGTTTCTCCAATAATTAATTTACAATTGATAATTGATATCATGATCGACTTTTGTGTAATGCTATGTTATAAAATTTCTCATAATAATAAGATTTTTATCAGCAAATGTAGCTTATACAAGCACATTAAGAAATCAATTGATGTTTTGACTAACTTTTGTGTTATTCCATATATTTGGAACTCAAGTAATTATCACTAATCAAGTAAAGAAAAAAAATATAAAATTAATTTTTTTTCAAAAAAAAAAAGTTTGGGTATTTTTGTCGCTAACGGCCACATTGCAAATGTTAACGAAAAAATTAACGGTTTCATGCCAAAGTCACGGTCAACGCACGTTGGGTATTTTTGCCGCCAATTTTAAAGGTTAGGTACACGGGAGGCACGTTGACCAAAGGTTAGGTATTTTTGCCGTAATTTTCCCATTAATAAATACCTTTTATATTCTTATATTTTATGTTACACGTGTGAAAATTTAATTAACAGTACAAAAGAAGTACGCACTTTTAACCGTACCTTAACTCACACATGCAATTAAAAATCTTCGCAAAATTAAATAGTTAGGCATCTCAACTTGTATGGTGATACACTTTCACTCTTAAATTTATTTATTTATTTATTTTTTGAATTGAGTGGCACTATTGGCCAAGATTACATGTACTCACATTACAAGATATATTTGTCACAGTAAGAACAACCGGCACTATTGGCCGCAGACACTATCGGCCAAGATTACATATATTACGCAATTCCTGCGTCTCATGGGATTAAACCAAAGACCTCATGAAGAGTCTTATCATAGTGGTTTTTACCACTATGCCAAGCAAGTTTGGTTACTCTTAAATTTTATTTTACGGCATTAATATCCTTTTAATTTGATAAAGTATCATATATGCTCTGAAAATGATAAAAATAGATTAAGTTATACACGATATATGATTTGTTTTTCCATATCTTACATTGGTTTTGTTATTTATTTCAAATTTTTAAAGAAATCTATTTTCAACAACTTTTGAAAAATCAGACATTGATTGTTTCATATAATCTAGTATATTGAGTCTGTTCAATAAAGTTGACTTAACGAGTTATCGATTCCATGAGGAGTTTCATTATGATTTATGTTCTTAGTAAATTACAAGGGAATACATAAAGCTTGAAAAACAAGTGTTCATGAATGGATTACCTTAGGATGACCCTTCTTTTCCATTGAAGATTTGATTTAGTTCAGAATCGAAACCGAATAATTTTTTTAAAAGTATTTTAGAGTCTTTTATAGAGCCCAAATTACACATGTGGTACTAAGGGTAGGATCGAAAGTGGTGCATGTTTTTTTTTTTTTTTTTTTTTCAAGAGATGAGGGATGCTTTCGCTGTGCCCTTTGATTTGGGACTAGTGATATGGATTTATTATCTGATTGGTGGCAAAGATGTGGGCATATCTCTCTAAACTTTTCTTTTTTCCGGTATCAAATACTTAGTGATGTGGTGGAGCAGAACTGCGACGGAGCAAGTGTTGAAGTTGCTACCAATACCATTAAATTAATCTCTGATTATTTTTAGGGAATTTATTTTTTGTTGTTTAATATTTTTTGCTCATGTAGTTTTATTAAGTTTATTTAGGCTAAATTTTGTAAGTTTGTGTTCATTTAATTTGTTTGTATTGTTTTAGGAGTTGTCACTTGTTAGATAGTTATGCAAAAATATTTTAAGAGAAAGAAAAAAAGAAATAAGGGGAAAGTGGTGTTACTAAATCTTATTTTTAAAATTATAGTATATTATTTTCCATCCGACTCGTGAAATATCTTGACTTAACCCGTGAACGCAAGTAAGATATTATTTGAGTAAATCATGTTTTATTTTTTTTATTTTTTTTGTATATTATTTATAAACACGTAAAAGGGACATAGCAGATGAAAACTAGAGGATGTTGCAATTAAAAATTCAGATACAAAGAGGGCAAACTGCACCATGTGAAATTTATCGGGCATTAGTGTCAACTCAATTATTCTTTTATTTTATTTTTTTTACATTTTTGCTCCTCCATGGTCAACATGGGTTGGTCTAGATCCTCACAATCCAGCATAATGCTGACCGTTTAATTATATGTGTCAGATATTTGAAATAGGCCAAGGAAACATTCTGATCATTGCCACAAAAATATTATTGCTAATTATTAATAAATAAATAATTTTAATTTCTGTTTTCAGAAATAAGGGCATATAAGCACATGCCCATCTTACTGAAACTTTGGGTAAAGAACCAAAAATAAAATAAACTTGTATTATAAGGCAATAAACACTTATTGCCTCCAAAAGTGAGATAGGTATTGGAATAATGAAACCTTGAGTTTTGTTTAATTTAATGCCACTTGGTTCCCCAAATCTCAATCAATCTGATTCCAATCCAAAATCAAATTAAAATTAATGTTTTAACCTGACACCATATTATTATGCCCTAATTACTTACATTTTGCCTGTATTTTTTGTTTGTTTGTGTAATTTTAATATATAATATATGTGTGTGTTTGTGGATGTAAAAGTAAAATATCCCACTTGATTGTCTTTGAAATCAGAAATATTAAAAAAATTGATTAACGGCGATACTTTAGCTGAAAAATGTCCAGCTGAATATTCATAAATTTTCTCCTACAAATTTATTTTTTAGCGTGACAGTATAAATAAAAAGTTAAAACTATATGCAATATGAGTCTATGATAATACAATTATTATTATTATTATTATTATTATTATTATTATTATTATTATTATTATAAAAAATATAAGGTAAGGTTGAGTACTTGGGTTCAATGAATTGTTCATCATGACTACGCAACTGCCTTACAGGTAAGAACTTCTCTTCTTTATAAAAATGTATATTAAAGCGTTGGAATATATATATATATATATATATAATTGAATTTGAATAAACAGTGCTCTTAATTTTTTTAATTGCTTAGTTCTAATTCTAAAGATGATTAAACATGAGCATTGGGGTCGGCGCGGGCTTGGGAAGCCGGTGGCCCTAGTCCACCTGGTCCCGTTTAAAATCCGAGGTCGAGCTCTCGAGTCTAATTTCTAAAACCACAACACCGGCGGGCCAGTTCGGCAATCTGTCCACCCACATACATTTATTTTGTTATTATTTTATGCTTTATAATACTTTTTACTCATTACAGAAACGTTTATAAGCTGCTATTTATTATAGTTTTATATAATTAAAAAAAAAAGATTTTATTAACTCATTTGCACAGGGTAATTGCGGCTAATCTCATAAATTATTGGTGGAACTAAAATATAATTCATTTAAAAAAAAATTGAAATCAATTATTATAATTTCTTTATGTAGGAAAAAAATTAAACTGGAAATTTTTTATTTTGAATTATCCCTAATAAAATGTGAAAGTCCAAAATTCCGGCTCTCAAATCCCTAAGGTTAGATAAGGTTGTGACTGTCCTTGGAAATATAAACCTGAGCGGTCTTCTAATATATAATAAGTGTGTCTCACGTCGCTTATTTAGCCTTGTTTTTATTTTTAAAATAAACTAAACAACTTTTCATTTATTTGGCTAAACTGTTTTTACAAAAATCACAAAAACGGTTTTAGATTCTTGTACATGAATCGTAAAAGTTAGGATCCGTAGCCTTGGTTTTTTTATAAAAACAAAAACATATTTTTTTAGTCTATCATAGTCTTTTTACCCTAAATATATTTATTTTACCAAACGCTAAATCAACTTTTGTTTACCAACAACAACTGTTTTATAGATAATTTACCAAACACCTGTTAATTTTTTTTTTTAAATAGTTTTTGAAAAAAAGTAATTTTAAAAAATAAACAAAGATATACCAAACAGTGCCAAATATTTAATGGGTCGCAGGGAGTGAGAATAAAAAGAACCCTACATTAATTAAGTAGAAAGGTTTCGAGTGTGTTATAAAAGATGTGTATGACTACGCCACCTAACACTCTCGCACCGACCCCATCTCAGGGGCGTGGAGACGATAGTGGCATGGCATCTTCTATGTGCACTTGTCCACGTGACATCGGGGCGAGTGGCGTAGGCTCTATTCTCAAGGTTCCCTCTGCAAATTTTGTCTCAAACATTTTCCACAAACACATTTTTTGTTGACGGTCAGAATTTTACTTTGTCTTGAAAAAGTGTTGAGTGTTCAAACAAATAGAGTTGAAGACGTTTTGAGTGCTCGAAACACTATTAGATAGGTAATATTATGCACGATTCAAGCTGAGATATTTTCTGTAAAAACCTTGTCTTGTTCTTTGTTTTTTTGTCATTATGTTCAGTAAACATGTTGTCTGAAAGACTTGTCAAGACAACAGAAGGTTCGACAAGTTGCTGAATATTTGCGCATTTACGGAAGATATTCGCTGCTGAAGTCAAAGATCTTCTTCAGAGCTATTGCCACGATCAGCCAGCTCATTCATCATCATCATCATCATCATCATCATTTGATTGGAGCTTGAATTGATTTGATTAGAGGTATCCGTTGTGCCTTTAATCCCATTGATCGTGGAATCCCTCAATTGCCATATTTGGAAGCCAAAAAGACCGGCTTATTTAGCCTCCGCTGGATGTGGATGAATATCAAGCACTTTGAACATAAACACACGCATCTGCTTGATTTAGAGCTGGAGGGTCTTGAGATCTTATTCATGGAGTGAGATTGTTCTGAAGAGAAACACACTTTTTCCCTGGAGTTTGATCATCAATTGCGCCTAGTTTTGAGGAGGAGTTGTCTATTCCCTTGTGAAACTCAAATAAGTGTCATATATAACCGTGTAACATTTCTGAATGTTTTCCAGCGGAATAAAGTATCTGGGTCAAGTGCCCCGCAGAGTAGGTTCCCATCGAGAAGTTCGCAAACTGCGTTACCAAATATCGCGTGTTCATTTGTCTCTTACTTATGCGCATATTTAGTAATCTGAGCCTTTATTGTGTGTGTTGATATACTTGTTGTGACAAAGTCTCCAACATCGTTGGTATCCGATTTCATTTTCAACTTAGACAAAATTTATAACAGCTGCCACCTCCGCCATATGTATTCGTCGACGGCAACGACGAGACACCTCCAATGTTTTGATGTTGTGTGATCACAAATCTTTTATATTATTATTATTATTATTATTATTATTATTATTATTATTATTATTATTACAGTGGTTTAAATTTTGGTACAAAGTTGTTCCTTCATAAAGTAAATGTTTTTCATTTGCATGATTGATTGAAGAAAATATTATTTATACATTTCGCTTTAAGGTAGTTAAATCACAAATTATACTAATGTGTTGTATTATCTTATTTACTTTTATCATAAACTCGTGTTTTATATGTGTGTATTGTACCTCAAATCATTAGAGAAATAGTATATGGTTCACTACTTTATATCCAATTATTGTTGCAGACGAAAAGTTGCCTTCACCTAATATTTTTTATAATTAATGAAATTTGAGGATTAAATAATAATAATTATTATGATAAAAATAACTTTTTTTGTTGTAAATTAGAGTAGAGTATATATATGTATATATATATATATATATATATATATAAAGCAGGAGACATGTCGGCTAAGAATATGTGTGTGCCTTCACGTATACTCAACTTACACAAGAAACGTTGATTTTTTTTTTCTTTCTATTTTGTTAAACAAAAAAATTATTAAATATTTATGTAAATGAAATATAAATGGTCGTTTCCTTCAAGAATTTTACAAGTCCAAGGATAATTGTAAAAAAATTGATGGAGTAATTGCCATTTACTTTCACCAACAACTAAGAATCTCGAAAATGGCACATAAATAATTAATATTTAAATTTAGACTCCACAAAAAAAAAAAAAAAAAAAATCTCCTTTAAACTTTAACTATTTAATATTATAACAAAGAAGTTGAGAAAACGATAGCTTATTTTTAAATATTATTACTAGTCCAAAATTATAACAATTACGTAACGATGGGACTAATTATATACATTAATTCATACTAATACTATACCGTGGCAAAATTAATATAAATTAAGCTTCCAAAGAGTGCACATATGTTATATGATTATGAATATCTATTTGACTTATTTCTTGGATATATAATAGTGGCATTATTAGAGTTATTTTGAGAAAGAAGTCTTTGACTAATGAAGCAAGCAACGATAAACATTTACATTTAATATAGATAGTGGTGCATCGTGGGGTGGCAATATAATTCCACTTTCAAAACACCCTTTGCTCTATATAAACAAAATAAAATAGTTATTGCCATAAATGACCCATCAGCCTTTTTCACTTGTGCACTTTCCTCCAAATCCTTAATTAATGTTTAAAAGTCCGTAAATCAAGAGCTGCCCGGAGGACCAAGTGCACAATTTTACAAGGGATTGCATTATACCAATGTGGTTTTTACAAATTTTATTGTGGTGATTCAATATTAAGAGTGTATCGATAACAAATAAGTATACTAATAGAGTTTTCATTAAGTAGTAGTATTACTAAATTTAATTACAAATTGCAAATATTTTTCTAAATTTTTTATATTTTATGAAAAATCGAATTTAGATGGGTTTTTAATTCTTTATATTAAATAAGTAAAAAAATTAGCCAACCGGTGTTCGATTCCCAATCACCGCTAAAAACTAAGAAACCGGTGGGTTATCGTTCATTTTTTGGGGGTTTTAAAACCCGTTATTAACTATGTTTTACGTAGGGGTGAGCATTTTTTACCCAACCCGAAGGCCCAACCCAACCCGATAGAGACCCGACCCCAAACTAACCCGCCCAATCTAACCCGCTCAAAATTGGGTCGGATCAGGCCGGACCCGACTATTATTCGGGTCGGGGTCGGGGCCAAAACCTTGGGTCGGGTCGGGGTCTCCGACCCGACCAATATAATTAAAATATATTTCATATTAATTTTTATTGATTTTTATTCAAGTAGTACAATTTTTAGTCTTTTAAAATTTATCATTCTCAATTTTATACATTAAAGGACCGTTTAATCTCTCATTTTCAATGTCAAACACTACTCTTAGTTTTTATTTCAAATCAAGTTAGTAGTAATTTATTATTATTTGGTTATGCTAGAATTTATTTAAGCATGTTTGAAAATGAGTAGTAAATTTGTTTGAATATGCTTGAAAATGAGTTTAACCATGTTTGATGTTTGAAAACGAGCAGTAGGTTAGTAGTTTTTATGCTTGACTATGCTTGAATTTACTTAATTCAAATATTAATAGAATTTGTTTGGTGTAAGTTTGTTTGATTAAATTTGTTTGGGGTATTTCTCATTGAACTTTGAGTTACATTGATGCATATTTTTCATATTATTTTTTATAATATAAAGTTAAATTTAAATTATTCGGGCCCGACGGCCCAAACCAATCCAACCCGATTTTTATCGGGTCGGTTTGGTTCGGGCATTGAAATTTTTTGGGTCGGATCGGGCTTTTTTTTGGTAACCCGATGTGAGCGGGTCGGGTCCGTAAAAAGCATCGGGGCGGCCCAACCCAACCCATGCTCACCCCTACTTTTACGTATGATTTAATCAATATCTATATATAATATACTATTTTTTAAAATTCGTGAGACTTTTTCAAATTTTCACTTTATTGCACAATGCAGGGGGTATTGCGCTATTTTTGAATGAATTGGGGGCCTTTGCGTCATGTAAAGTGAAGGGGTTATATATATTAACTCAGTACTGCGATGCGAAGGGCTAAAAAGGAAGAAAAAGGAGGGTGTTTGAACAGCGATCGTCCAGTGAGGCAAGAGCACGTGGGCACATGGGGGCTCAGAGCCAATCTCAGCCGTCAACATCATCATCATCATCATCATCAGACCAGCCAGCTGGCAGCTTCTCTTTCACAGCTGGCATTTCACTACTGGACTGGAGCAAAGCATATTGTTTGATATTAATTTGAGTTTTGGTAAAGGAATATCACTTTTCTTTGTTTTTTCCTCACAAATAATATTCCAATATTATTTCATTTTGTGTCACTTATTAGCTGAGCTGTCCACTTCTCTCTCTCTGCATGGTGTGCAATTCATGGACAACAAGGTTTAGTAGTTGTGACATCATATAATAGAATTTACATAAGGACAAAATTTTGATTATATTTTTTTTTTGAAATTTTGATTTTATGTCAAATTTATTTTAATTGGTTTTTTTTTTTGTTAATTTGATAAATAAGATGAATTTGAGTCTATATTAAATTAATAAAAAAAGGTATATGACGTTCACGCGATAATTTGTCACCCTTCGTAAATACGCAAATGAATACCAAACTTTAAAAGAAAATTTCAAAAAAAAAAAATTACCATTAATTCTCAAAATAATCTACCAACTTTTCGTAGATTTTAAAATAATCTTGTAAGTTAATTTTGTTCAAAATTCAAGACAAATATTATTGTCTTAATTTTGAAAAAATAAAATTGTTCTCAAAAGATATGTTTCGAATTATAAAAATTGAAAGTTTAGAATTTATCATATATAGTAAATTATTTTTTCAAGTTTTTGTACTACAAATATACTTTATCTTTATATATATATATATATATTGCCACAAGCCTTATTTAATATTAATGTGCATTCAAAGACTAATAAGAGTCACCAAAATCGTATCATTAAAAAAAAAAACAATTTGCATATTATATTTTTGTGATAAGTAGAAACAAAAGAAGTAGTTGTGCCTTTTAGTTATGGTTTGTAGTTATGTAGTTATATTAGGGTTGTTGGTTTTTCCTTTTCACTTAACATATCATATGCATATGTTATGATACGGTTTTAATTTAAGCTTTCACGGTTTCACCTAATTATGTGTGACATTATATTTTTAAACACTAGTCTTTGGACTAAATAATAGCCATTAGCCACCGATCGATCTCAATGTCTTTTTGCTTATAAAATGACTTGGAAGCTTCGTGTGGAGTATAATCATGGCTTAGGGTTGCTAATTGCTATATTAGTAGGTAGGTTTTTTTTTAAATTATTTATTATAAGTTTTTGCCTTCAACAAATATACTTGACCCGATTGTGGTTTTTAATATTAGATTTATATATTCACACACAATTGTATTGTATGTGATCGTTAACTCTAATGCTTATTATTTATTATATATAAGAGAAAAACAACAAGAAAGTCTTTTTAAGTAATTGCAGCAATGTCCCATGAACTTTATTCATTGGGACAATTTGACCCTAAAATTTCAAATTTTAGCATAATTATTGCTTAGATTCACAAAAAGAAAAAAGTAACACCTATTTATGCGTGAAAATTTTGATATTTAAAAAAAAAATTGATCAATTTTATTATTTTTCTCGAACGTACACTAACTTTCATCTCAGCAAGTAAGAACTAAACACTACGATCATTTCATTATAATATCATACTCTAGCGTATCGTTCTCAATTTTCTTCTAGTGATTAATTGATAAAATAACTCTTGAATAAAAACATGCGTTGCACATAAATTAGTACTATTCGTTTCACTTCTTAACTCCAAAAAGACAATGCACGACTTATATAACTCCACGAGGCATTATTGTCAAAATATAAAGTTTGGGGGCAAAGCTCAAACATGCAAAATTCAGGGGCCATCGATACAAAACAAATATATATATATATATATATATATATATTGTATCGTTGTGAAGGAGACATCTGAATTGGAAAAAAGCATCTGAAAATGGGACTAACTAGCCGGACTTGTAAATAATATTGAAGTGGTCAATTCCCACTATAAGGTCACACTATGAATTTTAAATCCCACTATTTGATTATCCCTATTTCTTGTGAAATTCGTGTCCCATTACTTGGACTTCACTAATCACTACATTGACACGTATTTTACGCTCATTAATCACTTTCAAGTTTCATCATTGTCTCTTCGTAGCCTATAGCTATTAGAATGGTGTCTTCTAAAGTTATAATAAACCTAAAAATAAAATATATCTTTTATCAACAAAATTAAAGAAATTATGGTAAAAATATCGATATATAACGATAAATATGATTTATATTACAGTATTTTAGTTAACATTCTCAATATTATAAAAAGATTTGGCAAAAATAATTAAAATTTCTTATTAACTCCGTACCATAAAGTTTTACGTGGATATGTACGATGTTTCTATGTTTTTGTTATTTTTTTGGTAAGTTTTCGCTCCTTTAAACCATATGGCGGCATGATTGAACCATGCCTTCATTTGTGCATTATAAAATATGTTGTCAACTCTTTCAAGTATTTGTAGTTCATACGCATTAAACAAATCATACTTCGTCACATAAAACTTTATAATAAAGAATTTTTTTTTATTTTTTTAGAATAGAAGTCAATTCATATTGGTATTTTGCCGCAAGTATAATATAACTTTTGACTATAAAGAATAAAACTTCAATAGGCTCACATAAATGAGGGAGATTTGTATCACATTACATTTTTGCGAGATAACAGTAATAAGGGCAAACTATCCAGCATTATCGTTAATGATTCTGAATTAATGCTTCATTTATTCATGATTCATTTGACACCCAAGCACATCAATATCCTTTGGAGGATTTATACTAAACGCGTATTCCACGTTAAATGCTCACTAAATTCCAACACCAAACTGAACTCTCAGCAATCTTTAGGTATCATCAGGCAACGCCAAACCCCATTTATATTTCTTTATTTCTACACAAAAAATACATATGCAAATAATTCAATTTTTATTTCTTTTAATTCCCATTTTTAGAAATGTACCCCATTAAATGAAAAGTAATTCTGAGTTTTCAAAAACTAATATAATTTAGCAGTAAGAATAAATAATTTAAAAGGAAAATGGCAACATAAGTACCTAAAGTCTTTGAAAAGTTGACATTAAGTTCTTTTTTTTTTTTTTTGAGTGGTGAAAGTTGCCAAACTCTTATTTTGTGTATTTCGTCATATTTTCGTCTAGAACCGCGGCATGTGTTACGTTTTTAAACTCATTAAACATACTATTGTTTATCATTGATAAATCATTTTTTTTAATTAAAAATAGTATATTTAATAGTTTTAAAAAACGTGACACTAGGCGCGATTTTAGACAAAAATATGGCGGAATACATAATATAAGAGTTTGACAACTTTCGCCGCCCAAAAGAAAATTAGAACTTAATGTCAATTTTAAAAAACTTTAGGTACTCATGCGGCCATATGTTGTTCGGTAGTGGTTTTGAGGTATTTTAGAAAATAGGAATTAATTTTGCGAAAAATTCAAAGTAGAAGGACCACAAAACAAAAATACCACAATATAATTATCTAGAGATAAAAATAAAAAGAAATTTTTTTTTAGCAACGGTTTCGCCGCAGTATAAAAAACTGGAAATAAATAATAGTAACCATTATATATTTATTAATTGCTGGTTTTTAATAATTAATTATGTAGAGAAGGATTGAATTTGAGCTTATATTTTAAATTAATGGAGGAAGGAAGAAAGGAGAGGAGAGGAGTCACAGAGCAGAAAAGGACAGCGCTTTGGAATCCAATCTTCTCATATAAATGCCACCAAATTGATTTCCTCTGGACATCACACACAGAGAAGAGAAGACCAGACCAGCTTCGGTCTCTTCTCTTCTCCTCTCCTCTCCGCTTCTCTCTCTCCCGCGAACGACGGAGAGAGAACCAAGAAAACCCAAGAAGCACCCGAATCCGTAGAGAGCGATGCTGAATCTCCGGTCGCTTCTCGCCCTCATCGTCTTGGCCCTCTCGGCGTCGTTTTGCGTCGCGATTCGGTCACTGGGGAGCGACGGCGGTCACGGGCTGCTCCGGTTCTCGGAGGCGCCGGAGTACCGGAACGGTGCTGGGTGCGCGGCCAAAACGACGTCGTCGCCGTCGTCGTCGTGCGACCCTTCGGTGGTCCACATTGCGATGACGCTCGACCGGGAATACCTGCGCGGCTCGGTCGCCGCCGTGCACTCGGTGCTGAAGCACGCGACGTGCCCGAACAACGTGTTCTTCCACTTCATCGCGGCCGAGTTCGACCGGGCGAGCCCGCGCGTGCTGGCGCAGCTCGTCCGGTCCACGTTCCCGTCGCTCCGGTTCAAGGTCTACATCTTCCGGGAGGACGCGGTGATCAACCTCATCTCGTCGTCGATCCGGGAAGCCCTCGAGAACCCGCTCAACTACGCGAGGAACTACCTCGGCGACATCCTCGACCCGTGCGTGGAGCGCGTGATCTACCTCGACTCCGACGTGGTCGTGGTCGACGACATCCACAAGCTCTGGAGCACGACGCTCTCGGGCTCCCGGGTCATTGGAGCCCCAGAGTACTGCCACGCCAACTTCACCAAGTACTTCACGGAGTCGTTCTGGGCCGACCCGGTGCTGTCCCGGGTCTTCGGGGCGAGGGCGAGGCCGTGCTACTTCAACACGGGCGTGATGGTGATGGATCTGGTCCGGTGGAGGGAAGGGAACTACAGGAAGAGGATCGAGAATTGGATGGAGGTGCAGAGGAAGAAGCGGATCTACGATCTGGGGTCGCTTCCGCCGTTCCTGCTCGTGTTCGGAGGTAATGTGGAGGCCATCGACCACCGGTGGAACCAGCACGGGCTGGGCGGCGACAACGTGCGGGGGAGCTGCCGGTCGCTGCACACGGGCCCGGTGAGCCTGCTGCACTGGAGCGGGAAAGGGAAGCCGTGGGCGAGGCTGGACGAGGGCAAGCCGTGCCCGCTGGACAGCCTGTGGGAGCCGTACGATCTGATCTTTAAGCCCAATCTGAGCCAGTCGTCGTCGCCGGCGGAGGCGGTGTATGGCGGGGGGAGATCGAGGTCGCTGTTCCTTCTCTGGGCATGATGATGATGATGATGATGATGATGATGATGACGATTCTTTGACACAGAATTATTATTGATTCTTTGGTTATTGTTGTACAGATTGTTAATGTTGTTGGTTTGGTTTTTTTTGTTGATTACGTATATGAAGAAGAAGAGATTCCTAATTGGTAGGAACAATTTTGTTGAATTTGTCGTCGTCGACATTGTTTGGTTGAATTCAAGCAAGACTGGGTTGCAGCGAGAAACGGATGAATGTCTTGGTGTTGAAGCTCCACCTGAGCTGGGCCTGGGTGGGTCTGTGAGTGAGTGGTGATGAAGATGATCACGGTTCACGGAGATGCTCTTCATTGTCAACCACTTTGTGGGACCCACGTTGCGTTTTTTAATTTCCGGAAATGTCAAATTAAAAATATTGATTTACCAATGCCCAAATATTATATTTTGAGCCTATGCTTACTAAAAAAATATATATTTTTTTTAATATTGAACAAAATTTCGATGAGAACGTTAGATTAGAGGTGTCATTTTGTCAAGTGGGCCGCGCCGGCCCAGACCCTCCCGCTCCGACTCGTAAAAAAGCGTTTTCGCCCCGCCTCGCCTCGCCTCGCCCCGGTTTTTTTTTTTTGTGGGCCGGGCTAAGCCCGCCCCTTTCAAACGGGTCATGCTGGGTTATGCTTTCCTAGGCCCGCCCCAAAGCCCATAAAAACCCGCCTCGTGACAAACCCGCCCCGCCCCGCCCCGCCCCGTTTAAGAGCCCACATAAACCATATTTTTATTTAAAAAAAATATTAAGTTGTAATACTAATACTAATGAAAGTATTAAAAAAATTACTTTAAATATTTTATTGTTATAGAAATTAAAAATGATCTTTTACATAATTTATTAATTTATTTTGTATAATATATTTTATGTAGCTCTTTAATGTTCCAATCAAATAATTTTAACTATATTAATCAATTTGAAAATTCGCTAATCGATTTTAACATTTATTTTTATTTTTATTTTGGTTTGAAAATGAATCAATCAATAACAACATTGCGAGATTTCATGTATTAAACATAATTTCTTGGATTCACTAGTTTCAACTTTACAATTTATAATTACTGGTCACTTTTATAAATCACTATTCTAATTTTACATTCAATAATTAATTTTAAAAACACTTATTCTCATTTTATTATTCACTTATCACTTTCATATTCACTATTTAACCTCTACATCTTGAAAGTAGGGGTTGTGCATGGGTTGGATTGGGTCGATCCGAGGTAAAAATTGAACCCGACCCGATCTTATTGGGTTTTGGAAAAGCGACCCAATCCGACCCAAAAATTTTGAAGGCCCAATCCAACCCAACCCGAAAAACTCTGGGTTGGGTTGGGTTTTGGACTGAACTAATATAAAAAATAAAAAAATTACTGAATAACACTGAAATTTAAACCGTCAATCAATAAACATAAGTTTAATATAATGTTTTTAAACATCCAATTCAAAAACTAAACATTATGATAGTCTTAAACATTCAATAACAGAAGTAGGGAACATAGTCGTAAACTAAACTAGAATTGTGGTTGTAAACATAAACTAGAAACATACATAGACATTAAATAATGACTAACTATAAAGATGAAACTCTAGATGTATTTTATTTTTTACTTGTGTGTTTTTACTTACTTAAAATACATAAATATATTAAAAAATAAGTAATTAATTATTAAAAAAAAACTTGATTGGGTCAATTGGGCCAGCCCAACCCAATGCATCCGGCCCAACCCCAACCCAACTATTTATTCGGGTTGAGCCCAACCCAACCCAACCCGATAATTATTGGGTTAATTGGGTTGGGTTAGATTGGGGTTGGGTTCAATTGGGTTGGGTTAAACTATTGGGTTGGGTTTTTTTTTCTTTTTTTTTTTCACACCCCTTGAAAGTCACGAATCAATTCAACGTTCATTCATTTTAAACTTTAAAGTTATAATTCGCTAATCAATATCATAACTTACTAATAAATTCCATTATTCACTAGTTTCAGACCTTCGGTTTGACGATTCAAATCTCTTTCATATTTAATTAATCATTTAGATTTCATAATTCACTAGTTTCAACTTTACAATATTCGAATATCGAGCAAATACAAAAAAAAAAAAAAAAAGATTATTGTTCGTTAAAAGTCGATGATATCTTATAAAATTCTCAATAAAATTCTTCATAAAATGGTTTCGTAAAAATGTACCGCTCTCCGTAAAAACCCGACCCGTTTTGGTTTGTGAAAAGCCCACTAGATTCGACCCGTAAAAGCCCACTAAATTCGACTCGTAAAAGCCCATTAAACTCGACTCGTAAAGGCCCGCCCCGCCCCGCTCCGTTACATTGTGGGTCTGGGTTCATGGGCCGGGGTGGGCCTTGATGGCTTTTCCAAAACCCGTCTGCACCGCACATTGAACGGAGCGGGTCAAGCCGTCTCGTTTAACATGTGGGCTTAACGGGTTGTGGGCCCGGCTTCCCCGGCCCGGCCCACTTGACACTTCTAGGTTAGATACCATGTTATAAAATTATTCCATAGGTGATCATCGAAATTCTGATTCATTGTCTACGAATATTCAATGGGGACTGAGTTTCGGGATTTAACGGATTTGAAACTGTTTTTTGTATTGTTTTTTTGTTATTTCGTCGAAGTTAGGATATAAATTTTGTTGATGTTTGGATATATGTATATGTTTTGTCATAAGAGATTTTTGTTTGTTTGTTTTTTTTAAATTCAATAGTTTCTTTCTGATTTTCAATGATTTGAATGTCGAAATTTGACGATCTTTCAACAAAACATCTACATTCGACGGTTATGATTGTCTTTTCTAAGAATAAAAAGAGTGCGAAAAAGTTAATTTCCGTGCAACGGCAATATAAGAAAAAGTGTAGACGGCCATGCATCCGGAGAGAATTTGTTCCTCAAAAGGGAAAAAAAGAAGAAGAGAGAATAGACTTATTGAATTAAAGGCATTTTAATGAAGATATGAATTGTGAGGATAACAATATAATTTGATTTATATAAAGAAAAATAATAGTAATTATCTTCTTAAATCTTAGCATAAAGTAGCAGAGATAAGAAGCAATTATCTTAATAGTAAGGCATTTTAGTGGAGGATATAAATTACAAGCATAAAAAAAAAAAAACAATTGTATTCTCAATTATGGGGTATTAAAAAAAATGTTTGTTAATTTTATATTAACTAATTATATCGATCCATTTTCAATATTTTTTTGGAGATAATAATTACAGTTCACATAGAGATTGAACTTCGTTTATATCGAGTTAACGTCAATTTTTTTTAAATAAAAGATGGAGGTCCATAATCTTACAATGCGAGTCTGAGTTCAAGAAGACTGACACTCAGTGAATGTAAAATAAGAAATAGAGCTCATGATAATATAAATAAAAATATAAGAGTTTACAAATAAAAGAAAGAAAGAACAAAGAACTAACGAAACCGAAAGTTCTCTCTCATACAAATGTCATCGTTAACAAATGGAGCGATGAAATCAGGGTGGGAAGCCCACTAATGATGACCCGCACGATGAGCCCCAAAACTAGCTAAGGCATTTGTCATTTTATTATTGTTTCTATTGGCTTATCCTGAACTGAATAGTGTCTAGGAAATGAAGGCATTTTGACCATCTAGCTCGCAACTTCCACGGAACTTCACGTGATCTTTTATGAAAAAGTTGAACAACGTAGCTAGAGTCACATTCTAGCCACACCTTCTCCCAATGAGATTCCTTAGCCTTTTCAATCGTAAACATAGCAGCAATCAGCTTCAAAGGCATAAGCAGAGTCAATACGAAAAGTGAACGACCCATGAGAAAACCCTCGGTAGGTTCTGAAAATGCCTCCAGTCCCAGCCACACCTAGAGCACCAAGACAAGAGCCGTCAATATGAACAAAGACGTGTCTCTTGTTAGTAGACTTTAATGGGAGCCGGACGAAGTTGAACCGCAATATTTTTTGTGTTTAATAATTTAAGTATTATTACAATAAAAAAGGATGAAAAATATGACATAGTATTTTATCCCGAAACAGTAACTTTTTGTTTTTTTTTTAATTGAGTAACTTTTTGTTTTGAGAAACCAAAGAAATTCCTAACTAGCATAGTTACTCTATTTTCCCATGTCAAATGCTGTGACGTGGTTAACATTTGTCAATTCTATTGGCTTATGATATTTTCTAGAATATTTTCGAAGAGTTGAAATTGAAACTTGAGTTACACCTTATCTTGCTTGCAATTGATGTCATTGTTACACAATATCATGCTTGTCCTTCTTGTAATGGCACGCGTTTCATGCACACGACCTTTTAATATTTTGCTCAAACTATATATTATCATTCATATCTCTATTTAAATAATTATATAAATTTATGATGATGGCCGGTGGTGGGGTATTATTAGTAAGATCGCTAATTTAAATTAGTTGTACCATAAAATCATAGTGACCTTTATAATTATATTATACATACAATTTTATACCGACATAATTTATATCCGTATCTTATTTCTCAACTATATAAAGAAATTTATTATTCATTATTTTGCTTTCATATAGTCCAATGTCTGATGTCTTCCCAAAACTTCGACAAATCACAGATGTTAAAAGTTATTTTGCACACAACATATTTAAATTCTTCTTCGTTGTTTTTTTTTTTTTACAAGAAATTCTTCATTGCTCTACTCTACACTTCACCAATTGAGGCCCAAAACGATAAGGTTCGTCTTATAACACTTTTGAAATTAGCTGAATGGTCATAAAATCAAGGGTCAAATTCACATATCATAAATAATAATTTACAAGAAAGAAAAAATGACATTGGCATTCACATATACAAAGCGAAATAGATCGTCACAAAAATAGATATAAAAACCATGTTAACACGCTAATTGAAGGTCCATCTAGAAAAAGAAAAAAAATCATATATTCTATCTCCACTATACTATGCATAAACTATTAAGAAGATGACTTCTAGCAAAAAATAAAAATAATTCAGAAGATGACCGTTGAAAATTGAAATAATAAATTACGTGAAAACTCGCCACAAAACCAATGACATGCACAGCAATAATATTCACGAACCATGCCTACATATATAATATAACATATAGATATATATGTAGTATAAGTATATAATTTTGTATGTGTAGACATATTCTTATTCTTTGTTAAGATTAACTGTACTCAAATTTCACTAAACAATGTCGATGTTTAATTTCGTTGATGTCCGATTATGAATTGTTATACGAGAAATACATTTATGCCTAAATTAAATTCCAAAAGCATATATAACGTACCTTCAAAAAAAAACTTGAGATATATGCGTCTCTAGATTGACATATGGTTACAGAACACTGACGGAATTAGACTTCGATATTATATTTTAACCATTATTTAACTATTGCTGCTAACAAAAAGAGAATGAGAATATATTAAAGCACTCAAAATATTATAAATATGTTAGTGCACTCAATATATAATTAAGTACTTACAAAGCAAATATATCTATATAATTCACGATCACCCACCAAGATTCTTGCGGATCTTGGCAAGATCCGAGTTCGAGATACGAAACGCCCGGGTCATGACACGGTCCGGTATTGGAGGGCTTGCAGCAAAAGTGGATAGTGATGAAGATTGGAAACCCGGGTTCTGGCTACTGAACCCAGCTAGAGCATGGGCCGGGTCAACCGGGTGGTCGTTGAAGGCGAAGTGGATCAGCCCTTTGGGGAACACAAATGACTCACCGGGCTTGAGCTTCTCACTAAATAGCCGGTTGGAAGTGTCAACGAAGCCCACTAAGAGAGACCCTCTAAGGCATATCACTACCTCAGAGGCCCGTGGGTGAGAGTGTGGGCCCACAAGCCCATGACCCGCAAGCACGACCCGGCTCATGCTCAGGCCCATCGTGTTCATCCCAGGCATGTTTTCTACTGTGGTCTGCGAGACATTGAACCCGGAGCCTTTCACTACGAGAATGTTTTCCGGTTCGGTTAGCGACGTCACGAAGTGGGCCGGGCTGGCTCGGGCCGGGTCGATGCAGGGCTTCTCGTTCGAAAAGAAGAGTTGAGGGCCTTTTTGAGTGTCCGCGACGCAGTAGTCTTGGAGCGGGTCCGGGTCGGGGTTGACCAGACCCAACAAGAAGGACACGGCTAAGAGTAGAGAGTGGTGGTTGATTTTCATGGCTTGGTTAGGCGAAGTGAGAATTTGTAGTAGTGATATATATGTATTAATTGCTTAATGCTTATAATGATGATTGAGTGGCTTAAGAGGAATTAATGGGAAAAATACAAGGCAAGTTAGGAGGAAATAAATCAATATCCATAAATCATAATGGCTTACGCGGTGGTTGATGATGTACAATAATAAGCTTAATGCTCAAGTCCACTCGATTAAATCCACTTTGTAACGCTATAGAATGGTGACATTTATCCATAAACAAATATTAAATTAAATTAAAATTGTCACGATATAACATTATAGAAATATTTTTTTCCAACGGTACTCTAAAATAATCGGTAGTATTAATACCCTTGAACTTTAATATTTTATAAAAATAACTTTTAAATCTCAAAAAGTAACACATTATTGTTCCTGTGTTAGATGACATAAAAATGTTAATACAAACATTATCACATGCCTTATTTTTTAAGGTATGTTTGTCTTTTTTGGTAATTTTATTACTTTCTTTTAAGGTTTAAAATGTCGCTTGCCGATTCCGTTTCACATTCTCCATTTTACGGATATATCGCATGGATTTTCACGAAAAATGATAAAAAGACAGCGAAACGAAGAGGTTTTCGTTTCGCATACCTCCGAAAAACGAAAATCGATCGGTTTTCCACGGAATATCGCAAAATTTAATACCTTGTTTTCTTTGATTCTATAGGATTTTATGTAACTTTTCTTTAAAGTTAGACTTCTCGATTATTTCACAATGATATATATTTTTTTTAAAGGAATAATACTATTAATTAAGATTACATGTAGTTGTATTACAAGATATATTTTCACGGTAAGACAACCGACAGTATTGGTTGCAAGTACCATCGGTCAAGATTACATATATATGTCATTTATGCGTCCCAAGAGATTAAACAAAAGGTATCTTAAAGAGTCTTATAGTAGATTTACTAGTGGACTAAACAAGCTTGGTTAATCTTACATGATCTAAACATCTTTGCACAAAATTAACATTATTAGTCATTTTTTACACGAAATGAGCAATGTACATTGTACTGTTTTGTAAAAGTTGAAGATAATTGTTGTAAAAAAATAAAATCCTTAAACAAATTGCACCAAAAATTACTTACCCCATTATTATTATTCATCTCTCAATGATGAGGGACGACTAACATGTCCACAGCCCAAGGCCTAAAACGACGTTGTCGACCGAGAGAAGCACGTAAAACGACACAATTGTCCCCATAGTCTCGGGCTTTATAGATTAGCGCAGATGACGTGGCGCGTGGAGATGGCTCGGCGAATTCAATCAACCAGGGACCACAAACGCCCAAGGTAGGCTTCAATAATTTATTATTCCCTCTCTCTCTTCACTTGCAAGTGGGTCCCACTTCTTCTTCACCATCTATTCCCATGGCCGATCTGATCACCGTCCATGGCTCCTCTCTCTCTCCACACCAGACTGTGAGCAGAAACTAAGCCAAAGGTATGGTTGGGTTGTGCAGTGCAAAGGAGAAGAATTTGTGAAGGATCTTGATGACCCATTAAATATTACTACATTCTGATTACTGGGTCTTGTTTCTTTTCCCACAATTATTAATTAAGTGTGGTTCCAAAAAGGGTCCAATTATTCAACAAGCTGTCAAACTCTAGTCACTCACTACAGTCTCTCACAAAGCTTGAAGCTTTTTCATCTCTGTTCTTGAGCTTTTCCTCTACCTTTCGAGCTCAATCATGGGGTTTTCTTCATCATTAGTAACTTCTCGGAAGCAGAACTAGAGACAAACAAACAAAGCAAGCATCGGAAAGGAGCTTTCGTGTGATTATAATAATGGAGTTCGTACAGTAAAAGAAGGTGCTCTTGTCTTCTCTTCTTTTTGTCTTTTTTTTTTTTATAATTTTTAATTTTTTATTTTTGTAATTAATCTGTGTGTTTGTGCGATCCAGTGAAGTAGATCTACCATGAATGCGCATTGAAGGTAAACGATGGAGTTCACACTCTCTGCTACTCAGTGATTCCGTGAGAAATTTATGGGAGAATCAATTACAGATCTTCGAGCATACCCAGATAAGGTAACGCTTTGACCTAGATTTAATGAAATAGTGTCTGATTATTTGTTTGAATTATATCATCAATTCAGTTATTATTCCCTTGCTTTAGATGATGGGGGAGACGGCCGCTTCGAACCCGGCTCTTGAAGTGTCGGTGTCGTTCGGGAGATTCGAGAATGATTCGTTGTCTTGGGAGAGGTTTTCGGCGTTTTCGCCGAATAAGTACTTGGAGGAGGTTGAGAAGTGCGCGACGCCGGGCTCGGTGGCGCAGAAGAAGGCGTATTTCGAAGCCCATTACAAGAAGATCGCTGCCCGGAAGGCCGAGCTTCTCGAGCTGGAGAGGCAAGCGCAGAGCGACTCCAACGGTGGAGATCGGAGCTTTGATTCGTCGAGCAACGGGGAGGATAACGGGACTGAAACTGAAGAGGTTGAGCAGGAGTTGAACGGTTTGAGCGATGAGATCGGGGATTCTGTCATTAGGGATTGTTCAAGAGAAGAAGTTGAGCAAGGATTGAACGGTTTGAGCGACGATATCGCTGATAATGTCATCAGGGATTGTTCAAGAGGAAAAGAAGAAGAAATCGGTAAGAGTGTGGTTAGTGATGTTGTGTTAAGAGAATCCGAAGATAATGTATTTGCGAATGAAGTGGAAGTCCGTCCGATCGAATCAAAACCTGAAAAGATTGAAGCTTTGGAGAGTGTGGAAAGTGAGTTTAAATGTTCCTCCAAGATCATCGATATTGACGCGATGGAAGTGAAACTTCTCGAAATTGAAACTAAGCCTGAAAAGATTGAATCCCCAAAGCTCGTGAAGAGTATCTTAGAACGTGATTCTGAGATGAAAGAAGTTCCAGTGAAGGAAGTGGAAGTCATTTCGGTCGAGCTTAAACCTGAGAAAAAAGAAGCTCCGAAGATATTAAAAAGCGAGTTGGGAAGTGATTCTACTATTAACGACGTGAAGCCAAAGTTGGGTGATCGGAAAATTTCTAAGAAGGTGAAGAGATAAAAATCATTATGTTTTATGTTCCGTTAAAACCGAATCTTGCATTTACCACTTTGACCTTCTTTTTGCAGGTTACAACAGTGAACAAGGAGAAAACTGTTACTAAAACAAAGAAGAAACCGTTATCTCCAAACCCGATTTCCAGAACGCCAAAGAGTTCTTCAATCCCGAGATTGCCAAATTCGAATGCTACTCGCCAATCTGTATCGGCAAAATCAACAAGTTTTGTCAACAAAAAGGGCAATACGAATAATACTCCGTCGTTGCTGAAGAACAAGACTTCTTCGGCCGGAGAGGCAAAGAAAGCCGTGTCCAAATCTCTAAACATGTCTCTCACTCTCAGTTATGGCTCTATGGATTCCGATTCACGTTCTCCAATCCCGAACAGAAAGTCTCTATTTATGGAGAAAATGGGAGATAAAGACATCGTGAAGCGAGCATTTAAGGCGTTCCAAAACAGCTTCAACCCGGTGCGATCGTACGGCGACGGATCTCCATTACAAAAGCAGGTTTTTTCGGCGTAATAATGTCTGATGTCTGAGAAGACGAAGACTTTTAAATCATTTCTTTGAATTTAATAAAGGCTTTGAAAATTTATTTCTACTCTAACTCTTTCTTAACATCAGGTGCCGGCGAAAAACACTGAAACGAAGATTTCCTCTACCGTGACACCACGAAAAGAGAACGGATGGTATTTCTTTTAAGTCATAGCAATATATTAAATAGATATATGTTTGTTTTCTGATTTTTTTTTCATATCTTTATTGTTAAACCAAAAAAGGTTGCGCAAAACTGATAGTTCGGACAAAAGAAACGTCAAGACGCCCACACGTTCTGTCGATTCGAAAAGTGACAAGTCAGAAAAAAGAAAAGAGGTATATCTAAATGGGATGATTTCTTTTGACCCACCATCTTTACAATGTGCTCAATTTGCCACAATCTTATCCTCTACTGTACTAATTGCATACAGGTTACAAAAAAAGTAGAGCAAAAATTACCGAGCTCCATAGAGACCGAGAAAAGACGCTCCCAATTAAAGTCAAAGGTGCAAAATATAACACCTGAATAATCTTGTACCTATCTTTTGTGGGGTTCAATTGTTTATACATAATTATATATGTTATTGCAAAAGATCATAATAAAAAGTTTGTCGTAACATTTTCAGCTTGACGCAGGAAACAAAGGACGCCGAGAGGATAAAGCGAAGTTCGGGCCTTAACTTCAAAGCCACTCCCATGCCGGCTTTCTACCGAGAACAAAAGATGTCAAAAAGTGCTCTGGATAAGGTACAATGTATTTTTCAACATTAAAGCATATCCAAATAAAAGTGATTATTTTTCCAAGTCCAATGAGATTTTGGGTTGCATGATGGGTTTATGGTTCAACTTTAAAAAAGTATGCCTTTTTTGCCACCAAAAAAAATAAATCTAAAGCAGATATCAAACTTTAGGTGGTTGGATTTGGTGGACCCAAGCTTCTAAATTTTTTGTTTTTTTAATTGGGTTTTAAGTGTTTTTAGTGAAATCTATCCACATGTATTGTAGAAATTATATTTGCATTTGGTAGCTGAAGTGTGTTAGTTTAGTTCTAGACTCTAGTACTATCAATTCAATATGGTATCTAGGAATTCGGAATTCCGTTTTTCTGTAGTTAGGAACGAAATTCTGGCTGTTTTTTTTTTTTTACGTTAATTCTATTTTCTTCACTCTTTCTTTCATAAATGCAACATTAATTATCCATTTAAAAAATGATAAAAATAAAAATAATATGTTTTAATTCGAGATTGGGAATTTGTGGTTTTGGATTTTCCGGAATTTAGCAGTAGATCCCCCTAGTTTTTGTTTTGAATTTGAATACAAGGATTTGCACAATCACCTCTTAACTTGTCCTTGTCCTTGTCCATGCATGTTCATCACTCATTTTGTATGCTTACTATTTTGCCCTTAATTTGGGAGACATTTGCATACTTTTTGTAAGGAACAAAAATCCAAGGTGATTTACCTTAACTTATAAAGCAAGAAACTTCATTAGCCTTTTTTGTAATTCAAATGGGCATCTTTTAATTCTGTCATTAAAATTCTAATTGCTTATGTAGAGAAAAAAAAATCCTAATCAACACCCACAATTAAACATTGTGGAATTTTTTCATTGGACATAAGTAAAATAAGCTCTGAAAATGATTCAGTATATATATTATTATAATGTGACTCTATGCTCAACATCATTGCTAACCACTCTTATTAATGTGCTTATGACTTTCTACTAAGACGTGCTCTCAAGCCTATCATAGATAATCAAGTCAAAGCTAATATGATCCTTGTTATTATTATTTTTGCTTACCCTAATATGAAATTTTGTGATCTTCTTTGTAGATGCCCATGAAATAAGAGGATGAAAAGTCAACATGGTTGACCAAGGGAAAATGGATATCCTTTTTTGTGACATCTCATCTTGAGTTTCAGTTGCTTATCTTCAAGGCTTGACATGATAATTGATTGGTATGTTGATGGAAAAAAGCAAAGTGAGAAGTGAGTTACACCTTCAATCTCCCTAAGTGGCCAAAAAAGAAAGAAAGAGGAGACTACCATGATCTTGATTCATTACCTTGTTTTGTTGGTGGGGTCCACTTGAAAATGTGTATGAAAAAAAAAAAAACTTTAGGACAAGGTCTTCCCTTCCCTCTCAAGAATTCAAGCCTTCTTAATCCCCCTAATTTTCCAAACCCATATATGTAATGTAATAATTTAAAAGAGAGATTTTTTTAAAAAAATTATTTTATATTTATAGTTACTTTTGTAGTTTGCTTTGGGGATTAGAAAATAGTTGTGTATAACATAAGGAGTTTACAATGCATTAATCTTTGAAACTTGGTTTGGTTTTTTTCAATATTATTTCTCTCTCGAAATCTCTGACCATTTCTTTCTTTGTACTTCTTTTTAATTTTATGTAGACCTCTCACCCACTGTGGAATGGTTCCAATTGTTTCTAGTTTCGAAATAAAAATAAAATTGGGTACTAGAAATGTTTGAAATTCAGAATGGACTATTAATACGTTATTCTATCAAGTTTATTCAGTATTTAATAGCATAATTGATATTTGTAGTAGGTACGCTTGTTTGTTAATCACTTGTTGAACATATCAAACACCTTATGATCTAAATCCTTATAAATAATAATTTAATATTAAGTATTTGCAAATTGTGGTGTACCAAATGAAAAATAAGGCAAAACTATCTTTCATTTCTTACGTCAATGGTATTTCAAACACTCCTTCGATCAATGAAGTTGATGTTTCAATAAAATTAGTTATATTTGCCGCTAATAGTCATCATGCTATTATTAAGTGTCATTCCCGATTTTTTTTCTTTTTCTTTTCTGTGTGTGTGTATAGTCTCTTTGTTGCATTTTTAGTGCGGAAATAGTCCATCTATTATGATTTTAAAGAAAGAATGGTCCCTATGTTATGATTTTGGTGCATCAAATAATCTTTGACCCTAAAATGTGATGGAAAAACATAATAGTTTGAGTGAATAATGCAAGCGAAATTGGTTATTCACATACCAACTAGAATTAGAATGTTGCGTTTAATCAACACCCTTAATCCAAGGTTACAATGCGCCACTCCATAAAAAAAAAAAAAAAAAAAAAAAAACCTTAAGAACAATATTTTATCAATTTAACTCGCAGAATATTAGTTGATCAATCTATTCATTAACAAATAATAACGTTGGAATGTGGTTATCTATTATAATTTTTCTTATTATTATTATTAGTTAACTCCTAGAGCTCGTATGACTGATGGACTAAACTCACTCATAGAGACTAGAGAGACTACTTTTGCAAATTGTAATAGATGGACCGAATGCTCATAGAAGAGGGACTATTCTGGCACAAAAAAAAAAACATAATAAATTCAAGAGGTATATAGTATTCAAGAGGTCACGGGTTCAAACCCTATGAAATGAGTGTCCCCTTTACAAATGTAAACTTGAATAGTATCGCATGTTCGTACATCGAATATATCTAGTAATCCGAAAGTGCATTGTAACTTTGGCCGATGGCACTACAAGAAAAGTGAGCATTAAGGACTATTTTACGAAAGACTGATATATCAGTCTCGAATACTAAGTATCTAGGACTGATTTATCAGTACCTGATGCTATTCGGGACTGATTTTTATTAGACTAAACTTAGCAACTGATTTTCAGTTGCCAATATTTTGACACCTCATTTGAGACAAAATTTCAGTGGCGAATATGTTTTTGTCCTTTACGATTTTTCAGGCAAACTTATTGGCTACTAAAATTCAGTCTCATATATGTTCCATTCTTATTCAAAATGGCGCAAAATTATTGGGGACTGATTTTCAATCTCTATTATTTGGTGCTAGTAATACTAAGGAGAATGAACATATTTGAGAGTAAAAATTAGTCCTTAATAATTCATATCTGGGACTGATTTATCAGTACCCGATGCTATTAAGGACTGATTTTCATTCGACTAATGTTACTGACTGATTTTCAGTTGATAATATTTTGAAACCTTATTTGAGATTGAAGACTAATTTATTGGAGACTGATTTATCAGTTCTTGATACATAATATTAATATTAGGGACTGATATATTAGCAGTGGATACTATTCGGGACTGATATTATGTGACTAATATTATAAAGTAGAGACTGATAATCAGTCTCTAATACGTAAGGCACCTTATTTGAGACTAAATTTTAGTCATAAATTTGTTTTTTTGCTTAAGGTTCTTTTAAAAAAATTATTGGCTACTAATTTTCAGTTACAAATTACGAATATTGTTCCCTCCATGATAAAATTGGCGCAAATTTATAGTGAATAACATAATAACCCAAGGACTAACACAAACAACATTGTCGAAAGATTCATTGTCGAAAGATAGATAATGTACGAAACACCCAAAAAATATTCCTAGATCGAGAAGTTGTTGATTCCTATGTTGTCAAAAAGTCATTGGAATACGAAGCTCTCTACGATGTCAGGGAGCAAAAATATTTCCATTGTTGTTGATTTTGGAATTGTAAATGAATATAGTGATGTACTTGAGTTTGCAAGGGCGAAGTTATTTCCCACCTATCAAAAGAAAAAAAAAATCAATTTGTCAATCAAAATTTTGTGAAGAATGTAAATGAATTTTAAATGAAGTAGCCAACTAAATATCTATACCTTTATAATTTTAATTGTTCTTGGTTTTATCCACCTTTATAGAAAAATAATATATATTTTAAGATAAAAATAGAAAACAATATATAGAGGGTTAAAATCTTATTTCTTGAATCCCTATTATCTTGTGGAGTGTTAAATATTTCTTCATGTTACTTTTATTTAGATTTTGCAGGAATGGATTTATTATTATCGCTACTTTGTCAATTTTTAATAATATTTATTCTTCTCTCAATATGTAAATCAGTGTACTTAATAATTATTACATTTTTTTTACTAAATTTAAATAATTATATATTTGTAGTGAAAAAGATATGTACTTGATAAGTTTAGTTCCAGAACGTTCTTTTAGGTTCCGCTCTAAGTGTGGAGCACTTGACTTCATTCGATAAATGTTAATGTCCACCTGTGGAAACAAAATAAAAAGTTCCATATTATTCCCTAATATTGCACTATTTTTCCCTTTCTGGAATCCGTATTATCATTAGAGCGAAAAATGTATCTTTAAATTTTTTTATTTTTCTTTTTCAATGAAAGACGTGTTCATGTATGTATATGAATTTCGTTTAATATCCTCTCTAGTATAGATTCTAATATTTATATTTTCAATACCTCTACCAAATAGTCACCTTTAAATAAATAAACTGCAAAATAACGATGCGTATGATATTTAGTTTTTATCAAAAATAATAATTGATGATATATTTTTGTATAAGCTTTTATCACAATTGGGTACCTGATGTGGATTTGTCCTCTAACCTGTGTATATTTAAAAGTTATTAAGCCTCTTTTTATGATACATAAATTATTGACATGCTATATACTTACTTTAAGACTTTATGAGACGACGCTTTGGTTTGGATTATCGTTGGCTCCCACTTCACAATTCCTTAATAGTTCATGATCACAATAATGATTTTTAGCGCCAACGACATTGATGAAAAACAAATTAAGAATTGATTTGTTCTTAGTAAGTTATAATTAATAGATTTCTTACCTGTATTGTTTCTTGGTGCAGCCTTGCGACCGAGTAAACTGAAGTGTAGGCTGCAAAGTAAAACATTGTATTTTCTTACAATTTGTTGAATCTGTTTTCCATTATAGCATATTATACTTTTCATCCTAATTAAAGAACCATTATTAAATTTTAAAACCTTAGTTTCCGTTATAAGTAGGTTATTTAAGAACATGTTTATAATTACCTCAATTTTATCAAAGACTTCATGGTAAACTATATTCTTTATGAGTGTTGGATCTTCCATCTCTTCATTTGCATTAACTATGATAAGTCCTTCCTTCGATGTAACTCTCGAACTGCCACATAAAGTTGACCATGCGTGAAAACCTGTTATAAAAAATTTATGTTACATTATGGTAAGCTAATTCTCTTGTTGATTTTGTATTTACTCTAATGTAAGAATATTACCTGTTTAGGGAGGTATAAACCAACATGTTTAAGTGATTGACCTTGGCTTTTATTAATCGTCATCGCGAAGCAAGGGGCCAACGGTAATTGCCGACGATTAAGTTTAAAAGGCCACTTTGTTTCTGATGGTGACATTATTATCCTCGGAATCGTGACATTTTTTCCCTTGATTGTTCCCGATATGATGTCGCCTCGAACGGACCATGTCCCAAGAGCTGTTATAATCAATCGTGTTCCATTACACATGCCTTCTGTCTGATTTAGATTTCTAAGGAGCATGACTGGGGTGCCAACTTTGAGGTGTATTGCGTGATTTGGGATTCCACTGAAGCGTAAACTGTTTAAGAACTCTGTCGGATAAAGGAGGTCTTCTTCATTTGTTTGCATACTCCCTTTGCAAACATTGTCCGAGCTAAGATAGGTTTGTCCTTCCCCAGGTATAGTTTCCATGATTGCATCATTTAACTCCTGAACCTTGTCATTCTTGGGTGTCAGTATTGCTCGTTCGGTGATGTATGTAGATTCTTTGTATTGCTCCAACAACGACGGATAAACTGAGTGGTGCGACCCCTATTAAAAAAAAAAAGGTAATAAATTCAGGCACTAAAACCGTAATAAAAGAGCTACATCTACACATTATTAGAAAGTACAATTTCCGCACTCCAAATTAGTACTAACTCTTAGAGCCCATAATTCAACTAGACTAGCATGTCCATGTCCTTCAAAGGCACGGTAAAGGTGGACAATCGAAGACCAAAATCATTGTCGAGTTTCCATGAATACATTAACAAAAAAAAAAAAGATTGAATAGAAAAATCCAACTCCATATAATGGTTCAGTTTGAGTACACCATAATTGTGGCGGAATTGTTGTCCTAATTCTGGTCACTCTGCATTTATTCACAATCAAATCTCATGATTTCTAATCCATAATTCTAAAGTCAACAATTCATTATTGGTATTCACAACTCTAGCAAAATCTTAAATGAGGAAACCTAACTCTGTGTTATGAAAGTTGGGCAACCAGAAATTATATAAATATATACATATATTATATGCTTCTTGACCTTACTTGTTTAGGATATATCATATATGGTCATGGACGGTGAGTGATTCGTCTCGGAGACGCGGAGGCTATTCTTTTTTTGGTGATTCACACGCATGCATAATGTAGTAAACTTAAGCTGCTGATTGACTTTTTATGTTCATTTTGCTGCGTTGACTACTCATATACAGTGTACCAACTCTGTGCCTGTGCGTGGTTTCGTTGAATTGACCCTAAATATTCATACATATATACTGGTTATATGCTATTCGCATTTTGTCACAAATGTCCTCAAAGATAATAGAAACTAAATTAGTCAATTACTATTCCATTAAGATGGGTGAGCAGATCTGACTTTCCGGTTTCAAAATAGCAAAAATTACATATTTTTTTTAATGCTTTTTAGTGTGAATTTTGATCATTTGACAGTAAAATTTAACACTTTTATAAATTAATCAATAAATAAAATTACCCACTAAAATATTATAAAGTTTTCGTCAATCTACCGTCAAACGGCCAAAATTCACAATATCATAAAATAGGGCCGTTTCTGCTATTTTTGGAGCAAAGGCGTCAAATGCACACCAAAATTATATATATAAAGGGAGTAATTTTTGTTATTTTTTAAACAAATATGGACTATTATTGCCAATCATTCACGCAATTATGCATGTTCTTTTTATAGCAAGTGTAGAAATGGTCTAAGATGTTTTTATTTTTATGTTTCACTCATACCAAAATATGCAGTCAACGGAAATGAGAAAGTCAATGCCCCAACAAGGGTTAAGCTAAATCTCAATCCCTATCAAATCTTCTATTCACAATTTTTCCAAATAAAACTAAAATAACAGGATTAAAATGACACACTTTGAAGAACAATTCCATGCAAAATTCCCATATCTCAAATTCCAATGTACATTTTTCACTAAATCAATGGAAAAATTAATTGAATACATTGACGTTTCAACGTCATATATATTCTGGAAGGAGAAGAGAAAATAGACAAAAAGAATCAATCCAAAAATTTGAAACAAATAAATTCACTCTTCTATCTATCTCTCTTTTTGTTCCCTCTCTTTGAATCTATATAATCTATATACATCAATGTACAGGAACTAATATACAAGATCAAATGCAAATAAATTTACGTCACTCGTCGTCCGACTCGTCACTTGACGATTTGTCCGACATGAAATTCTTCGGCAGGTTCGGAAACCTCACTGCAAACTTCTCTGGCCTTGTCGGCGCATTAGCCGACGAAGCCGAGACGCCGTTTGCCCTTGTCTTCCTCTGCATAGTCCGAGCGATCTCGACGCAGACTTGGTCAACCATAATTAAGAAATCCTTAACGATGACGAACAACTGAAACGGGTGAGCTTCCTTGTCCTTCGACGCTCCGGCTTGATAATACTCCGTCGTTTTGATTACAAGGTCCAAAACCCTAGCTCGTTCCCGGTCAGCCTTCCTCAACTCGTCCTCTATCGAGTCGAGAAACGATTCCATCTCCTTGGCAAACCCTCCTTTCACTGACTGCGAGACGATCATCCGACGTATCTCGGCCACCCGGGCTGAGAGAGCCGAGCATGTCGAAGAGACGACGTCGTAGTCGACGCTCGCTGCTTTCTTCACGTTAGAAAACTCCGAGCTCAATCCTCCGACAATCGGCAATCCGAGCGTCAGGTATTCCT
Organism: Parietaria judaica; assembly: GCA_954871525.1. Taxonomy (NCBI): domain Eukaryota; kingdom Viridiplantae; phylum Streptophyta; class Magnoliopsida; order Rosales; family Urticaceae; genus Parietaria; species Parietaria judaica. Next base: position 44,333,702 of record OX940861.1, read on the forward strand.
TTTCCCTGTCCTCCTTCATCGACGAAGAAGGCGAAGAGCGGTTCGAGGATCGGCTCCGGTTCAGGACGCACCGCTTTCCCTCGAACCGGACAACCTCCTCAACGATGAAGTGGAGGAGTGTCGTCTTTCCGTCGGTGCTCTTTACGTCCGAAAGCTTCCGAAGCGACGTGAGGTTAAACGCCTGCGCGTTTCCCCTCGACGTCCCAGCATTCATCCGGTTCCCGGATTTTAGGATCGCCTCTAGAAGCTTCACGAAGAGCCCCCTTGTCCGGAGCTCGCCACAGGCTAGCTCAAGCGTCTGCACCGAGTCCTTGAGCTGCGTGATCTCCGAGCCGCAAGTCGCCCGGAAAAGCATGGCGTTGAGGCGCGTGAACGCCGAGGGAACAGCCTTAAGGACGTGGAAGAGGAAGCGCTCGGCGTCAGCGAGGCGAGCCGGGTCGGCGTCGTATTCGAGGATGAGCGACTGCTCTTCGGGCGTGGGAGCGATCCTGGAGAGCTTCTCTAGGGTTTCCTGGCTGAGGCCTATGCCTTCCATGAGCGCGTCGATGACTTCCTTGCGTGACACGTAAAGGGACTTGAGGATAATGGCGATGTTTTGGGACTTTCGGGTGTCTAGTATGTATGTGCGTGAAGGGTTTGATCTGGTTTGGTCGTTGCTCTGCTCCTTGTTATTTCCTGTGGGCGACTTCTTGTTGGTGGCCACGTACCCGAAAAGAGCTTCCATTAAATCACCATCAAACCTGAAATAATAAGTTTACTATGTTATTACTGTGTATATATATATTATATCTTTACATATTAGAATTTAGAATATGTGAGATTGGTTAATGATAATGTGTCACTTCCTGGAACTCTAGACGTGCGTGCATTGTTTAAGTTTAGGGTTGAAAGTGAAATCCCAAAAAGAAAACAGGTAAAAAAAGGGATCCGAATTACCCGGGTCCGCCCGGGTTAATAATTTTTTAAGTCTTGGAAAAATGATAATTGCCCTTGTTTTATGAAAAATTAAAGGGTTAATAACGGCAAAAATACTCAAAGTTTGGTCAAAGAATCACTCGTGTACCCAAAGTTTAAAAGTGGTGGCAAAAATACCCAAAGTCGCATTTGGAGAGTTGACCACTTCATTCTCGTAACGCCCGTTAACTCTGGCCACGTGGACAAACTTGGGTTGCTGACATAACAATTTTTGCCACGTGGTTGAGCATCAGCCTCGTTTATGACAAAACAACGAATTAAACCCCTAATTATTTCTATTTAATACAACTAATTAAACCCCTAATGATTAGGGTTAACAAAACAGATTTTTCCACGTGGCCGAGTTAACGGGTAAGTTAACGGCGTTACGAGAATGGAGTGGTCAACCCCCCAAATGTGACTTTGGGTATTTTTTGCCATCACTTTTAAACTTTGAATACACGATGAGTTCTTTTACCAAAATTTGAGTATTTTCGCCGTCATTAACCCTAAATTAAAACAATACTTTTATGATAAAGATAAAAGAAAATATATAAATTTTATATTGAGAAATTTTTGTTTATCAACGGGACTTCACGAGAGCGTAAATTAGGTTGGCGGGCGCCTTGCTTGGTCTATAACAACCCCGTTTTCAGGTTTTAAACCCTCGGAATATGATTATTAAGTTAATAAAGCCCTAATCTATTTTTAGGGCTTTTGAATACTAGATTGGATTTTAGTTGAATGACTTAATTAGAACTTTTAATCTTTATAGTAAGAAATATACCTGAAGGAACCACCGTTGACCTTGTCCCACACCATGGAATGATCTGCGTTGAACCTGTTCACCTTGTCCCAATGCAACGGCTTCATTATCACCCGACCGTCGTCTCTGCCGGAAGTTCCTGCCCCGGACGGAGCTTTCTCCGCCTCCTTCTCTTTCGGCACCGGAGGAGGTGGTGGCGGCTTTGCGACCGCATTCACACTCCTCATCGCCGGAGGAGGGGGCGGCGGCGGCGGCTTCGCAACTGCATTCAAGCTCCTCATTACCGGAGGCGGCGCCGGTATTGGCACAACCGTCTTTTTAGCCGGAATTGGTGTTGGAGCGGTGAGTTTCTTGGGAACTGACAAGAAAGCCGTCGCAGCCGGAGGAAGCGGCGGGGCAAGAGGAGGCCTCGGCGGCGGAGTCGACGGTGCCGATGGCGGTGGCGGACACGACGCCGTTGAAGACCGGCTCGATGGAGAGTCCAGCTCCGGCGACTCCTGGACGGCTTTGAATAGGTTCCCATTGGTTCTTCTACTCTGTTGTCTGGCCGTCGAACTTGAGCTATAAAAAGCTTCGTGATGACCCGACGCCATTGAAGACCGGCTCGACAGAGAATCCAGCTCCGGCGAGTCCCGAACGGGTTTGAAGACGACCCCGTTGGGTCCTCTACCCTGTTGTATTCGCTGCACTGAATTAGAGGCGTAAAGATCTTCATGAATCTCGTGATCTTGATCTTCATCGTCGACCGGTAAAACCTTGACGTGAGAACTCGACGACCTGCCTCGCAGAAGCGGGACTTCTTGAACGACCTCCTTCTTCCTCAAAACCTCCTTCCTCAGGTCGCCATTTCTCGATCTCTCGAGCTTCCTCCAGTAAAGCACGTCCAGTCCATTCTCGTCCACGATGATCCCCTTGACATCTCCCTGGTACCTAACGAAATTGCTCCGCGACTGCAACGGCAACGGCCTTCCTCCGCCGCCGTCAACTCCACCGCCATCAACATTCCCGGCGGCGGCGGTTTTCTCCCTCCCCCTTCTCTTGGCGACAATGAAGAGGGCAAAAGCCAGGCCCGTCACGACCAGCGTGCTCGCCGCCGTCGCCGCGACCGCCTTCGCGATCTTGTTGCCGTTCCCCGGCGGAGACCCCGGCGGCGGAGTCGCCGGGGCTACCGGAATTAGCGGCGGAGATTCCGGAACTAGTGGAGGAGAATCGGGAATCTGCGGCGGGGGAGGGAGAGTCGCGGGGAAGAAGGTTTCGAGGTTTTGCGGCGAGGCGAAGCAGAGAGAGAGGATTTGGAGAGAGAGAAAGAGGAGGAGGAGAGTACTCCAGGGCTGAGGTGAGTCAGCCATGGAAGAGAAGGGAGAGAGAGAGGGTTAGGGTTTGGGGAAATGGTTGGAGCAGAATGGCGTGTAGTATTATTAGGCATCGGAGAAGAGAAAGAGAAGCGTGCATTGTGTGTGTTGCGTTTCGGGGTTTGGTTTCCTTTGCTGACGCTTTCTTTTTTGAAAGCAATTTGATTTCCTTCAATCAATCCCTCAACACCGTTGCTACAAGCCACTCCGGACAATAAGGACACATGAGGTCCGGTACAAAAGAAGAGAGACGTCTCTTAGCCAAAGCATTGGCCACCTCGTTACATTCCCGTGGAACCCATGTCCATTCTCCGGTCCCGCCTAGTTCGCGGCCGAGCTCTCGCACCTCCGCAAGAATCGGGCCTTGCAAGCCCAACGAGTCTCGTGCCTTGGTGAGGTGGGAGGCCCGCAAGCAATCCGTACAAAGCAGTTGGTTGTTATTTTTTTCGCGGAATTAATCCTTTTATGATGCTAAAAGACCAAAACGCCCTTCGTTCTATCAATATACACTTGTTAGTTGTTTCTATCGTTTATAAAAAGAGTGGAAATCACTAAACTAAAATATTAAGTAAATTAATAATTTACATAGAAAATAAAGAGTTTAAGCTAAGTAGCTAATTTGATAGTTTTAAATTGATAAAATAGTTAATTTTTGGTTAATATTTATAAAATAGTCAATTAACCAACGTACACGTGAGTGAATATATAGGCACCACCTCAATTAATATATATATATATATATATATATATATATACACTACCAGAATGCCAAGGCTAAGCTCTCTCTCCTTCGTATCTCTTTCTTCCTCTTCATTGCCCTTCGATATCCCCTCCTTCCTCCAGTCTTCCTCGCCCTAACCGTCAGGCCTTGCTGATTCGCGTTCGTCCTCCTTGTCGTCGCGTCTCGGTTCTCGCCCTCGCCCTTGCTATCAATCTCACAGAGGCGGTTCTCGCTGCCAATCTCACAGAGTCGGTTCTCGATGTCTTCGTCGTTGTCACTGCGATTCAGTTTTCGCCGTCGCTGCGACTTGGTTCTAGCCGTCTTCCTCGTTGTCGTTGCGATTCGGTTCTCGTCGTTGCTGCGACTCAATTCTCGCTCTCTCCCTCGCTGCCAATCTTACAGAGTCGGTTCTCGCCCTCGCTGTGTTATGACTCTCACACAGTCTGTTCTCGCCCTTCCCTGTCGATTCTCGCCATTCCCCGTCGATTCTCGCACAGTCGGTTCACCGCAGTTATTTGTGGTCTTTTTAAGCATAAAACTGTTGTCGTTGTGATATTGAAATATTTTAAAAAGATATTGGATACCGGTGTTACTTGTTGCGATTGTTGTTAATTATGTGCTTGGATTTTTTTAAAAAAAATTACATTAGGCACCACGTGAATTGAAATCCTGGCTCCGCCACTGAACCATATTAACTATTATGAAAATAATCATATTAACCATTATAACCATATTAACTGTTGATCTGTAAATTTATTCCGATTTAGAAACGATAAAGTCACATTAATTAAATTTACGGTCCAAATAAATAAGACCAAAGTATATGAATAAACAAAGCATTCATATTAAATGGGCCTCTAAAAAAGGGCACTTGAAGCCTATTAAGGAGAAATCCAAAAGCCCAGTTCCAAACAGACGTTCAGCCCAAAAGACACGCTCTCCCCGGACAGAAATGGTCAAAAAGGGACCCGAGCAGAAATCAATCGACCAGCAAGAAGTCCGAGCAGAACGAGTCAAAGCTCTATTCAAACAATCCGAGACCCGACCAGGAAATGCACCACGACCAAGATTCAAACTCCCCACGACACCAAGTCAAATCCATCACAGCCCAATTCTCTCAAGAAGTGGCCCACGTGTCAGCTCGGCATCAAGTCAAACACCGAATACGGAGCCACTACCAACGTTCACCAGAAGCTCCAATGGTCAGAAATCAAAGGCCAATAAATCGAGAAGACAGATCAATCACAGGCACGCAAGCATCACTGTAGAGAAAAGAGTCTATGATGATTTGTATTTTCCGAGTGTTTTCTTTCATATTTTTCGATCAACTGGAATCGGCATGTGGTTCTGATTGATCACCTTTTTCATCATCAATAAACTAACAGAAGACGTAGTCAACTACCACATTGGGACGGACCTCTCTAAAAAACCCTGGTGTTTTTATTGCTTTCTTTTATTCCGTCAACGTCTAAAGTATTGACAACGCGGAGGTCAAGATCCACAAAGCTTATTAGCAAATTCAAATCGAAATCCCATACACAAACTTTCGTGATTGTTGAGGTGCGAAACCACGTCAACATTAATCATTGACAAAAATAGTCAAGGTTTGACTATTTTGCAAATAAAAATCTTAAGTTTGCTAAAATGCAATGTAAACATATGAATGTGGCTATTTATTATAATTTCTCTATAAAATAACACAGTGTAACTTATTCTAAATTTTATTATAAATAAATAAAAATAAAATGATAGAACTAATTACACATAAGTAGACTTGTGTTGTATATGTACATTATGTTGTATTGAACTAATTACACATAAATATTATCTTATTGGTATTTTGATATATATACTTACATTCTTAGTTTACTTTTTTTTTAAATAAAATTTACATTCTTAGTCTATATATATAATTCATAATCTTTTTTTCTTTTTCAAAAATAAAATAAAATTTATATTCATTAATCTTGGCTAGTATATAGTCTCACAAATATAGTGAGTGACCTTTCCAATAGTATAAAAATCTCTAAAATCGGACACAAAAGCCTATAAAATCGAATATTGTGACTCATTTTTCAATTTTTAGACACCAATTGATATTGAACTCTTCAAAAACACCTAACATCGTATAAATCAATTCATTGAAATGGATCTAACTCTAATTCATATTATTTATTTAAGAACTAATGGATAGACTCTATAAATTAATTAATTAATTGAGGTTACGTTGTATTTCACGAATGAGTGTTTTTTTTTTTTGGATGAGGGTGATTTGGTAATTTGGGACGCGGTGTTTTTGTAGACTAATTTGATTATGGTTAAATAAATCGAGCAAGTAGGAAAGTAGAGGGAGTGGGTCGGAAGAAAGTCAAACTAAGAATTTGTGCGCAACAAAACTGTTGAAACGGTACAATCACACAAACTATTTTATTAAATTTAATCAAATAGTGGTACGTAATATTTATAATGTTCTTGACTGTTTAAACGAAATGAATGTTTTAATTCGGAACTGAGTAATATTATTATATTAGAATAATAAAAAGTCAGAAAGATTATTTTGCAATTAAATTTTAAAACACTCTATTACTTTGCAAAATCCTTACTTTAATTTAATAATTTATTATGATCAATTCAATGAACTGAAAAAGTTTTGAAATAGACAAGAAAAATAATGGGTCAACGACTTAAAATAGGCCTATGCTAATTAAATTAGTAAAGTGTAACTTGTGTATTGAAATTAGAGAGTGGCTCACCAAATTAATATCACTTACGTTTTAGTGTATTGACTTTGAATGTGTTCTTGTGCAGTGGGTGACTGTAGTAACAACTATTTTTTGTTGATTAAGTGATCATTAATAATTAATTTAATCAATTATTTATAAATAAACATTATTTATTTTAAATATATAAGCTAATGGCCTTTAAATGTAGAGTGTAGTTATAATACTTTGTTTTGCATGTTTGGTTTTGACATTAAAGATAAAACCTCTCTTTTTGGATTTAATTTTAGTATTATTTACTTTCGCTTATTTGATATTTTATCTTCTGTGAATATATTGGTCCGTTTCAAATAATTAATGCTTAAATAACGATGCGATTAGGTTTAGAATGTAGTGGTCGCTTTCCAAAGTCTCTCTCCAATTATTATGTATAAATGCTAACTAAAGTCTAACAGATAGTGTTGCATGATGAAATTTAATGTATATATATTATATATAATTAGAAATGATGTGATGTTCGTTAATTCAATATGGTATCGTTACAATTCCTCAACTATAAAATTTGGTACATTTTTATTAAAAAAATAATAAATAAAAGAAGACTACAAATTGTATTACCCTTGTAATTTAGGCGCTCACTATTTACAAGACCTAATGACACCCACAAAAAAAAAAAAAAAAGCTCTAAAATATCTTAAAACCTAAAATGATTCTTTGAAGACAATTCTCTATATCTGCATAGAGACCGATGCTCTCGCGGATAAACATACATGAGACTAGGGCTGAAACCGGGTAAAAAAAAATCCGGTTTTTTTCATTATCCGAAACCCGAACCTGGATTTTCGAATTTTGACTTTTCAAACCCGAACCCGGTTTTTTAAAGACAAAACCCGGAAATTCGGGTTCGGGTAATTACCCGATTTTTATTTGAAAACCCGGATTTTAAACCCGAACCCGGGTTTAACCCACTTTTTTATTTTTATTTCTTTTTATTTGAAGTAAAAACAATTATAAAGCCATTAATACATAATATTACCTAATCTTAAATACACCAATCCAAACTTTGCACACATACATGTAGTATTAATGTTAGTTTATAAATATAATACTTAGTAAAAAACAAGTTTATAAACATTATAAAAATAAATTAAATATTTATAAATATTTATTTAAAAATCCGGGTTTTAGTAACCTACTAACCGGGTTTCGGGTTTTACAACTCAAAACCCGAAACCCGGAACCGGTTTAATCCGGTTACGGGTTTTTCAAAATTTGGTTTTGGTATAACCCGATTTTAATTCAGTTTTGGTTTTTTTAAACCGGATTCGGTCCGGTTTCGGTAAAAAACCCGCATTTGCGGGTTTTATGTGTAGGCCTACATGAGACTCTCCCCCCAAATAGGTATCCGCTAAAAGTCGGCGCTTGTGTTGCAAATGTAGGCACCTCGTTAACTGACTATACCATATACATTTTTTATGTGCTAATCTTTATTATTATTTTCTTCTAAAAGCATATTTCTCTCAAGTTAATATAGTGCGCACAAAAAAAAAATCAAAATATTACCGATTATTTAGAGTCAAATAAGTTGGAAGGTTTTCACACTAAATGTTTAATTATGTCATTACTTTATTATTATTATTTTTTTTATTTTTTTTTTATTTTTTTTGCATGATGTTTACAATTTTGAACATGTTGTTTGTTATCTATTTAGGATATAGGCCCGTCAATTTTCTTTGTCGTATCTCAAAAGGCCAGCCCAATATATGTTGGGCTTTTTGACTCATGAGGCCTTTGCAGGTCCAAATACGTCACTCAATAGTGTGTGTATTTATGGAATTGATACTGTTTGATAGTTTTGAGTTTTGCTTTTATATTTTTTCTGCTTTCATTTGTGTAAAATCACTCCTTATATTTTTTCTTTTCAAAAAATTGAAATATTTTTACTCATCAATCTTACCGAATAGATTAAAAAACAAGCTGAAGATAACTACAAACACTAAAAATGTATGATACATAGTCACCAAATATCAAAAAATAAAGTTACTCAGACAAAATAGAATAAATATCAATTTAAGAGAAAAAAAAAAATTAATACAATCTTATTGCCTGAAGGGCTTACGGAGATGGTGAGGTCTAAAATTGACAGAACAAACAATGACAAGCCAACGAGTCAACAATGAGGAGGTTTGCTATAAAACGCGAAGCGTGACTATAGTCATATAGAACGTGGAGATCCGATGATCGTGAGAGGGCGAGGCGACAAGCTCGGTGCGGATGAGGAGAAATAACAAATCTAAAGAAAGTGATGATTTATGAAATTAGGTTTAAGATTTTAATTATACATAGAAGGTAGAGTTCTCTAAGTACAATAGAGAGTTTACTTTGTCTATTTTTGAAATAGAAATATCCACACACAAAAATTGATAATAGCTGAATAATTAAATAAATAAATAAAATACAAATTTCCCTATAATTTAAAATTAAAATTAAAATATACTTGATAGAAGATTTTTTACGTGTTTTTGTTAAAGATCACTTTCTTCATTTTTTTTTCCTTTATTAAGCTTTTGAAATTCTTATTTATTATGTGATGAATGCACATTAATGTGATAAGACTTTGACCATACTTATTTTATCAACAACATGCAGAGTAACGGTTCCATTGATTAAGTAATGTTGTCCATTTAAATTTGTGCAAATATTTATGAGGAAAGAGTGTGGTAAGCACAAAAAAGAACTCCCTAATTCCACTACACAATCTTCTCACGAAGGTCCAACAACAATAATGGAATACTATTATATTCCCCACAAATTGCATCACAAATAATTGCCTATAAGTGAGGGCACAAACGGGTACGATTGCCCCTTCTTTAAAACACACACACAGATTATATATATATATAGAGACCTACAAATTTCAAATAATCAATATTCACGGATTGATTGATGATTTGATTTTACGGGTAAGCCGATAGCCTTGAAATGTTAGCGGTTTGATCGATGATTAGATTATATGGGATAAACCGGTAGCTTTGAAAATATTCACGGTTTGATCAATGATTATATTTCATGGGTGCCGATAGCCTTATACTTAATATTAATATTGTATTTATATATCTAAAATACACAATTTTATATAGAAATTTATTTATATTATAAGAGAAATGGCTCTTAATAGTCAAATTGAAACGTTTGATTAGCCAAACAGTCAACCTTTCCTTTTTCTTTGCAAAATAGCCAAATTGATGAGGTGGCTATTTAATAACATATTTTATACCTATAATACCCTTTTAACATATTAATGTGTATTAACAAAGTTAATTTTTCTTAAAAATAAGAACATTTACTTGTGTTTACAGAAAATCTATATTAACGTGTATTAACTGAGTTAATTTGTTTTAAAAAAAAATCGTGATTAAAATTTTAACAAAATTTTAATTTATTTTTAAACAAATTAACTTAGTTAATACACGTTAATATAGTTAATACACGTTAATACACATTAATACAAGGGTAATACGGTCTTTCGTGATTTATTAATGTGGTTGATTGGCTATTTGGTAATATTAATCAAAAGGTTTGCTATTTTGCAAAATAGTTTTTCTAGTTTGGCTATATGGCTATAGAGCCCATATTATAATTATAAAGCGCTAGATTTTTTTTTAAGTTCATATAAAATTTATTTATATTTTACATGTTAGAAATTTGACATAAAACCTCAAATCCGAAAAATGAAAAATAACAAAATGAAAACGAAATTGAAACCAGGGTAGTAAAGATTTACTCTCAATGTGAGAAGTACATTTGTTTGCTGCTTGTAAACTTCGATCCGGTACAATCTCAATTGGATTTGTTCAAATAAAACATTCGAACACCGTAGCTCTTTTTTTTTTGCTACACAACACTGATAACAACTACAAAGTCATACAAGCTAAAATATCTAGAGCAAAAACTATGAGTGCAGAACTCTCTAAATAAAACTTTGGATAGCATTTGGTTAACCGGTTTGGTTAACTAGTTTTACAATTTGGTTTGGGAAATCAGTATGAGAGTTTAGTCTTACAAATTAGTTTGAGACTTTGATTTTTGAAACACTGTTTGTTTAACCTTTTTGTTAATATGTGGTTGAACTGAAATAAAAATAAATATAATAATTAAATCAGCACAATTTATGTTACTAAAAAGAAGGTATGTTTGATTTCAAAGTAATATATATTAATATTATGCTTAAATTTTTTTTACATTAATACAAAAATATATTCAATTACTCTAATTACATGTTTAAATAATGTAATATAAAATAAATAAAAAATGTTACACGAGTTTATACCATTATAATTTTAATAATTTAACTAAGTGAGTTAATAATAATATCTTCTTATAAATAATCCTTATAATATATTATAGAATGATAATATATTATTATATTTATATTTTGTACGATTGAGTTGAAGACCAAAATACAGAAAACAACTTCAAGTCATTTTCTGTTTTCCTTCATTAAAATTTCACTAGTCTGGGAGGCCGGTCTGCGTAACCAAACGTGATTTGTTAAACCAGTACGACACTGATTGGAAACAAAACCAGAAACTAGTCTTTGAGACGTAACCAAACGCCACCTTGAGAACTAAGCATTGGGTCTTCGTGCGTTTCCAATTAAATTACACTTCACGTGCTCGACAATCCGTATAATTATACGAGATGATTTATGTTTGAATGACTAGAAATTTGATTAATTTGGGTCATACTTATTAAATCGATTAAGCTTAAGTTAATTTTTCTGAATAGAAACAGAGAAGCAGAAGCGAGTCATGTGTGGGAATGGGAATGAGCGAGTAGTGGGCGTCAACCAACTAACAGTGCAGTGATGAAGTTGTGGTCTGACAGCTGAGCCACGCAAACATAAAAAGAGGGACCCACTGCCCCAGAGCCAGCGCGGTGACCTACGAGGGAGGGGACAGTGTCCCACTCACGAATCCAGTTTCTAATATTCCCTCACCAGACAAGATCTCACCGAATCCCTTCCTCTCCCTCCCCATCACATTCATCTTCCATCTCAAACCCTAAATATTAAATACCATCGCTTCAAATTCACTCTTATTTATATCAAAATTTGATATAATTAGTGAGAGGAGAAGAGGGTTATTGATTTAATCGGTTGATTAGTATTAAAAGTAAATCACCGTCATATCAACATACAAAGCAAATTTAAAAAAAAAAAAGAAAGAGAAAAGAAAAGTGTGGTGCAACAAAAACCGTTGAGCCCAACTCGCTCGACGGGTAATTGCAATTTGACCCCAAAACAGAACGAATTAAAATGAAAAGAAAAAAAAAAAGTAATTTAGGGAGGAGATTTGAAAATTCTATTTATTTTATTTTTGATTTTCCTTTATTGGCTGGTCTGGTTCCTCAGCCGTGTTGGTCATTCTGAGCCGTCGGATCGGCGAATCTAACGACCGTCTAACCGGGGAGTCCAGCGCCGTCGGCGATGACGGCGCCGAGAACGACGACAATAGCGGAGTCCTCGGCGGCGAGGATAACGACGGAGAGGACGGCGAGGATAGCGACGATGGCGGAGACGGCGAGGGCGAGATGGACGGCGGAGATGAAGAGGAGATGTCGAAGGAAGGTTCTCGAAGCTTCCTCTTGTGGATTCCGCTCTCTTCTCTTCCCGTTTTGACCTCCTTCGTCATGTAATCTCTGAGCCTCTTCACGTCCGCGAGCTTCACCGGCTTCACGATGAAATCTTCGGCTCCTTCCTCCAAACACCTGGTTTTTCATCACCAGACTCAGTTCCAGACGAAACGATTCTCCATTTTCCAGGAACCGCTTGATCGTTGAGTGATGAGATTTACCTGTCGATTCGCGCCAGGACGTTCTCCGATGACATGATCACCACGGGAATTTGACAGAAAGTGGACGATTCCTGTTCCAAGTCAACAGATTCAGGACTAGATTGAGCTAAATATCCGTTACTTTCGCGATCACTTTTAGGGAGGAAAATTTTCGGACCTTGATCTTCTTGAGGAGCTCGTATCCAGTCATTCCAGGCATGCAATAGTCAGTGATGATCAGGTCCACTTTCAGAGTCTAAATTCATGAAAGAAGAGGCAAAAAGCTAGATCAGTTCATCGTCTAAGCAGAAAATTGTCAGATGGAATTCGATTCGATTCAACGAAACTTACATCGAATCCAACAGCTGAGCTCTTCTCTCCATCCAAACCAAGAAACTGCAGAGCTCTCCTTCCGCTATCCACAGCCGTGACTGCAATTCCCCGAGGAAAACAAAAATCAAACTCACACTCACACAAACCAAACAAACAGACGGACAGAGACAAACACAAGCTTAATCTCAAGAGCTCCACACCTTTGCAAGAAGTAATCCTGAGCAAACGCTCGATGACCTTCCGATCGACGAGGCTGTCGTCGACGGCGAGAACGTGAACGTCGTCGCGATCGGCGGCGAATCCGAACCCGTCGACATTCTCCGGCATCCTCCGCCACGGCACGGCTCCGCTTCTCGCCATGGAAATCCGAAACTCCACAACTTTCCCTCTCTCTCTCTCTCTCGTGCTAGATTTTTTCCCGGGAGCCAAACAGAAATGGAAAAGGCGTTCTCTCTATCTAGCTTCCTTTCAACCAAGCCCAAAAACGTTTTTATACGCTGTAATATATATATATATATAATATATATGTATACAATGTAAATTATGTATTTTAAATATAATTTCTTCGGTCTATCTGTCTCTGTCACTTTTATGTGCTCTTAATACGTGTCTCTTTCGCAAATCAAATCTTTCTCTCTCTCAGAAATCTCAAATCTGCTTTTTTTAATATTATTTATTTATTTATTTAAATTCCAAGCCATAACGCTGAGATTCGAAATCCACTTTGGTGCGATCTACCAAATCAAAGACAACTTCTCTGTCTCTCGTATCTCGCGGTGGATTTATCGTATCGTGTCGCGAGAAGTTCACAGGGATATTTCGGTCAATCTCGGGGCTTGTGCGGGAGTTGACAGCAGGTCAATGCACGACCGACCGACCGACTGCGCCGGCGACGCGCTCTAATTGGCTGAGGAAATTACCGACACCTTGTCCCTAATCTGTGCGAAAATAGGTAATTAACTGGCTTTTGCCGGTAACAGCTTTAACAAAAAGTTACCCACGAATATTTATCTTTCGAAGTTAATTGATAGTAGGCTTGGCCAGCCGGTAAATAACTTCATGTGCGGCAATTTCCCGGAAATCTTTGGCGGAAATTAGCGGAACTCCACAAAATGCTATGAGATCCTAATGAGCTTTTGTTGAGCTTTTATTTGAAAAGAAAACTAAGAGAAATTGAAACAAGGCACCGGAATCTTGTGTTTTTGGTGAATAGCTCACGGCGTGATGCTCGGAGAAAGTGCCGACAATGACCATGTCACTAGCTGGCTGTGATTGGTATTAGAGTTGCGCAATAAATGGATAAATTTGTCTGCGGGCAATTTTACGGTTCTCCATTTAGGGATCACTTGTGGACGGCACGTAATATTATTTATAAATTTTAAATAAAAATAAAAATAAATTAATTTAATTGTAACATCGTAATAACACACAAAAAAAATTAACATTAAAATAAAAAAGCGCTAAGTGAAGCGCAAAACAAAGTATTAATTACCTATAAATTTCAACATAAATATTATAAAAATTTGATTTATTTAATTATAGTAATGGGAAGAAATAAATCAACATTAAACTAAAAGGTCTAATAAGAAACGAACACTAATAATAATAAAATAATACAATAATGAAAGTGAACCATGAATCATGTTAGAAGAATTTCTAAACAGGTAGCAAGTACCAACACATTGTTCATGATATCTTAAATGGAGATTTTTAAAAATTAAAAACAGACATTAATTTATAATATATATTTGAATATGATTAAGTATAAGTAATTATTTTTATTTTTATAAAATTACTTTCTAAATATTATTTAATAATTGATTTAGAGATTGAAATAGGTTTTTGAGTTGTCATCAAACATAATATGAGTACAATATGTTTTTCTCTGGGGGCCATATCAGTTTATAGTCGAGATCGAAATTCTTATGTTTTCAAATTGTTATGCTTACTAAAAAACGCAGGTCCAGTATATGTATAAGATCGATTTTTGCAAATTCATACTATGTCATAATTTTGTTCTTCCTAATTTAGATGAGACGGTTGAGATAGAAAATGTATGAAAACTCAAAATAAACAAAAATTATAAAAGATGAAAGTTGAAATACGGAGTCTTCTTCCTATCTTGCAATCATCAATATGCAAATTCCTCCCGAACAATGCCATTCTCAGAGCTAATTAGCCATACAAAAAAACTGAACCTAAAGAGCCAAGTTGACGAATGAGGAGGAGATTCAAAATTGAACGAATTGAGATAGACCGGATAGTTATAATGTGATTTATAAAGTGAGCGTACATTAACGTTTTACGTATTTACTCTTAATAACTATATGGCTATTAATTTTTTTTAAAAAAAACTCTTTCTTAATATATTTACAAAAATAAAATAGCTTCTAATATCAATAGCCATTATTTTAATAGTTATTGTATAAACGTTTTATGTACTTGATGCTATTAAGTATAGCAAATAAATTAATCTTATTATTAACAAAATTATAAAAGATGAAAGTTGAAATACCGAGTCTAATATGTCGTAGCTATGCTTGCAATCATCGATATTTATGGAGTTTCCTCCTGAACAACGCCATTCTCAGAGCTAAAAATAAGCCATACAAAAACCGAACCAAAAGAGCCAAATCATCAATATGAACAACATCAATATGGACCAATAATTTTTATGATGAATTATTCATATTGAAATTTCCAAGCAACAAACAAAATAATATACAAAAATATGAATTTATAAAAACCCAATTTTCGCAGAAAATTTTGGGAGAAAAATCAAAATACATTACCTCACCTCCGATTCCTGTAGTCTTTCTCGCCTTCGCCGGTTCAATTAGTTCATTATCCGCCTGACCTAACTGGTCGAAATATTTGATAACAAAACATGTTAACCAAGACGTGTATTAGCCAAGAGCCAGGACATTCTAAATGAAAATAATCTAACATAATTCCTTGGAAAGGGCATTCTATTTTAGATCGTGAAATATGAATGTCGTAAACATAGACTCAATTGAATCTGATAATTTTCTTACATTACCTAGTACATGCATATCAGTGCACTTCAAATAAAAAGAATAAGTTAACACTACGATAGCCAACTAACTATAATTGTTTTTTTTTATATATATATAGTATATTTGTTTCTCTACATCAGTAAAAACTAAAAAGATTAATGGTATCAATTTATGGATGATTAATTAGGAAGAAAAAAAAAACATACTGCAAGTGAAGTGAATACATGCCTTAGCATCGTTGGGATTTTTAAGAAAATTTAAAGCATTCGATTGAGGAATCTCCAAAATCCAATCCTATCACCATAAAATCAAAACTAATATTTAGAGAGGCAATAATATTGCATTAGAATCCATTGTCAATTATTTATTTTAAAGCATGCAGATGACAAAACTTTCAAAAGGGCATGAGAAATGATATTGGAACTTGATTGTAGAACGATAAAACAAATCCACATCAACCTCGTCGCTATCTAAAGCAAAAGTTCGAGAGAAAAAAATTTCAAAATTTTATATTTAATATGTGAACTTACCGGAACATACATTTGAGAGTCAATACGACTCACCGGATCTACCAATCTCGGAGATATTCTTCCTCGTCATTAGTCCAATAAATATATTTAGTATTTTTCTACTAAATATATCAAATTTAGTGGAAAAATACTAAATTTCAAAACGAAGACAAATCAAGGATTATTAAAAGCAATTCAGATCTAATAAAAATATTCAAGAATCTGTGGCAGCACACGAAGCCATGTCTCCCAACTTTCCAATTTTTTCTTCTTGTTTGTGTAACGATAAAGCAAATGAGGATTGGAGAGAAAATAAAAACTAGTGCTATTAAGTGAACAAAAGATAGAGAGTCATGAGTTACAAAATAATAAAAACTGTAAGCATCAATATAACGTATTAATGGAAATGAAATAATTAGCACTCTTTGGAGTCTTTTTAAATACAATAAATGACATAAGTGCATGAATACACAAATACGTTATATCATCAACTGTTTGTATAAAAAAAAAAATGAAAAAATAAGAATGAAGAATCTCTTGTTTTTTAGTTAGCCATTTCATCACTCAAAAACTCTCATTTTATATATATATAGATTTGCCGAGGAATTTAGTAGAACTCTGCATTGCAACATAAGATTTTAATTTAAAATGTTGCGCAATCTAAATAGATAATTTAAAAAAGATTTGGTTGAAAAAGAAGAAACCAAAGAAAATTAAGAGAAGTGAGAACACAACACTATGATCGTAATGTTATGTTTTTGTGAATTGCTTAATGCGTGGCATTAAGAGGAAGTGCGCCAATAGCCATGTCACTAGTCGGGTCTAATATTAACCCTATGTCTGGATAACTTAATTTGGAGCAATTTTAATACAATTATCTAATTTATCTTAAATTTAAGTTTGCGTGGAGCAATGCTCTGCAAAATTCAATACAATGCGACTTTGATAAATTTCTTGTAAAATTTTATTTTAGAAGTAAAGAAAATTAAGGGAAATGAGGATATAGCATTACGATCTGGATATTATGCTGGTCGATACTATCTTTTTGTGAATTGCTCACTGTGCCGGCAATGGCCGTGTCATCAGCCGGTTCTAATTGGTATATTACTATTATTTACGATTTATGATATGTATTACTATTACCCTAAAAAAAAGAGTATTTTCCATCATGCATTTTGACATTCGACCTCCCATTACTAAACACTCACACTTTTTAACTTTAAGTTAAAGAATAAACAGTAAGTTGCATCTATTTGCTTTTTGAAAATAATCATCTGGTCCATTAATAAATACATTTTTTTTTTAAACTTGATAATTGATATCATATATGCTGAGACGAAAAATCACCTCTGCACATACAGAGTCATGATTGGTGTAATTCTATTTTTATATTACCTTAGAGTTCGGGTCTTTCCGTTAAAACTAAATCACGTGGGCGAAAATGGGTTCGGAAGGAAATGAGACACTTTGAGAATTTGATGTGAGAATATCGCATTTCTTGTCAAGGATTTTCAGTCCCTTTTTACATCCTTTAGCTCACTATTTATATAGCTTAATTATTAAAACTCGACCTCATAAATGGTCGGTTATAAAATGCGTTTGATTCCCTCATAATTAAACCTGCAAATATAGTACCCATTTAGAAACTGAATTCTGAATTTTCCAGTTTCTGAATTGAAACCAGAACCGGAATTCTGGTTTCTGGTTTAGTTTCGGAACCAGAATTTCTGGTTCCGGTTTTAAAACCGGAACCAGAATTTTGTTTCTGTTTTTTTTTAATCCCGAATTTACTAGAATGGTTTGTTTTAACCCTAAATATTATAAATCTTTACAAACTTACCCATACCGAATCCAATAGAATTTTTAACACGTGAATTAAAACTACGTCGTTCATTGAAGTAATCGTTAAAGAGAAATAGCGGGCCTCATTAAAACCTCTCCGATCCCCCCGAACTGGTGCGACTCGGGCGAGGAAAGAGCGCCCTAAGTATTTTATTAGTACATACGAAGTTAAAAGGAACATAAAAAGTCTTAAATAAATACATCGAAAACAACTAATAATCTTCGGCATTGACGTAATCGTTGAGGTTGTTGTCGTTGCGCGCTTCCTCTTGAGCTCGTTCTTGGGCTTGGAGCCAATCTTTGCTTAGCGCGACGATCTTCACCATACCTGGCTTTAATGATTTGCACCGGTCATCCAAGATGCGTCCCACGCTAGAGAAGGCCGCCTCCGACGAAACCGTGGACACCGGGATGGTCAAGACGTCACGGGCCATCAAAGATAGGATCAGATATTCACGTCGCTTCGATCGCCACCATCTTAGAGCGTCTATTACCCCGGATGGCGGTAAAGGGTACGCCCGAGTGTTGCACCATTTGTCGAACTCGTTGAGGCGTGGACTAGCGGCCGCGTTTGGTGAAGAAGAAATCCGGAGCGTAGGCGAAGTCCTTCCTCCACCACGAGCAAGAGACCACGAAGACGCCGCTTCGTTGCTTGGTGAGCTCGCATAACGGTTAAGGTTGTGGAAAGCTCGTTGTGCCTCCGTCATGGTTTGCCCGAGATTCGGTTGTCCGTCATGGTTTGCCCGGGATTCGGTTGTGCATCTTGTCATTCCTCCGCCACCGACTCTCCAAGTTGATTCCTCTCGTACTCATGTAGAGGTCTCGCATCTTTTGCATTGCATTTGGGTAGTCCTCCGTCTTGTAAGGATTTCCGAAAATGCGCTCCATCCTATCAAGCATGTCATGCAATTTTCCCGGCTTGAAGTACGGATCAAGTATAAGTCCCGCACAATAAAGAAAAGGCATATTCTTATAATACCAATTAAACTTTGCAACCATAGAAGTTAATATATCGAGAAAAAAAGGATTGGTAGAATAGGAATCAAAATGACAAATAATATCAAAAATTGCCATGCACGCTAAGTTTGACGTCGTTGAATATACTTGAGATAAAGAAACCGTCTTGTCATAAAAAAGTTTTAGAAAAGTCGTAAAATCGCGGGCCATCATCCAATCACTTTCTTCTAAATATTCTTCCTTAAAACCATCCGGACCGTTTATCCATAATGTGAAAATATCTTTGTAAGGAATGGCCGATTCTAACATTAAAAAAGTAGAGTTCCATCGGATCAGCATGTCGACCGAAAACGATCGCGGAGAGAAGTCATAATTAGTGCAAAGTTGATGAAACGTGTGAACTCTTTAGTTTGATGCTTTTAAAAATTTAATGGCCTCTCTAATTTTATCAATACACGGTCCAATTTTTTCCATCCCCGCTTTCACAATTAAATTTATTATATGGCATGCACAACGTTGATGAAAATAATCCGCATAAAAATCGGCTACTTCAATACGCACCGAATCAACGGCAACATTATTATTCGAAGCATTATCTAATGTAATTGAAATAACACGATTGCCTAGGTTCCACTCTTCTAAGACACCCAATATCATTTGCGCAATGTTAGCCCCCGTGTGCCTAGCGTGCATAGCTTCAAAACCTATGATGCGTTTTTGTAATTTTCATTCATTGTCTATGAAATGTGCAACTACGGAGATATAATCACAATTAGCATTACTTTTCCAACAATCGGACGTTAATGAAATTTGATAACCCAAACGATTTAAATCTTGCATTAACGCCTCTCTTTGATCTTTGTAAAATTTAATTATATCCGCCTTAGTGCAATGTCGTGAAATGGGCCTATAATTTCCGTGGGCTACCTTAGCAATCATTTTATTAAAACCGGGAGCTTCTACGTAACTAATAGGAAGATCATCACGAATAATTATTTTTGCAATTTCCATCCTATACTCTTTTAAAGATAGATAACTTACCTCGCTTGAAGATGCGGTTGGACCATCGCAATTCATCGCGTGTAGCCGGAGGTACGACGTACTATATGAGTCGGAGTAGGCTTTGATATTCTTATCGCATTTTTGGCAAACCGCGTAGCATCTATCCTTGCATTTCTCGGGGTCGTATTCGTAGACCGCATCAAAGTCGCTGACCCTAACGTCGGAAGTAAGCTTCTTGCGCTTCCCGACCGGGACCGGGACCGGGACCAGTGGTGGTCGGCCTCGGGTAGTTCGGTTAGATCTCCTCGGCAACGGTTGTGAGTCGGGTACCACATCGGGCTCCCCGTCATCATCGCCATCGTCTTCTTCTTCATCATCAGAATCATCATCTTCGGGGTCGTGTCGGGAGCGTCCTTCTTCTCGGGAATCCCAAGTACCATCGTCGGAATCATTTTCGGGATCGTTTGCTTGACTTAGGTTTACTTGAACCGGCGAAGGGAATCGGGGTACCCGAACTGGAGGAGGGACTCAGGTTACCACCGGGTCAAAGTTTAACGTATCTGCATCACCTATAATAAAATTTGCATATTCGGAATATGGTCCATTTAAATCAAAAGCATTCTCACCGGGATTTTGTTGAGGTTGTCGTGTCGGAACACCGTCGTAATTATAAGGCGGTTGATTCAACGGGATGTTTTGGTGATTGATGAAGGTGTCGGTGTACGAATGTTGGTGAACGGGTTGACTAGTTGTATGTGGCCCGGTAAAGCCCCGTCCTTCGTAGCCGGTGAAGCCACCGGTGGTCGGAATGTTGGTGGAAGGATCTCTGGGCTCCTCGGGACGAGCCGGTGCCGAGCTGTAAAGAGCGAAGTAAGGATCCGTCATTTCATATTGTAGATTGTGGTAGAGAAATTTGAGAGAGCGCGATGATGAATATGGAGAGAATTGGAGTTGAGAAATTTGAAGTGAGTGAATAAGAGTGTGGTATTTATATATAGGTGAAGAAATGTAAAGATTTTGAAGTAATGGTAAAAATTGTAACTTTGAAAATACACCGGTAATAAAACCAACGTTCACATTTCAAAAGTTGAAATCTGTTTTTTTTTTTTTTTTAAATATACAAATCTGGGCCGTTGGATCGAAAAAACCAACGGACGAGATTTGGTTTTCATTAAAACAGAAATCAATTCTGGTACAAAAAAAAAAGTACATTGTTTCTGTTTTTAAAAGTAGAATCAGAATTCTGATTCTGGTTTTAAAACCAGAAAACAGATTCTGAATACTGCATTTTTTCAGGAAAAAAAAAACAGAATCTGTTTTTTTTTTTCTTTTTTCTGATTATGTTATTACAGGATTACTCATAATTGCCTTAATTGCTTGGCAATAATTGTGAGTGTAACTGTCGTCGTCACCCTTAAGGCACCGGTCGTGCTGCGCCGATTGCTCCTCGTTGTCTTCATTCTCCTCGTCTATTTTTGGATCTCATCGCAAGATCATGCTTCGTCGCTGTCTTTTGTCCTTCGGTCTTTTTGTAGTGCAACATTTTCGTCGTCTATCCTCGTCATGCTACTCCTTTTGACCGTTGACTACTTCTGTGACTGCCCCCTTTGACTTGGTCAATGAACCTCTGGTTATCATTGGGCTTCTCTAATTTGGGCCCAAATTTATAAACGACAGAGATAGATTTCGTCGTATCATTGCAAATTGACGTAGACGAAATCGCACCTCAACAATATACAATTTGGCAATTAATCAGATTAAAGTAAAAATAATATTAAAAAAATAAAAGGGTAAATTTTGGAATAATTAACTCAAGAGAAATTCATCATCCTATTCGACAAATTCTATGAAGAATGGCCATATAATATTTTTTGTACGAAAAAAAATATAGAATCTTGTAAATTCACACAGCTTTATTGTTTTGACTAGATTCAATGGCGGAACACAAAAGTGTAAAGTAAATATCAACTACAACTTATATGTTATAACAAATAACGACAAATCCAAGAAATATCGATACAAGTTAAGTACAGATTAAATGTTTGAGTCCGGCACGAAATAGAACACGATTAATGTAAGAAGTGAATAAATTATGTTAAATTGATCTAATTTCGTACACGAATAATAAAATAATTTAATTAGTGAACACGGCCGAACGTAGACGCAGTTAGAAACAAAAAGACACCATTTAATTCAAATTATTGATTTTTGTTTGTTTATGTCAATAATTTCTTAAAGAAATTTTTTGTGCGGAATTCATGTGGTTTATTTTGTGTTATCATACTTCTCCTTTATCTTTTTTCACTCCTATGCATTAAAAAGCATTACAATCAATGTCTTTCTTTTGATTTATCTTTGAGCAAATCTGCAAGGATATCTTGTTGACTTCTTGCTTGATACCAATAATCACACACGAATATCAAATTACAAAACACAATCAACAATGAAATAAAATAAGGCAATAAATAATAAATAACATAATTATAGTTTCTTGATTCTTGGCATTTGGAACTAATATGAAAATACACTAACACATATAATATTGTAAGTTGTATCGATATTCTTTGGAACTATCTTATCTTTCAATACTCGTTGTTGAGGTCGGATCTTGCCAGATACGTCCTCAACACTACACGTGTCCCGGAGGATTAAATTACGTCGGATAGGAACGCGGAGAGGCTCCGACAAGGGGGACCTGCGACAGCATGGCCGTTCAGAAGGGATAGACGAGGCTGCTCGAAGGAGATGCTCGATGAAGTCGCTCGAGGAAGGTGCTCGGAGAGGTTGACCAGTGAGGAAGAAGCTCGAGGAGGTTGACCAGCGAGGAGGGTCTTCAAGGAGGTTGAGCAGCGAGGAAGTCATTCGAAGAGGTTGATCGAAGATCCAAAGAGAGAGACAACCCAAGAGGTGAAAGAGAATGCCAGCGAGGATGTGTCAGAAGCGTACGAACCCTCCACATTAAATGAGGCCGAAACATTGTCGGCGAACCGGCGAGAAAGGACCGTACGTGCATTAAATGCTCAGGTTGGTTTCAGAGCGTGGCAGGCGACAACGTTAGTGGGAGTGCGTTTTTGCAACTTTCAGCAGAGAATGTCGGTGGGGGACCGCAGAATATTTTAGAGGGGGACCACATGAGGATCAACCAGGGGATCCGAGCTGGAGCTAGGGCAACTCGCCTATAAATAGGAGAGGGAAAAAACTGAAGAAAGGGGAGCACAAGTGTATTCAAAAATTGAAACGAGAGTTCACCAATACAAAGAGTTCTTAGCCATTTTTGCCATTTTTCTTACTGATTCTTAGCTAACAACAAGATTAAACCCGAACTCCTTTCATTAAACTCGAGGAGATATCCTCGTGACTGTTTGCTGGCTGAAACGCCTTCAACACTCGTTTGAACATGTTTTATTTTTTTATATATATTTTAAATTTATAAAGACATTGAAATCTTTATAAATAAATATTTTTGGGTCAAATAATTTTACTAAATTATCAAATTATAAGTTTATCATGTAATGATAATTTAACAACATTAATTAAAAAAATTAGTCGAGATAATTAATTAATGGAATACTAGTTTAACAAGCTCTAATGTATACTTTCTCAATTTAACTTTTTAAAAATACTCGAGATACCTTATTAATTTACACAAATATAAAAATGAAACTACATAATGACTTTGACTCCTTGAAAGTTTGATCCTAAATTGGTTATAATAAAGTTTATCTCCTCTTTCTTATTGAATTCTGTATTTATTATAACAAGTGGTTCAGTCAAACAATAGTTTGTACGCAAGTTATGATTTAGATATTTTGAGTTTCATTTAAAAAAAAATTGCGTTTGGATAACATAAAATAGAATTATTTTAGTTAGGTTAAATTTATTCGTAAACATAAATTTTACGAGTGAGTCAAAATAAACATTTGTCTTTTTAAATATATATTTTTTTCGCAATAACAATAAGAAAAAAGAATTTTCTCCCCTTAGTGTAGACTAAAGCATGAAAAAAATGATAATTTGCAAAGTTTAATCATTAGTGTTCATATATATGTACGTATATAACACGATATGTATCTCATGTCACGGTGCAACAACATAGTAGATAAATATAATTGTTTTGTACACGCATTATTGTTGCTTAATATGAGTGAGCATCACACAAAAGTAGATATCCACAAATTATATTGTGTTTCTCTTAACGTTCCGTTCATGTTACTAATTTATACATGCATTACTAAATATTTTAAATAGTAAAAATATTTTAATCATTTAATCATGTTGTTATTTTAATTATATTCTCTTCACATTACTAAATATTTTTATAATTGATTGCTTTTGTTCTACACAATTGCCTAGTTTTATACATGCATATAGGAAATCTTCAATTGATTTTTTGTTTGACGAATATCATAACTCATTTTAATACTATAGTCACGCATTATTGATTATTGCCATTAAGTAATTATAATAAGTTACTTTAACTTGTCTTAATTGCATATAAACTGCATTTAATGATGTCATCGTTTTCCTCTATGCTTACACACCCTCTTTGACCTTAAAAGTGCGTTGATTAAGGAAACAAAAAACAAAAAACAAAAACCAAAAGACACTCTTTGATCCTGAAATGTAATAAATAAAAATAAAAGTCAAACTTTGCCGGTGTAGTTGGGAATATATCAATATAATGTGATCAATGACTTGTATATAAAGGCGAGAATATGAGATATAAAGAGGGTCGATAAATTCATCACTCAATGATTTGTTTATATTATTAATTTTAGGAGCAATTGTACCTATCGTGTATATGATGTGAATTGTGATATATGTTTTTAATATCATTTTTAGAGATAATAATATTAAAAGATTATTTTAGACTAAAAAATAATGTCGATGTTCAATTTTATTTATATCGAACTAACATGTGTTAAACTTGAAATACTTGTACATTTTAATAAAATTTAATTATTTATACTGCAAATATCTCTTTTTTTGAATGGGGTGGCACTATCGGCCAAGGTTACAATGCACTCTCGCATGACTTAGATATATTCAATATAAGAACAGGTGACATTATTGGCCAAGTTTACAATAATGTAAAGGGGGCACTCATTTTGAGTCTCATGAGGGTTTGAACCCATGACTTTTTGAATAGAGGAGTGGTGGAGTCACCACTTGGCCAAGCAAGCTTGGTTACTGCAAATATCTCTTAATTCTACCATAATTTTGGTAAAGATAAAGCCAAAGCCAAAGGGCTAGCAAAGCTTGTGGGCTATGGTCATGGACCATTATAATGTAATTTTTAAACAAAATAAAATAAAAGCAAAATTAATTTTGGGGCAGAATCCAACGCGACAAGTGAGAGATTTGGGAGTCCCAAAGAAATCTAGGGGTGGGACCGCAAAATACCCTTTTTTGTGCTTCCACTTTTGCCCAAAATTATATCTTGTGGACTTCTCTGCTCTCTTTTTTGCCCCGCATTTAAATTTTATTAAATAACAACCTACAACTTTCAAGTTAGAGCTAGCAATTGGATATTTTGAATGATATTAAACTAGACTAATTATTTTTTCTATTCTAATATACAAAAATATCTCATTAAAAAAAAGAGACAAATAAGTAGGTTTAAATAGTTGTATTCCTTTTATCCTCCTACTTATTCAATATTGTTAGTGAAGGCGAGTGGGTTGCCCGTCCAATAATATTTAATTGCTTAAAAATAAAAATAAATTATTATATATAAAAATTGACTAACAACCCGTACCCATATCAACCCTCGCACATGACTATTTTTTGCAATTTTATAACTCGATTTTGTTTTGGAATTCGTATACATGATAATTAGATATGGTAATGATCAATACGAACCAAATGATCAACACGAACCAAATGATCAATAGGCTTGTGGCCAGTGGCAGTGGCGTTGCCAGACTTTCATTTCACGCAAAGCACAAAACATATTTTAATCGATTTTTTCAGATATGTAAACAAACAAAAATCATAAACAACTATATTAAAACGACTATTAGACATATAAATAGATAATATTACTTTTCGAAGAATAGTAGAATAGATTTATCGAGTCAAGAAGAGATGGAGTGAGAAGAGTCGAATCAAATCATGAATAATTTTTTTGTTTGAAGTAAACGTATGCACGTGCATTCACTGGTACACATGTAGCTCCAACGCTGCTCGTAGCTTTATGAATATTTGATTTGAGAGAGAGATGAATTTGAAGTTTTGTTGAAGTATTTCTTTGGGATCATAGATAAACATTGACTTATGAGCTAGATTTGTGAATAACTGTGAATAAAAAAACACAATGATTTGGATTGAGATTGGACAGACAACTTTATCGAGCATATCTCTACCCATTTCATGGTGTCTTGAAACGTGAACCTTCTTTCACTATGATGTGCTTCATTGAATTTGAAACTATTATGGAAATTCTCTTCTTCGCGGTTAAAATACCATGATGTATCTTTCACAAAATCGAAAATACATAAGAATGTCATTAATATTTAAATGAGAAACAAAAAATATAACAAAATCGACGTATCTTTCACAAACTTTATAAATATAAAAAATTAATAGCTTATAATCAGTAAAATTTGAATGGAAACGGGCAACTAAATTTTAAGTCGTCGAAAATACATATTTTAATTATCCTGTCATAAAACTCTATTTATCATTAAATGTTAATATAAATACTGGAAATTTATCATCTATAAAATATTATTTTGCAAAATACTTATATATTGAAGAAATTAATAATACAGGCACGTAATATATCCACAAAATTTGAATGGGTATTGGAAACCAACACCGTTTGTTATATATTACTTTCTAAAATTTAATTTTCGTAGATTTAGTTAAAACTTGAAAAAACAACACAATGTCTTTTACTTTTTGGTAAAACAACACCCAAATTTGTGTTACCAAAAAAATTGGACAAAAATATCTTTACTTTTTCTTCTTTTAACTCTCTCTCTCATTTAAATAAATATGTTTGAAATTCAAATATCTTTATTTTTTAAATTAAAAAATAGTTTTTATTTGTTTTAGTTACACTGCTCATTTTGAAGAAAAAACAAAGTTGTAGCAACTTTGTGGTTTTACATAAAAATAAAATATTGTACTTTTGTCATTTTTAAATTATAATACTATTTTACGAATTATGTGAGGATAAGTGTTACTTTTATCAAATATTGGTGTTATTTTTTCAAATTTCTATAATATGAGTATGAGACTATTAATCTATTAATGAAATCTTGAAAGTGAGAACAAAACATAGTACCGTATATACGTTAGCGTTTATCTTTTCTAGATTAGCAATTTAGCATATATTTGCGATGATATGGTTAGATAAAAAGCTTGTTGCGTTGAAGTCAAGTATATATATTATTTTTTAAATATTTATTTGTAAAAGTCTATTTATTTCCCACTTTGGATACCCTATTAGGAGCCAATAACACAATTAGGGTAATTTGGCATCACTATACCACCAACCAAGGCTCTCACCAAAATCCTGCAAAAGATGCTTAGAAGTGAACCACTTTGGTCATGCCTATGCCTATTAGCCTTTCTTTTCCTTTGTAGGGACAAGCTTTGAATTTCTCATGCAAAGACTTGTCCCTTCCAAAGCCTTACCCTTTTTAGCCATTGGTCTACTACTCTCACAATCTTCCAAACCAATTCAATGAGAATTGAGACCTACCCTATTATAATTTGTAAGTTATATATATAAAAATGTATTTATTTATTTTTGTTGGGATAAAAATATGCTTGATCTAAGAGTGAACACAAAGCAAACATTCGATGCAATATATTTATGATAAAAAATCGAATGTCGTATTTTGATAATTTTTAAAATAGTAATAAAGTGTTAATATATATAAACTATGAAATTTAAAAATAAATATTAATCTCTAAGCAACAGAGTTTAATCTCTAATCATCGGTATATTCAATATTTGTATATTCCGTTTTCAACTTAACATTTATTTATTTTGCTAACCCTAAATTGCTTGACTCGGAAGACTTTAACAATCATTTCATTTTCTAATGTGTATGATACATTCCAATTGCTAGCATTAATAGGTGTACCATATAGTTTCTAGATTAAATAATACAAGCATATTCTTTTTATATATATATATATGTATAATATCTATGTAATTATTGCGCTTGAATTTGAAGGACTATTAAGAATTGGTTGACTTCGTAATTATGAAAAGAAGGGCTAATCGAAAGCTTATAATAAGAAGGTTTCTCTGCTTTTGATCTCTAATGAGAAAAATAAACATCCTTTTGCTTTAGTCAAACAGAATCTCATATTTGAGGGTCCACACAATTTTGTGACCTTGTTTTCAATGATTCTTCCAACATAATCATTTATTTACTGACCATTCTATTCCATTTTTTCTTCTTATCTTTCTCATATATTTTGTAGAAGAGATAATTTATTTATTTTTCATACTAAAATATGCCATTTTTGGGTTGTTGATGTAGTTTTTGCTATAAATATTCACTAAAAGTTCGATGTGAATTTAAGATAACATTTTGATAAATGATCTGACCATGAGTAGATCAACTGATCTGAAGGTAAATAAATGTTACCATAATATTGTGATGTTCTATTAACAAGAAGACGAAAAAATTACTATGCTTTGTGATTTTACAGTTTTTGATTGGATAAAATTTAAAAATACAATTTATCGTATATATAGAATTTTTGGGAACAATTTTACGTGCGTATTAGATGATATGGGTTACTCATTTTTATAGTGAGAAATAAGCTTTGAAGATGATCTGGCTGGTAATGGTTGTCGTAAAAGTAAAAAATATATTATCTCAAAATAAATAAAAATTGTCTCATAAAAAAAAACATATATCCATTGTCTTAAAATTAAAATGTATAAAAAAAACATTGTCTCGCGTTTTTTTTTTCGTTTTCGCCATTATTTTTTCGTTCCGCGCATCAAGCTTCAACATCAATTGTAAACATATGATATGACAATAATAAAAAAAAAGTATTACAAGTCCAATAAACATGAGATAAAAATAATTAAATAAAATTAAAGGAAAATAAAATAATTAAAAAAAATCGGGTATTAAACCGGGTACCGGGTACCCGGTTTCTACGATTTTAATACCCGGTACCCGAACCCGGTTTTAAAACCGGATTCGGGTACCCAGATCCGGAATCCGGATCCGGATTCGGATTCCGGTTTTAAATTCGGATACAGATTCGGATTTTTACCCGGTTTTCGGGTTTTATTTTCACCCCTACTTCCAATTCTTGTAAAAATTTATGAAAATTGAATGAAATGAGTAGATAAATGTTAAGACATGTTTAAAATATTATTATAATCTTGTTTCATGCTAGTTTTTCTTATAAATGATTTGATTCACTACTTATTTAAAAAAAAAAAAAAAAACTTTACAACTTACATTTGAGAAAATTTGTATTCGTAATTTCCATAGGTCTCGTGTTCACTATTGTTTTCATCCGCCACAAGTGAAAAATATATATTAACAAGTATAACTGAAATTACAAGATACACGAGATTGAGATTAATATAGAATGTGAACGTGTCAAATACTTCTTAATTTTTTTGTAATCGTCGTTTTTCATTTTTCATTTTTTTGTGATAATAATAGCATGTTATGAAATCACGAAGAAGATGAAGAAATTACGATGAGCGTGGTTTAATCGTAATTTAAATATGAACATAGGTTTAGTGAGATGAGACAAAAAAAAAAGATTAATAAGATCATTATAGAATGTGAACGTGTGACAGATTCTTTCTCACAATTAATTGTTTACTTATCAAATAATACTATGATTGGGTGAGAGACCCTTGGAGGCCGTACCATCCTCGCTGGGTAAAGCTCATACGTACAGCTTTTATATATTTATGCTTGTGTGTTGTTGGATGGCCATTTCTTAATCAATGATTAAAATTTACAAGATCGCTGGGATCAACCGGAAAAGTATTTTTTTTTATTTATAAATGATTAATATTCATAAGTATTATTTTACGCAAAAAATAGTTATTTGAATTATCGATCGTTTCAACCTTCTTTGGAAACAAGGGAAGAGTCAGGATTTCGCCAAGCTGGGGCGAAAAAAAAAAATTAAGCCGAAATTTTTAGAATATGATATGATAAATAAAGTATTTTTTATAATTATTTTTTAATAATCGATAAAATATTTAGTGATAAATGTACAAAGATAATTACTTAATGTATAATAAAAGAATTATTGTATTAAGAGATGAATACTAATATAGATATCATGAATATTAAAAAAAATAACTGAAGTTGATGGGAATTGAACCCTAGTCTTCTAGAAGAGAGAGAGTTAAAATTGTTCTCAAGTAACCACTACACCAAAGTGTTAACTTTATTTAATCACAACACTTTGTTTAATTACGATACAATTAATATATATTGATAAAATTGTATATATTTATTCATTAAAAATAACGCATTTGAATCAAGTGGGGGCAGCCGCACCCGCTCGGCCCTTACTAAATCCGCCCCTGTTTGGAAATATGGCTTTGTTTATCCACATGTACATCAAAAGGTATATACACACATGTAACATAAATAGTTAAATACCAATGTGAATATATATATATATATATATATATATATATATATATATATATATATATATATATATATATATATATATCTATATATGTGTGTGTCATGGTCATCAATAGTTATAAGAGGGTTGAATTTGAATATAGGTGAATTGAAGTTTATGGCCGACCAACTGAACTAAAACTATGGACCAGATCCGATCAAGATTTAGGTGTAATATTTGAAGTTTCAAAGAGAATCATAGTATCGGAGACTTTATAAAGTCTCTAACTCCATCATGTAAAAAAACAAAATATAAAAATTATATCTCAAAGAATATGATCTGTTATATACTAAACGATTTAAATATCACAACGGTACCCGTTTTTTTTTTTTTTTTTTTAGATTTGATATGAAGTAATGCAAGTATTAAATTGTTATAAGGTGATATGGTTAATATTAATATTATTTAATTAAAGGCTTCTTACATTTTCTTTATCACTTAACAAGATGTGCAATAGTTTTACATTTACTTGAAAAAGAAAAAAGAAAAAAGAAAAAAGAAAAGGTGAAAGTGACATTGAGGTAACTTTGTAAATGTAGTGTAAAATTCCGACTTTGATACTAACTGTGAAAAATCCATGGAAATTTGGAATAAAAAGCTCTACGTTTTTGTTTTTTGTTTTTAAAGAATTCAATGGCGATTTATCAAGAATTAAAATATAAAATATGGTGTAATATTTTTTCACAGAACTTAAAATATAAAATATGGTATAATATTTTATTTATAAAAAAATCCGGATTCAAAACTTCTAAAGCTATTATTTTTTTTTTTGTAAAAAAGATAAGAATCCCCATATATTTAGGGTTACATGGAAGATATCTTTTTATTATTATTATTATTATTATTATTATTATTATTATTATTATTATTATTATTATTATTATTATTATTATTTTATCGATGGTTATGTTTTTGGAGCTCTCTTTACCAAACAAGTACTGAAGTATATATATTTTGTTAGGGATATGCCTAAATATTTGAGGAATATAAAAAAATATTGACAAGGAATCATTTTACGCACAAAGATTGGATTTACAGTTGCAATGATATGGTCAAGTCACACCATAGAAGGAAGATCTTAAAGCTAAAGGGTTCAAGAGAAATTTGGGGAATTGTTGAAAGATTTTCCATATGTATAATTCGTATTCTTTGGGATATTTTTGGCATAAGTATCTAATTATGTACCAAACCTGCCAACATATTTTCAATCTTTTTTGAGGAAAAAAGTACCAAAAGGCCACAAAACAATGGAGGTTCAATTTTATCCATCTCGAGTTTGTTAAAAATTTGACCTAAATCTCCAAAGAAGAAAACGAAATAGAAAAACCCGGCACTAGAATTATAGTGGTTCGCTCACAATGTAGGAGGTACGTCCACTTGCCGTCTGTAAATCTCGATCCACTATAATCTCAATATGAGTTCTTGGTTACACGTCCCTCCATTTCTCTCTCTCTCTCTCTGCTACAAAATGCACTAATTGTGGCTGCAAGTCTTATAAGCGAAAAATAACTTGGGGTAAGATAATCAGTGTGAAAATTCCAAAATACCATAGCTACATAACATTGTAATTGATCAGCTTTGACTGCTCTGCGTCGAGTCTCAGAAGCGTTTCCATATAGATTAGGTTTCATACTCAGGATAACATCTGTTAAGAGAGAGCTATTTATACGTCTCAAATATAAAATATATATTGGTTAATTAATGTTTTCGGGGTTTAACTACGGACGTACACGTGTCCCTCATCTATCAGACCTTAACATGATATAGACGGCCATAGTTGGACTTCTAGACTGTTTTGTGGCCTTTTAGAAGTATATTTCCGCTAGAAACGAATTTAGGATATATGCCGGTACACTTAATACGAGATTTAATATTTATGCTGCGAGTTTTATTTATTTGTTTTTTATATAAAAAAAAAAGTACTAAAATTGAAAACAAAAGATAAGTCATTAGTGTGAGTCCGGTCGTAGATTACGAGTGATTCGGAAGCTTCACATTAATGCATGAACATGTTGGGTACGTAACATAATCAAGATGAGATATCATTTTTTGTTGAGAGAAACCAAATTCATATCTTTTACCGATTTGCAATATCACTTTATTCACTGAATGTGAATTACATAAGGCTTGATAAAGATTTGATGTAATCCTATTTAAAATACAGGAGAAGAAGAAAAGAAAAATATAAATCATGAGCACATTATATGTCAAGTATATATGCAGTCTATGCATATGGAATTTTCGTATGGTTGTGATGAAAACTCGGAATTCTGGTTTAAAAAATTGGGAGCTGGCTGAAAATCCGGTTTTGAAAAAAAAATTATTTTTATTCCTATTTTTATAAACTTTATTCCTAATCCAAGTACCCTCGTCCATATTAAAAATCAGATAATGGACCTATCTTAATACATGCTTTTTAATATTTTATACTATACGGTTATCTATTTCATTATTTTTTATTTTTATTTGATCCATATCTGATTATCCGGATCCAATTTATAAATTGATTCAGCGAAAACTACAAGCCGGATGTCTAGCACCTGAATTTGTAAAACCGGCAGTGATTACAGTTTTGCCAATACCTATATAGGAAAATGGATCCGGTTCCCGATTATCGGAAACCGGGTATTATACCTGATTTTACCTTTATTTTTTCTAATATTTAAAGAGGGAAGACGTGAGCTTTTCTAAACTTGGTATATAAGTATTGTCCGAGTGTTCATACGAAAGAAAAACGTTTAAGGGTTTTTCTATTGTATGCAATAATGCAAAAGTTAACGCAGAATAAATAATTGACCCGTTTGTTCGAGAAATTGACGAGAAGTGAAGAAAAAGCACCGAATCTTTGGAACTCAGCTAATCCAATCCAAACCCGATCTTGCTTTGATCCATTTCACTTTCATTTGGCAATTAAATATTCACAAAGAAAAAATCAAATGGATTTTATTGCTTGGAAAGTTCATCCAATTTTTAAGTCAGCAAGAAACAAAACAATAATTTAAATTCCCAACGGTGTTTGGAATGTAATATGGTTTTTCACATATTAGCGGTGAAAAGAAAGCTTAAATGTGGATTTAACCGCTATCAATAATATCGGTTATCGGTTTTAAACCACTGTTAACGACAAACAAATACTGCTGTTAATGTAGTCTTAAATATATGCTGGAGTTAATAAAAAAATTAAACTTACGTGCAAATTAAAGATCAAATACTGCATTTCGGTATTTTTCTAATGAAAATCAAATATCTTATTTTAAAAAATAGAAGCTGCATTTACGGCATATTCAATATACGGTTGTGATAATATAGATATTTTTACTATTTTTACCGTGTAGTGAAGTCCATCCCTGTTCGGATAAGCCGATGAAACTGAAACCGTGTTATTTCACCGTTCCACACATCACAAAAGACTCGTATTTGTACCACTCTAAACTCCGAAATAAAAAAAACTGTATCATTAAGCTCGCTCTTGCTCTCGCTCTCGATCTCTTCCTCACTACAACTAGAACTTCCATCAGAAAAAGCCCAGTTTGGGACAGTTCTGTATTATTTCAGTGCTTATCGAGTCTGGAAACAACCCGCGTTCGTGGAGTCCCGAACAGAGACTTCCTAGAGCAGTAAGGTTCATCAGATTAAGCGACTCCAGTTTAGGGAAAAGAATATCTCCAGAAACTACGGTTTGTTGATCTTCCTTTGTTGCTACAATGCTTTCCATCTCGTAGCAGCTAGAGACTTCTAGTGCCGTCAAATTCACAAGCCTCTCGGCCATGGCAGACGAGAGCAGATACTTCAATTTGTTGCAGTTCGTAACCCTCAAAGACTCGAGCTTTCCCAAGTTAACGAGAGAAGTAGTTGGTAGAAGAACGTGATCATAATATGGAAATATACTTTCAATATTCAATCCCGACAAAGTTAAATACTCCAATTTAGGAAATACCTGAAATTAAAAGAATAATGGAAAGTTAGCATTTATAATTTTAGTGGCTATATGTAAATCTACGTACCAATATCTCAATTACTACGGAAAAAAATGTATAGGATACCGCAAAACTGTATACGAATACATACCATTTCGTTGAAGAGAGGTTCTTGTTCGCCAGATTGTGCAACTTTGTGATCAAATTTCGTAAGGTTTGGAAGGTCAAAAAGCTGAATACTCTCAAGGTTAGGAAAAGAAAGCTTTTCCGAAGACGACGATGTTCCTTCTTCATCTCCACCTTGATAGTTATTCAGTATAAATATCACTTCCAAGCTTCTGCAATCCCATACCTCTAGCGTTACGAGGGTTGTGAGTTTGTCGGGTATTGATAATAAACACTTCAAGTTGTGGCATTCTTGGACATATAAGTTCTCTAGAATAGAGATTTGCATGCAGTTATTGGAAGTCGATATGAGGTCGTCCGTCCATATCTTTTGGACGCCTATGTTACGCAATCTCAAAAGTTGCAGCTTAGGAAGCGCGACCTGCGCACAAACCATCAATGTTATCAGTGGATATTTTTCAATTTTTTAACTGAGGGAAATTAGTGAGATGCTAAAAACTATCTCTACAACATGAATAACAATGTCATAGTTATTCAAATGATTCTAGTTCAAAAAATTGTGGTTGGAATTTTAAACATATAGATACCGATTCATTGAAAAGAGATTCTTGTTCACCGAGCTGTACGACTTGTTCGTTAATTGATGCACAAAACTTCTTGAGCTTTGTAAGATCGCTAAGCACTAGAACTTGAAGGTCGGGAAATGATCGTCTTCCCGATGACAATGTTCGTTCCTCCAACTGAGAAATTGATTGAAGCGTGACCTGTTGATTAATAACTTGGAATTAAAGAGCTCATTTTTCTATTTAATTAATCATATTGAAAAATTCCAAGGGAACAAACATTTAATTGACAGAATCATGAGAAAATGGACAAATTGCATGAAGCATCAAAAATTTGAAAAAAGCATAGTAAATGAACAAACGACGAAGGAGTAAAAGGTAAACCTTGGACGTGAAAATCTCCTCCATTAATTCACAACTTTGCACACTGATAAAATGCAGTCTTCTGGCAACAGACACCGGGAACAGATTCTTCAATCTCCCACAGTCCTTCACAGTGACGTTACTCAATTGCCCGAACAAGTTTGCTTGGAGCTTACCGCGAGATACCTTTTCCAGCTTTTTTAGCCTATAAAGAGTCATCTTCTGCAGCCTTCCAAAGATAGAGCTGGAGAGCTGAACACTGCTCTTTTGCTCCGTATCATCTATTATATAATGAATTTCGTCACAATCATCAATCTCGATAGTCTTCAGTTCAGGAAAACCTTGTCTATCCATATCAGAAAGAGCATTGTTCTGCAATTCTCCCACATTTCCCGTGAATCTCAAATGTTCTGAA
This sequence comes from Parietaria judaica, assembly GCA_954871525.1. Taxonomy (NCBI): domain Eukaryota; kingdom Viridiplantae; phylum Streptophyta; class Magnoliopsida; order Rosales; family Urticaceae; genus Parietaria; species Parietaria judaica. Next base: position 44,369,743 of record OX940861.1, read on the forward strand.
CTCATCATTAAACTTCCAAGGGAACTTGCTGTAAAGTTTTTTATGCTTAATGCCTTCGACAATTGAGACTTTGGAGCACGAGATTCTCCGATGCGTATATCGTATCTTTCCAGATTTTGATTAAATACAAACGCCTTTGGTAACAATTTCGCATATCGTATGTTCACGGATAAAGTGGTGAGTCTATGCAAACTCATAAGTTCCGCCATGTTTGCATTTCGTGTTTCTGCACCAACTTCTCCTGCCTCCCAATTCTGAAAAGTAAATGGGATGTGCAATTCCTCTAACTCCGTTAATCTCGAAATGACATTGGCACTAATAAATTTTAGTGTTCTACAATCTTCTAAGTTTAAGACTTGTAAACGACTAAGCTGCCCAATTTTGGAAGGCAATTCCCGAACATCAGAATCTCTAAGATCGAGAACTATCAAACTCCCAAGGTCCCCAATATGGTCGATGTTGACGAGCTTACAACAATGCAGACGTAACGTGACGAGATTTTGGAGTATGTGGATGGACGAATGCACAAGATCTGCTTTGAACAACGACAAAGCTTTGAGGTTTGAACATTCTTGCAAAAAGTCCTTGCTAATATATGTTTTAGAATAGTCTAATGTGCGAGTAGTATTGGAGCTCATAAAAAATAGCTCCAACCTGGGACATTCCAACTTTGTTGTGGGAAGTGGCTTAAGATTGTGACATTCATGAAGAGAAATAGCTTTTGCGTCTTCGAGACTACTTAGCCTGTCTTCCAGTCGATCATCTTTGCTTACGCTATGCATATCCCAACGATCTTCAGATGCAATGAACATCATGACGTCGCGTACAACATCGTGCATTTTGACGTGATTATCATAATCGCCATCTAACAACAAGCAACGATCTTTAAGCGTACCAACCAACGACCAAACTCTCCTCCTTGCATCTCCAATGCTATGGACGCTTTGAAGCAAGCGCCAACCCACGCAAAGCATTGTGAGATCCTCCACATTAATGTTCCAATCCTCTTGATATAAACTGCACAGCAACAGCAACTGCTTAGCTTCTTTGCTTTTCAAATATTCGAAACTCAGCTTTATAGTAGGGTAGACGCGTGTCAACATTCCGTCAATGTTATTCGGGGCAGAACTTCGTAGTTGAAGCAGAGCATCTCTCCAATCGTATAGCTCTTTATCTTTGAGTGCACTTGCGACTGTCTTAAGGGCAAGTGGCAAGCCTTTGCATTCGTTGACCACATCAATCGCCACATTTTTTAAATCCGAATGTTCAACTGTAACTTTGCCAACAATCGTGGCAAACAGTGTTGTCGCTTCATTAGAGTCCAAAACTTCAACCGAAATGTTCTTCTCGGCACCCATAGAACGGGTTACATTAAGATTTCTAGATGTCATCAAAATCTTACACCCTTTTTTATCACGTTCGAAAGTCAATCCCACCTCTCCCAGATCAAGTACATCCCATATATCATCTAGAATGACGAGGATCCTCTTTTCTTCCTTCAGTCGACGTTGAAGCCGATCGGCTCTCTCTTCCTTTGTTTGTGTCCCGCCGAAATCTAGACGAATCTTCTCTGCAACACTTTGTTGAATTGCTGTCAGATTCGGAGTCTGAGATAGAGTAACAAAAACAACCTCGTTGAACATATTCTTCTCCGCAGCTTGTCGAGCAACTTCTTTAGCGAGCATGGTTTTGCCGACACCACCCATGCCGTACAATCCGATCTTTGTGACCTCATCGGAGCTCAGAAAATCCATAACATTCTTCAGAAGAAGCTCCCTCGTTCCAAAATCCTCAAAACCGTCCCTATCAGCAATACAACTCTGCAGAGCAGGACGCGAAATGATTGTATGGAATCCATCGCCGGCCAGAGCCTCGACAGCATGCGAGAGCTCGCCAATCATCTTTTTGGCTCTCTTGCTCAGCCACCTCCTTGACTTCAAATTTGGAAAAGAGCCAACGTAACACTTGACATCGGCCGCTTGGCAGTCAACTTGCAGAAAATTTGTAGTTTTTTCAGAGATACGAGCTGCTTCGATTAAGAAATTCTGAACTTCGTCTTTGATCACATGACCGTCTTGTTTCGCCTGATCAACCCGGCCTTGCAAGGTGCCATTTTCCCTCCCCAACTCCGCAAGCTTTTCTTGGAGGTCAGCGACGCTTTTTGAGTACTCAGCAAGACGGCGAGCAGCCACACCACACGTGCAATCAACTACTTTTTCGAGAATCATACTAATAAGAGCCTCCATAGTAACTACTTCCAAACTAACTGTTTCCCACTAACTGTTTCCCTGCAAATATATTTGTAAGATCCTAAGTGAACGGCTAGAAGCTGATTACGAGCATTAAGAAAAGATGATTTGGGACAAAATTTCATTAAGCAAGTAAGAAAGTACCTGATCGCTTGCGAGTTTATAAGTTTTGTGTAAACCAATAGATTTTTCTGTTCCCGTTGCTTCCGCTGTATATATATTTGTGCCTTTCTTTTGTTATGGATTTTAAGGCCGCGGTTTGATCGGAAAACGAAGATTCCAGGAGGAACCAAAATCTGTAGAGCAGAAAAATAAGGAGTGTTTTCAAAGTGAGAAACAAATCATAATAATAAAATAAAGGAAGAAAGTAGATTTTCAACTAGGCAATAGATTCTCTCTGTTTGTTACATATCTAAAGGTGTGTTTTTCAATACCAAATGAAAGTATAGATTCGGCTGTTTCCCTCTAAATATATTTGAAAGACCCCGAGAGATAATTTGTGGTTTAATTCACCGGCTCTATACAAGAGAAGAGAGCGCAAAGTTAGACAAAAACTTAATCGTTCTTTCTTAAGTAGAAATTCCCATTTCGTAACCAACCCTAAGTGAACGTACTGAAAAAGAATCCCATGAATTATGGAAGAAAGTACCTGATCAATCGCGAGTTTATTAATGTCGCGTAGACCAATAGATACTCTCTCTTTCTTTCTGGTACTTCCGCCGTTTTTCTTTCGTAACAGATGACAGTGACTTAACTTAATGGGAAATGCAAGATCAATATTAGAGCAATCAAATCAAAGATCTGAGAAAGAAGAAAAGTGAATATATGGACGCGAGTTTTTTTTTTTTTTTATATACTTTAATTTGAGAAACAAAATCAAGTAAACAAGAAAGAGCAACTCAATGAAGAAAGAACAACGAAACCCAATGAAGATGAAGTAAACTGAAAGAAAGATCAACGTTACAACAAAACAATGGAACAAGAAAAGGCAAGAAAATCCCAAGAAAGAGGAAGAAAACTCAGAAACGAGCTATTGCAGAATGCAGAGTACACTGAAACCGAAGATAAGTAAACTGAAAGAAATGAAAATACGATGAAGAAAGGGCAAGAAAATCAATGGAACTCGATGAAGAAAACCCACGAAAGATGAACAAGACTCAGAAACGAGCAGTACACCTGGTCTTGAACAACTTAGATCTGCTTTTCTTCAAAAATGAGTCAACTCAAGTTTGAAACTAGTCAAGTACTAGGAAGTGTGTATAATAAAGGGATAATAGCGGCTAAAGTAGTCAAACTTTCATGGCTTGTGTCGATAAAAGTCCAAACTGAATTTATAGCGATAACAGTAGCCAAACTCAGTCAATCTGTGGCAAGCACTAATTCCTTCCAGTCAACCGCTAATAGCCATTAGCCTCTCGCCACGTCACTTACACGTGGCAAGGACAGATGTCGACAACAATGCCACGTCATATAATATTAATATAAAAATAAAATAAAAAAATCATCACATCAAAACCCTAAAGTAATGATGACCATTTTTTTCTTTCAAAACTCAGTTTCGATCTCTCTCACTAGAGCTGCACAGCGATGGTCGCCACTGGCGACTCGACGAGTCGCGACGGCTTCCGGCGAGTCGCGACGGCGTCGCGATGGTGGGCTGAAAATCGCGAACGGTCGCGAACGGGGATGAAAGTCGCGACTCCACCCTCTGCAGCCCTCTCTCTCTCTCTCTCTCTCTCTCTCCCTCTCACAGACTCTCTCTCTCTCTTGGCCTGCCATCGCGACGAAGCCACGACCGGTCGCGATTCCGGCAGCCACGACGCGTCGCGACTCCATCTTTCACGATTTTTTCGCGATCGATCGCGATCTATGGGTGTGCAGCTCTATCTCTCACCAAACCCACAAGACCCATTTCTCTTTTTCTTCTAACTTCTTTCTTCTTCTTCAATCTGATGGAAAGTAAGGGTGGTATCTCGTCATCTCAGAGTAACCGAGGAGACGAACGAAGAAGCGCAGAGAGAGGGAATCAGCGGTCCTCTTCCGATGGGTTGCTTTGTGACTGCGGTTTGGCTCCAATAACCCGCGTATCTAAGACATCCGCTATTCCTAATCGAATTTTTTGTAGATGTAAAAAACGCAAGGTATGTATTAGGTTTGGTCGAATTTAGAGTTACTTTTTTTCTTATTTTTTTTGGTCTTTGTTGGTTTGACGATAGCAGGATCAAGGAGGTTGGGACTGGTTTGAGTAGATTATCGATGGTCCGATTTTACCTCGAGTTCAAGTTACATCTACCGGCAACAATGGAGTTACAACCTTGGAGAGATGGAGATACAAGGCCAATATGCAATCTGTACACATTCTAGGATTATTGTGTGCATTACCTGGCCTAAGTTGTTCATTATTATTGCTGTAATTTTAGGCGTTTGGCAGTCAAAAGAGATACAAGGCCAATATGCAATTTGTACACATTCTAGGATTATTGTGTGCATTACTTGGCCTAAGTTGTTCATTATTGTTGCTGTAATTTTAGGTGTTTGGATGTAAAAAAAGAGTGAGATCAAAGAGTTCGATTGAGTGTTTATAATTATATAAATCAATTTTTAATCTTAATATCTCAATTAAAAATAAAATTAGGAAGAGACAAATACTCATTATTAGTTTAGGGTTTTGTATTAGGCTTTTCTAAAAAAAAAATTAAATAAAACCATTGAAAAGACACTGTCAGTGTCATCATTACTTTAAGATTTTGATGTGTTGAAAATAAAATATTAAAATTATATGACGTGCCATTGTTGTCGACACCTGTGCGTGCCATGTGAAAGTTATGGGTGAGAGACTAACGGCTGTTATGTTTGACTCAACGGAATTAATGTTTGCCACAAATTGACTGAGTTTGGCTACTATTACTGCTATAAATCCAGTTTGGATTGACTACTTTAGCCGCTATTATCCCTATAATAAATATGGAAAATGGTTGCACAAGACATCTCCATCCCACGTGTCCCACTAAGGTGGGTTTGCTTATATTAAAATTTAAACGTTTGAATCTGAATAACATCTTATTAGTGACATCTGAATCTGAATGAAAGATTATTCTACTTTGTTTTTTTAAAATCTGAATATAGATGTGAATGTAATTTAATTTGGACAATACTTATTATAAAATAAATATTTAAGATTTTATTAAATAAAAATATTTTTTTGTGGTATTAATTTTTTTAAGAAATCAATATATTTACGATATTATTCATGACATTAAATAATATTATATATTATTTAAGTTGTGGAGTTTTGAAATTTTGAGAAGGAGAGATAAAAATATAATAAAAAGATTTTGTAAATCAACAAAATAATACGTGAGAAGTGGTGATAAAGAAGATAACATGTCATTAATTAAGGAGAAGAGAGAGAAATTATAAGTCTTAATGTTGTCTAGACTTTGATTTCACATCTTACTGAATAAGATGTCATTCATACCCATTAAAAGCGTTTAAAATAATAAATAAATAAAATGCACTTAATATATCTAGATCTGACCCATTAAAAGAGTTTAAAATAATAAATAAAAAAATGCACTTAATATTTCTAGATTTGACCCATTAAGATTCATATGTCTATTAAGTGCAAACAAACACACCCTAACTCTATTTTTTTTATTCCAATTTGCAGTACGTATCACATCAAACACTACCCCATCTACATCCCAACTCTATTCTTTTTATCAAATTAAAATATTAATTGTATATTCAACTTTCTCTTATTTATCTCCATACCCTTGTATTAGCATCTTTCAATTGTACCATTTGTTTATTATTTCAATAAAATAAAATTCCATTAAGTAATTCAAAATATAACTCCACCAATTTATTACGTAATTTACGTTAATGTCTTTTTTTCTTTATTTTATATTTCGATGTTATATAATTTTTCGTGTGGTATTAATATTAATGTTATTTTCTTTCGGTATTAACATTTCAAAAGTATTGTGGTCTTTTAAATAATTAATATGATAAAATTTAATTTAAAATAAAAAATAAAATGTATTTTAAAGATAAATAAGATATAATTTTACAGGTCATTGCAAATATGTAAATTACATATTCTAGAAGGATCACAAAATAAATATAAAAAAAATGGGGTAGTGAACAGTGTCACGCCAATGTGTTTCACGCCATAATGGCGTGTGTTATGCAACATGAATGAAGCCCTTGGTTACTGCATTTGGGTGTTTGCAGTACCAATGGAGTTGGTCTAAGTACCTAAAGTTTTTGAAAAATTGATATTAAGCTCTTTTTTTTGTGTGGTGAAAGTTGCTAAACTCTTATTTTGTGTATTCCATTATATTTTCGTCACACCACATGTCACGTTCTTAAATCCTTTAAATATACCATTGTTTATCATTGATAAATCAATTTAATTTTTTAGTTAAAAATGGTATATTTATTAGGTTTAAAAATGTGACACGTGATGTGGTTCGGGGCAGAAACATGACGGAAGACGCAAAATATATGTTTGGCAACTTTTGCCACCCAAAAAAAGAATAAAAATTTAATGTCAATTTTTCAAAGACTTTGGGTACTTATGCCACTATTTTCTCTAATAAACATAGTAGATATCTGTATAATTACATATTAACCTTTCATGTGTATATATATATATATTTTCGGTTAATTGCGGTAAAAATATCTAAGCTTTGTCCATATGCTCAATCGTGTACGCAAACTCTTAAATGGTAAGTGAAAAAGTACCCAACGTGGTTGTTTGTTGCAGACCAATAAATTTCCTCTAATACTATTAGCATTTTTAGGGTTTTTTAGGGCTATTTTAAGGTACTTTTACATAAGAACCCTAACAAAAACCCTAATAGAACATTAAAAAAAAACCCCTCAATTTTGTTGGTTTGTAATAAAACAACTATGTTAGGCACTTTAAAGGTTCAATTTACCAAATTTGCTGATAAATCGCTTGCCGTGTTCGACGGATTTTTCGATAGCTTACCGATTAACCGACGGAAGACTTATAATACTGTAGCTTACCGATTACCGACACTTTTTGATGATTATCGACACTTTTCGATACTTTTCAACGGAAAACTTATAAAATATTTTAAGCTTATATTTGCCCAATTTTAAAATAGTGTGTTAAAAAATACAAAAAATAAAAGCATGTCATGATATTTATTGATTCTATTCTATTCTCTAATAGCATGTCATGATAGCAAAATAATATCATATATCAAACATATGTAAATAAAGTCATACACACAACTATCAAACACGAAGTCTAAAAACTCAAACACATAAAAAATAATATCATAATAGTATTTTGATTCTACTCATATTTAGTCCTCCGACCTCAGAAAAACGACGATCTCCTGTGGGCTTCCATAACACCGCTGGCACCACTTGCTTCTAGTTGCATGTTCCGATATGTGTTCCAAAACAAGCCATGTGGTTCGAAGTGCGTACGAAAGTAACTCACGTGGTAATCATATACGACTTTCTCCGTAAAGATCCCACGAGATGGATAGCACGGATGCGTCCAGACACTGTTCTCGAACACAGGGTTAGGAATAGCAAACTGATTGCTCGATCCCATCGACATCGTTTCGAAGTACCCGGACATCTCGTCGACAAGGTTCTCGCTCTGAGAGTGATAGTCATTTCCAAAGTAGAATCCAACAACAGAAGATGTGTCGTCTTGTTGACGAGGAGGATCAGGATTCTGTTGGTCGCCATACTGTCGATCGGGAATGTATCCCATGTTGGCAGGGTCGATATTGTAGTTCGGGTTGGAGTGATACATATCACCTGTTTTGTAATCAAATTAGTTAACATTCATATATACATGCAATCAACAAAATTCAAATAAACGGTACATTCAAAGAAAAATAGTAATCACCTATATCAGAGTCTCCATATGTAGATGCTCCCCACCCTCCCTGGGCGCCACCTCCTCCGCCACCCCATCCTCCCTGGGTGCCACCTCCTCCGCCACCCCAACCACTACGTGAAGAGCTATGGGAAGGGGAAGTACGGTGAGTAGAAACCGTACGAATACAATAATGACTGGCACCGGGCCCAGCAACGCTTGAGCCGCAGTCAACTTCTCCATGAACTCCCAGGGATCGGGAGTGGGACCGAGTCTTTGCTCATCCAAGACTCGGCTGATCACAACTCCGAATGTTGCAGCCTCCTCGGCGATCTCTGGGTCTGGGTTGCTTTCTTCGTCATCGAGGTGGACTGGTCGGATCCACTCTACAATTGCGTCATCGATATCACAACCTGCAAAAGCCATAGCCAAAGACCGAGTGAGGTATTCATAAGGATCGACTTTGTCCACCTGGTCATACTGCGCCTTCATGTCTCGCAACGCTAGCTTCTGATTATAGTTGCATAATACTAGCTTCTCCAGTGTTGCGTACGCAAGACGATTGCGGAGCTTAGTGTGGATCAGGGCAAAAGTGCTCAACTTCCTCTCGCACGCTGAAGCTGACGCGGTCTGCGACAAAATCCTTACTGCTAGCCTCTGCAACGTGGGGCATGGACTCCCGAAGATGTTCCACCACTCAATTGTAAATAAATAAATAAATTAAAATTTAGTTAGATTAATGTTTAAAACTTAGCATGTTTAATGTTTTACAATCACTTTATTTTTTCTTACCGGGAGCAAGAATCTTTCGTGTTGTCACACATAACCGCTCGCGCAACGGACCCATAGCGTCACGAAACCGCACGCACTACAATACAAGAAAGTAAGTTATATTTTATTTAATCACAAGAAATAAAATTATACAATTAAATTAAGATCTTACCTCTTCTGCGAGATGTATCACGTCCTCGTGAGGAAACAAACGGTCGTAGACCCTGGTGATATCTCGGATTACGTTGTCTGGCATCACAATATCTCGCTCATACGCGAGTCTGGGGTTCAAGAAGTGGGCCGCGATATGCAATGGATGCTCCAAGTTTCGATGCCATCTCGCTTCCACAATATCGATAGCCCATTGCTTTCCCTGAAGTTCACGCAGGTCTGATTGGATAATTTCGAACAAGCGATACACAATACCCATCGTCGGATGCACCTCGGTGTCGACAAACCGGAGTGCTTTGTACATGGGGGTGAAAACGGCAATGGCCTTGTCAACCGAAACCCAAAAAGAGTCGCTCAAGCACAACGTGAACGTGGCTCTCCATTATCTCAAATCCTTGAACTTGGATTTCTTCCACCAATAGGATACAAACATCGCCCTGAGTCCGGCCTTCTTCCCCCGTAAGCTCTGCAGCGAGAGAAAGTTTGTGGGAAACCTCGTCGCCCCTGGACGGATGATCTCACCATTGCAGGTCTTCCTCATGCTATCGAGCACCTAGCCGTGGTTGTAGATAAACTTCGTGATAAGCCTGCACCCCTTCACGGCCTCATCGATGCTTGGCCTTTTTCCGATGTCGTGAAACATCAAGTCGATGGAGTGAGCAGCGCACGGTGTCCAGTACAAATTGTACTTCTCCATAAAATCTTTGCCGGATTTTTTGTAAGCCGCGACGTTGTGCGGACCGATCTCCTCGATCACTGCGGAAAATATCATGAACAAATAGTGCAAATTTTTGGCGTGGCGTTGATTGACTTAACAAACACTGTCCTCCCTTCCGAAAAAAAACCATTATGTTCAAGATCGACATATTCGTCGGTCCGGTCCAACCTCCGACATAATGGTCACGCCAAATTTCCGCCACGCGGGAATCTGGTTCTGCTTGTACTTTTGCCACTCGTCGTACTCAAGGTTCAGATACTTGCCCGCGATGTCCTTTGACGATGGATACAAGCATCCAATGCCTACAATCGTAAATGCAATATTATTAATACATAATAAGAAATTCAAACAATCATAAAAATAAAATCATAAATTAAGTTACCTGCTTGGGCTACGCAAAACAACATGTTGTGGAAGTGAAGATTATCCGTGTGGCACCAGGGAACCCCTTTGTGGATTAAGTATTTCGCTATCGACCTTCCTACCTTCAAAATAGTCTTCGGTAAAAACATCAAATCGACCCTTTTTTGTTTTCCCAAAGGCCTATCGAATAGCGCATGGGCAGTGGTGGCATTGGAATCACTTCCGCCGCCTCTGGTCTGGTCTTCTTCCCATTGTTTGGTCGTTGCCTCACTACGGGTTCTCTTCGCTTGCCCTGCCACTTCTCTTTCAACGTCCACGGGCTCGTCTTCATCGGAAGAATCACCAATGCTATGCAGAATATTCTCCCTTATGTTATGAGAAAATCGGATATAAGCTCTAATATGTAAAAAAAAAAATCAAAAAAATCATAGATTAATATTTCATAAACTTATTTATGAAAGAGAAACATAAAAAAAAATTGATTAAATTACTTCAACAATTAAAAAATGTGAATTTTTATACTTTTACACAAAAAACCCAAAAAAATATTGTAATCTTGAAATTCAAGACCTCAAAGCCCCACAAACTCATATTTCTTACTAACTACAATCTTTTAAAGCCTATACAAACAACAAATCATCAAAAGATATCTACATTTCTAGCAAATTCCAAAATTTAAAACTTTGTATACTTTTGCCTAACAAGCATAATAATCCGAATTTCACCTAAATCTAACAAAATAACTACAAACTAAGTCATCAAAACAAGTTTTCATCAAGCAATATTCATAAGAATGCAAAAAACAACCCAAAATCACAAAAGTACCAATCTTTACTCATTGTAAAACATAAATCATATGATAAACTAACTCTTTAGTTTTGAACTCATGGAAATCTTCTCAAAATCGTGAAAATGAGTATACATCAAAGAACAAATGCATGATTCATATAGACCTAACATTATCATTGATTAATCTACACAAAAGTACAAAAAAAATCAAAGAAATTCGGTGAAAAATGCATAAATCAAAACTTTACAAACTTATGCCACTCAATTGACAATCAGTGAAATAATCGAAAACCATAGCACTTATTAGTCGATTATCAGTGCATTTCTATAAGAACTAGCTTGCGGCGGGCGAGAAGGGTGAGAAAGCATGGGTTTCATCGATTATTGCCGAAAAATGACTATTTATACCACTGATTTTTTTTATTTAACCGAAAGTCCCTATTTTTTACATTGTAAATAACGATAATCGGTTGGAAAAAAGGTTCTCGATTTTTGTTATTTTTGCCAAAAACCTCATAAAACAATAACTAGTGTGACCGAAAATTTACCGATGACTACAGGTAAGACCGAAAATTATCAAAAATCGTCGATAATCATCGGTAAGTCGAACGTTGCTAAAGATTATAAACGATGATGAACAAAATAGTAAGAAAATTATTAAATATAAATATAATTTATGATTAAGTAAAATATTTCAATATTTGATAAATTCTTTAATGGGTAAACCGTATCCTAATAGGTTAATAGTACTAGGACTTGCTAGGGTCTAATGAGTATTGACTGAAATCGTAATGGAAAGTGAAATGAAAAACAAAATAAAATAAAAAATGGATCCATCACATGTAAGAAGAAAGAAAGATTAGTAGAAAAAAAAAAAAGAAAGAAAGAAAAGAGAGATGGCGTGAAGAGAAAGGCGTATTAGACCGTATTGTACACTGGTCACCTTCTTCCTCGAACAAACTTTCTGATTTTTTTTTTAAAATGCCATGGTCGAAAAATATCCAAATCTTACGCCGTGTTTAGCAATAATCGGTTGGTAACCACCTTGCCAATTTTCAAGATTTTCGAGCGAAAAGTCATAAAACGATAACTGTTGGTATGAAATATTTACCGCTGACTACCGGTAAGACCGATAATCGACGATTATCGACGATTTTCGACAAAAAATCGATCCTTTTCACGGTTTCACCTACTAGTTTAGAGTTTGGATACATTACAAAGCATAAAAGCAGAAGTATTTATTACCGCAATTAACCCTATTTTTTAATCATCATTTGCTCTAGTTATTTACTTACACGCCGATTTGGATTTTCTCACTGCCCATTGAATTCTCTTGCTTCTCATTTCGGTATTTTTATAATGAAAATCGAATATCCTATTTTAAAAAGCGTAAATGAAGCAAATGCCCATTTGTAACTCAATGTTTCAAAAAAATGCACAAACTTATTTTTTGTAATTAAAACCTCCAACTAATTGCAATATGGACCAATTATACCTTTCCTTTTTTTTACGTGTGAAAAAATTAAATAACGAAAAATCAACAATTATTCTAATTAATTAAAACAAAATAAATTTATTTCCTTAAATATAGGTTTCCTATTTATTTTTGACGTGTGGACATTCAAATTAATTACGTACAAATCAAATAATTATTTGAATTAATTAAATCAAAACACAATTCTTTCCTTAAATATAGGTAAATACAATAACGATTTAAAATTCTCCCTATTAATCAGTATTCAAAATTCAAATGATTTTATTTCGAAAATTCAAAAATTTAAATTATTTTAACTATATAATTTTTAAAAACAAAATCAATTCTATTCTATCTATTTATTCGTAATTTAAGTTACCAATTTGGAATAGTATTATTTGAAGTTAAGTTACGAATCGTAATTGTAATTTAACTTACAAAATTATACTAGTAAATCAATATATCTGTAAATATAATTTAAGTTACGAATTTATAATAGTAAATGACTATGCCTGTATTCGTAATTTGAATTGCGAATGTATAACTGTATAATAAGTGTAATTTAAGTTACGAATTTATTAAATTAAATCACTATACATGTAATTGTAATTTAAGTTACGAATTCATAATAGTAAATCACTATACAAAATTAGTTTGGGTATTTAAAAATTGCGTAACTATGTTTACGAATCTGTGATATTTACCATTGACAACGGGAATAGACGAGACTTGGCGACGGCACGACGAGGGACGAAAGATGAATCGTGAGAGAAAAAGAGGTCGACCAAATTTTTGAGAGAAGATAGTTAGAAATAAATGGGTTTTGACCCAATATATTGTGCAGTTTTTTAAAATAATTTTTTCCCAAAAATAACATATTAATACTATAATTAAGGAAATTGTCAACCACAATTATAGGAAAAATAATTTCGAACTTAAAATATATAATTAATAATAAATAAACAAAAATTAATATTAATAACTAATATTAAGAGTAATATGGTCCAAACAAAATTATTAGTGGGTATAAATTAGTTTTATGAAACTATTGGCATTTCTTTTAAACTTTAAGTATTTTTTGGGCATTTTGTGGGTTTTTCTTTTTAAAAAATAGAAACTACATTTACGGCATATTCAGTATACGGTTGCGATAATATAGGTATTTTTATTATTTTTACCGTTTCGAAGAATATGACTACAATTGAGTAAAAATATTATTAAATATATATCATAATATTTCATTAAATAATCATTAAGTATGAAAATGATGATAAATATAGACTTGAAACTAATAAAATCTATAAATATTATATAAATAGAGGCTAAAAATTGTGCGACGTGAAATATAAAATTATGTATTAAATTCTAATCATATGAAGTCAATTTAATTTTCCGTTAAGTTTATTTTATAAGTGAATAACCCTACTGGATGATTCGATTTGATTCGATAAATTCAATTTTAATCTTTTAAATTCGATACATACCGTATTGTAATTTAACTTACAAAATTATACTAGTAAATCAATATATCTGTAAATATAATTTAAGTTACGAATTTATAATAGTAAATGACTATGCCTGTATTCGTAATTTGAATTACGAATTTATAACTGTATAATAATTGTAATTTAAGTTACGAATTTATTAAATTAAATCACTATACATGTAATTGTAATTTAAGTTACGAATTCACAATAGTAAATCACTTTACAAAAATTAGTTTTGGTATTTTAAAATTACGTAACTATGTTTACGAATCTGTGATATTTACTGTTGATGCAGAAAAATGCCTCAAACACTTAGCGGCCCAATTGTTCGTGTTGGGCCGGGCCCAATGTCGCCTTGTGGACTTTTGCGACTCTTGGGCTTGGGCTCCTGGACTATCGAGTCAAACAGATCCTCCACTGACTCAGGGCCAGAAATCCGGGGCACTACCTGTTGCTAAGGGGCCAGGGCTTGGCCTGGCCCTGGTTATAGGTTCAAGACGCCAAAAACGGACCTGACCACTACGTAGAGGGGATAACAGTGTTGACTTTTCAGTGAACCCTGGTGGATCGGACACTCGACTAGCGTCACGTGTAAAAATCCGGGTCCTACGGTCTATTCGCTGAATCAGTATATCTGCAGAAGATACAAGACTGAGGAATATAACGAGCACCTCACGGATCTAGAACCTTGGCAAAGAGAGTCTTAGATCGTACCCGAATTTTCTTTAGAGCTTCCGCTCTAGTAGGATTTCTCGCTCTCTGAACCTGGACAAAACAACACCCGAGATCAGGGAGAATCGGGGGGGGGGGGGGGTACCCCCCGATTCACCTCCGACGCTCAACATTGCAATGATATTTGAGGGAGAGGCGATTTAGAAGGGGTAGAGAGAGTTTTAGGCGAGTTCCCGAAGGTGAGGATAAGTTCCCGAAGGGGTAGAGAGAGTTTTTGGGTATTTTGATATTTTTGGGAACATCTAGACACTTTGTTTTGCGAAAACAGACCTCCGGTGAATATTTTGATAAAAAATAAGTTTACTTAATAAAGAAATAATTAACTAAATAATTTTCCTTTATTAAATAACTTTTACAAAATTACCCCATAACATTTACCATTGTCGACGGGAAGAGACGAGACTTGGCGACGAAAGATGAATCGGGAGAGAAAAAGAGGTCGACCAAATTTTTGAGAGAAGATAGTTAGAAATAAATGGGTTTTGACCCAATATATCGTGCAGTTTTTTAAAATCATTTTTCCCCAAAAAATAACATATTAATACTGTAATTAAGGAAATTGTCAACCACAATTATAGGAAAAATAATTTCAAAATTAAAATATATAATTAATAATAAATAAACGAAAATTAATATTAATAACTAATATTAAGGGTAATATGGTCCAAACAAAATTATTAGAGGGTATAAATTAGTTTTATGAAATTATGGGCATTTTTTTCAAACTTTAAGTGTTTTTTTGGGCATTTTGTGGGTTTTCTTTTAAAAAAATAGAAACTACATTTACGGCATATTCAGTATACAGTTGCGATAATATAGGTATTTTTACCGTTTCGAAGAATATGACTACAATTGAGTAAAAATATTATTAAATATATATCATAATTTTTCAATAAGATAATCATTAAGTATGAAAATGATGGTAAATATAGACTTGAAACTAATAAAATCTATAAATATGATATAAATAGAGGCTAAAAATTGTGCGATCTGAAATATAAAATTATGTATTAAATTCTAATCATATGAAGTCAATTCAATTTTCGGTTAAGTTTATTTTATAACTGAATAACCCTAGTGAATGATTCGATTTGATTCGATACATTCAATTTTAATCTTTTAAATTCGATATATACCGTATGGATATACAGTAGAACATCTTTAAATTAATACTCGATAAATTAGTAGTCGCGATTAAATAATAATTTTTTCCGGTCCCAACTCGGGCCTAACTAACTAAATTAATAATTCGCTAAATTTATAAGCTAATAATATTTTTAGAAAGTATATAGGTCTGAAGTGATATATAAATTAATAATTCAATATAAAAAAATTACACAAATAATTATAAAATCCCTATAAATAAAATATAACATAAAAACTATGAAATTACATTACATTAAAAGATAACATTACATCACTAATTATGTAGTCAAAATATGAGTCTATTGTAATTTTAATATTGGTACTTTAATATTCTTGATATAGTAAATTGAAACAATTTTTTGTTAGTAAAGATGTTTATATAATTATAGTTGATTAATAAATTTTTTTCTTCATTAATGTATAAATTATTAATTTATATGTTAATTAATAATCCGATAAGATAATATTTTTTGCCGGTCCCAACAATATTAATTTACAGAGGTTCTACCGTATCTGGTTTTTAGTTTGTAATTTTTTCCCGACGGATGTTTTTTTTTTTAAAGCCCATCCATCGGGAAAAAAATTGCAAACCAAAAACCAGATATATCGATACAGTATATATCAAATTTAAAGGATTAAAATTGAATTTTTCGAATCAAATCGAATCATTCAGTAGGGTTATTCAGTTATAAGATAAACTTAATCAAAAATTGAATTTACTTCATATGATTTGAATTTAATATATAATTTTATATTTCACATCGCACAATGTTTAGTTTAGCCTCTATTTTTATAATATTTATAGATTTTATTAGTTTCAAGTCTATATTTATCATAATATTCTGATTATCTTATTGAAATTTATGATATATATATAATAATATTTTTATTGGGCCTATGCAAATGGGCTTTCACGTGGATAATCATTCATGACCAAAGTCAAACACTCTTGCGAGTGTCAACGGCGTGAAGCCGAAATGGAGTGCGCGTGGAAAGGACGCGCCGCCTGGTGCTTCGGCGCGCCGAGAAAGCGATGTGGCCGTTGTGGAGCCGTGGCTTATTGCTCCGCCTCTCACCAGGTTTACTTCGGTTTGATCGATTAGTCATCGCTCCTTCTCTACACTCGCTTCGAATTACGATGATTCTAGCTCGATATATCAATTTTTCATGATTGTTTAGCTCTGTGTTGAGATTTATGATCGTATTTCTTGGAATTTTTTTGTAGATTCTTCATTGGAGTGAGCATCAAGAGGAGTGCAAGAGACTAGAGGAGCAGATGAAGCACATTGATGTGTTGAATGACTTCCCTTTCACCTTTTCAATGGAAGCCACGACCCAGGTATTTGATTTTTTTGTTTAAGTTTTTTCCTTGTTTGAACAGTTTTGATCCATGCGATTATGATCTCTTGTAAGGTGTGCGAAAAGCAGGCGACGCGGTGCTCGTTCTTGAGCAAATGGGACGTCCATCGTATCGGAATGTGGTCCTGCGAATGCGACTGCTTGACGCAAGGCGCTTCGTATGAATGCTCAAGGTTTGGTTTCTCCGTTTTTCTATGTATTAGACCTTGTTCGTTTGATGAATTTCGATGTCGAATCTCGATTATATCCATTTGGCAGGTTAATTGATAGTTGGGACCTTCCCGGCTCCATGTGCCCGTGTCGTGGTACTATCTTTGGAACGCTATTCGGAGATATTCATGGTAAAATTTGATTGTCTTATATGTTGTTAATGTATGGAAAGGCAGAGCCCGAGACCGGAATATCGACGCGTTTGAGTAGTTGGAAAGAGTACTATGAGTGGAGGCGTCTCCCGCTTCATTCACCCGTTGCCTTACTTCTTCACTGGGTATGTCACCGTTTGAACGGAACTTCATCTTTCATAGACGCTAAAATTATATGCTTATACCGTTTCTTTTTTCTTTCCGTTTCAGCCTCTTACTATTTACCATGTTGTTCAAACTGTTTTGGGGCGCCGGGATTGTGATATCAGGCAGAAACTGAACATACACTATCTCGGTATGGTTTCCCTTCTTCGGTCGGCTGATAGAATTCTTTACCAATAAAAATAATTCTTTGAAATATTTGCAGGTCCGGAAAAAGAGCTTCTTCAGCTCTCTGGCTTTGCAGAGCTGCGTGTGCTTCTTCCCGGTTTGGATGTGCACATAGAGCTCGTTGGACCTTCAGTTCCTGAAAGTCGGTCAGATTCAGAACACTTCGTCTTCATTTTAATAAGATTTATGAAAAATTATCTTTGGAAGTGTTTTCAAAAGCACTTACAAGTTACAACTCTTCCTATTTTCTCCGGTGGGATGATCAGTGACGGCGAGAGGATCACTTTGTGCAAACACTCTTGTTGTTTGACCGTCAATTGCATTTGCAAATCAAGCGAGACTGGTAAAGCTTCGGCTTTGACTTTGACTCTTCGAAAAGGTTTTTACCACAACCGTTACTTGGATATAATACAGGTTTGTTGTAATGGTTAAGATATTGTATTAGTAGATTTAAACATTGGCTTTATGTTTTTAGTTTCTTATTTCATCTCCTTAGGCAGAAACGTCTCCTGATCTGATCATTGTTCCAAATGCCGGGATTGCTGCTTATTCGAGTTGGTTGCCAACAATTGTACGTAAATAACTGTCACACAATCTCTTTCTCAGCCGTGATAAACCGTAAAACATATACCAGAAAATACCAAGCTCGGGTGAATCTAAGTCTTTCTTATTAATCGTACGAGATTCATAGAGATGTTTGCAATCACGTCTGTTTGCAACGGTCTTCTAGTTTATTACTACAGACTTTCTTGTAACTCAAGCTACCAAATATTACCCTCACAACAAATTACAATGGAGAGGAATTCAAACAGTTAACCGAAAACCTCGGTTCATAGCTCACAACTCTAAATACGGCATAACGTGACTTGGTAGCTAACTAACTAGCTGTTACAATAACCAACTCTTAACTGACAAACAACACTTACGCTTATTGTGTCTGAATTCCGTGTTGTTTATTCGGTTTCTGTAGGAGTTGATAAAGGAAACAAACGTTAGGGCGATTTTCTCCGATTACTGTGAAGAAGCGTGTAATCTCGGAGCTTCGTGCATTACCAGTGTAACGGGCCAATCCCTCGTTCTTCCAGTGAGCTCATATTTATTTATTTCTTTGTAACTGTTCATGTTTTCTTACTGTGAGTGGATGTTGAAAGAATGGTGATTTGACTTTCAGATTCAGTTGAACCCGTTCCGGCAGCCTATGGCGGTGGAGGGCAGTGCCGTCTTTGTTCCGTGCTACTCCAATTGCTTCCTCTTTGGAATGTGAAGATCAAAATCAGATTTGACCTTGAAAACAGAACGACATTAAACGTGACCAGGTTCTGAGAGGTCAAAGAAACGACATGTGACAAACATCTCACACAATACTGAGGAAGCTTCAAACAAACGACATGTATTTTTTGTTATTTATTATTATTATTATTATTATTTTCTATCAACCAAACGTCAAATTAGTTAAAAGGTTTTTTTTATTTTTTATTTTAAATAGGAGTAGACATTGTACTAAATACTAATAATTTATGACTATGTATCAAGTGAACTCTTTTTATCAGCTTGCTCATAAATTTATCATTCTTTGATCTTTGTCTTGATCTTAAGATTTTCTATCATCTAATCCAATAAATACATAAAGATCTCTCTAATAATTTTAATGAATTTTTTAAAGACTTAAGGTAAAATTGTGATTTTTCAATAATGTGAGATTGAGGTTTCTCGAATGGCCAAAGGCAGGAAGTTTAGGAATGTCATTTTTTTAATGATTATGTTTTTTAATGATGTTGGTGACTTTAGAAGACAATTGCGTATTTGCGTTATAGCAATAAACTTTAACGAAAACACGCAATTATAATTTAGTTTTTGAAAATGAAATATATAAAAAAGGTTATTTATAAAATAGCAAAATAATTCACGGTAAAAAAAGTTACTGAGGTTAAAAGGATATAGAATAATTAATTGATACGATATATTTAAAAAAAATAAAATAAAAAATAGAACGATTACGGAGGTTTAATATTATTTACCAAAATTCAGTGACTGAAATTGCCACGTAATCTTCGTTGTCGACGTGGATTATCCATTATCCAACAGGTAAATACCCAACGACATCCACCAAAAGAAAACAAAAAATCCATTAAAAAAAAAAATCCAAAATTTTCTCGAGAAAATATCAAAGTTTCAGAGCAAACGAAGAAACTCAAACCCTTCCCATGGACCACCGGTGACAAACCCCTCCCTGAATCGGCTCTGATCTCTCGCCCCATCGCCATGGCTTCGACCTCGCGGCTCTTGCTCATCTTCCGGTTCTTTCTAGTGCTGGGGCTAGGGCTAGGGCAGGCGCTGACACTCCCGTTCAAGGCTAACGATTTGCTTCCGGTTCTGCCGCGGCAGGTTTCGTGGCCGGTGCTCAACAACTTCCACAGCGCCGTAGACTTGTTGCCGTACTACGTCGGATCGGTTTCGCCGGAGAACGGGACGATCGCGTGGAAAGGCGCGTGCTTCTTCGGCAACGAAGCTCGCCTCGAGCTCACCGGCGTCGATCGCGACGATCCGGGTTTGGGCGGCGGGGTTCTCCATCTGAAGGTGAGTGGATTCGAACCCCTTTCTTCGACTGACCTCAATCGTTGCCGAAAATTCAACTGTGTCATGAATTTGAAGTCGTGATCAATGCTTTTGACTGTGATTCATAGCCCTTTTCTCAGTTATGCTGAACAATTGTGGAACTCATTGTAGTATAAGCCACTGAAGCTGGGATCTTACTGAAACTGAGTTTTGTTCGTATGTGTTATGAAGTAGAGAAATTTTTGTTTCTGTATTGTTTTGTACATTGCCATGTTTTGGGCTTCATTGTGTTGCATCTTTTCATCTGCAGACAGCTGAGGCTCACAGCTGGACGTGTATGGATCTATATGTTTTCGCTACACCATATCGGATTACGTGGGATTACTACTTCACTTCTCGGGACCACACGTTAAAGTTCGATTCTTGGGAAGAGGAAGCAGAGATGGAATATGTATGATGTATAGTTGTATTTAGTATGTTTAGGTTATTTATATTTTAGACGTTATTGATCAATGGTTATTGACGATTGAGCAGGTAAAGAACCACGGCGTTTCTGTGTTCCTCATGCCGTCGGGAATGCTGGGAACTCTACTCTCTTTGGTAGATGTCATGCCTCTGTTTTCTAACACGGGGTGGGGTCAGAGTGCAAACCTCGCTTTTCTGAAGAAACACATGGGTGCGACATTTGAGAAGCGTCCCAAGCCTTGGGTTGTAAATATAGATCCCAAAGACGTTCATTCCGGTGACTTTTTAGCGGTTTCAAAGATCCGTGGCCGGTGGGGGGGATTTGAGACATTAGAGAAGTGGGTGACTGGCGCATTTGCGGGCCATACTGCTGTGTGCTTGAAGGACGACGAGGGAAATGTCTGGGTTGGAGAATCAGGACACGAGAATGAGAAGGTATACAATTTTGATAGTAACCCACATATACCTGCCCAAATCACTGTGTATCTATTTCGCCTGTTTGATTTTTAATGTGTAACTTAAAATTTTTCATGTGTATGCTTTTCCTATATTGAATTATGTCTTTAGTTAAGTTTTGTTAATTTTAATCATTTGACTATGTTAATGTTTTATTATGTAAGGGACTTAGGGTTGATTGTTACTCAGAAGAGTGGCTTTTATTTTTGCAGGGTGAAGAAGTCATAGTGGTGATTCCGTGGGAGGAATGGTGGGAATTGGCACTCAAAGATAGTTCTAACCCGCAGATAGCGTTGCTTCCTTTGCATCCAGATTTGCGCGAGAAATTCAACTCCACGGCGGCGTGGGAATATGCTCGGAGCATGTCAGGAAAGCCTTATGGATACCACAACATGATATTTAGTTGGATCGATACCATGTCTGACAACTATCCGCCACCTCTTGATGCGCATTTGGTATGCTTCTATTTCAGAACATTGTTCATAGTTTAATTAAGTTTATTAGGTAATTTGATTTTTTTTAATGCTATTTAACTGTGTTCTGTTATTAATTTAATTATCCTTAAATATGTTTGGGCCTTTGGGGTATTTAAGGTTTACAGTTTGGGTCCGGGCCCATCAGGTTTTAATATATTGGTCTATTTAAGAGACCCTATATGAATGAGAAAAAGAAGCCAAATATATTCTCGTAAAATTAGTTAGTGTAGTAGTCTCTCTCTTGGATAGACGGACTAGGCTTGTAGGAGCGATGCTTGGAAATGAAACCAACGGCTTCCAATATCTAAAAGTGTCGAGTTCTTAAACCTTTTTCGTTGGAAATCTTCTTTCAGGTCATATCTTTTATGTCTATGTGGACAAGAATGCAGCCAGCGTATGCTGCAAATATGTGGAATGAGGCTCTGAATAAACGGCTCGGAACAGAGGTAAATTATCTCGTTGAACTGTTAGGTCTCATACAAGGGAAACCTGATAAAAGGGCATTTATACCCATGGTTACGGATTTGTTTATGCATAACTTGATTAAGAGTCTTAAGTTTATTCATTGGGAGAGAACAGCCTAGCTCTTATCCGTAGGCCAATTATTGTTTCCATTCATTATGTGTTGTGAATAAACTAGCATTGGTTCATCTAATTTGGTGAATCCCAATTTGAATTACGTCGTAAATCTTGTCGCTGAGGCCTTGGAGGCTTTAAAACCGGTTTTCTACATTTCAGGATTTGGATTTGTACGGGATTTTAGAGGAGACTGAAAAGCGAGGCATGGCATTTGATCAATTACTAACGATTCCCGAACAAGACGAATGGGTTTACAGCGATGGGAAGTCCACAACATGCGTAGCTTTTATCCTTTCTATGTATAAAGAGGCTGGGATCTTTGGGCCGGTCACCAACTCTATTCAAGTCACTGAATTCACTGTAAGCCATGTTTTATTTGCATATTTCGCAACGTATCTTAATTTACATTTGAGTTTTTTTTTTTGTGTGTGGCATAAATACCCCCAATCTAGATGGGGTAGTGCACTGCACAATTACTCATCTCAATTTTTTTGCTTAAATCTCACCATATTGCCGTTATTCATGTTAATGACAGAATCGGTCTCAGAATACCATATACATATATTTAGGGTTTTTATTGGTCGTTTTGGCCCTAAAAATTAACAAACATGAACAAAGTGACTATGCATAAAAATTTGATTGAGCAAAAACTAAGATGAGACGGCATTTACACTCCAACCGACTAGATTATGATTTTTTTTTTGTGCAAATAAATCTCTTTAGATATAACCCGGCCATCGCGTGTGTGATGCAGATTCGCGATGCATATATGCTCAAGATCTTTGAAAACAACCACACGCGCTTGCCGAGCTGGTGTGACACCGAGAATGGGCGGCTTCCGTTCTGCCAAATCCTGGGCGAGTACCGGATGGAACTGCCCCAGTACAACACGGTCGAACCGTACTCCAACATGAACGAGAACTGCCCGTCCCTGCCTCCCACGTACCACAGGCCTCTGCAGTGTTGAGACTCCCGTATATAACGCAAATTTCTATCAACTTGTTATATACTAAATCTCGATGAGCTTGTATCTTAGCACCAAGTCATTTTCCTTTTCTTCTTCAATACATACAAAAAAATATGTACATAATTGTGTGGCCAGGAAGTAGAGTTTCTCCGGGCTTCAAAGACTTTAACACGTTGCTTGAACTTTGTTCTCAATAACGCATTGCGAAGCTGTTTTATTCATTTATCGACTCTCGTGTATGCCAAACTATGTTGCATTGTCACGAGTAGACCTGGCCAGCGGCCGGCCAAGTCTTTCTGCAAACTCGAGGCCGACGGTTGTTTTCTATTATCAATAAATAAACATCATGAAAAAATGGTTTGCCGCAAATGTGAAAAGTAACTTGTGGCTAAGCTGTCAGTACAACCGGGGCCGCCGGCTGAGAGCTTCTGCGGCCTCGGCCTGGGACTCGCTGCGAACATTGAGAGTTGTGATCCGCAAAAGTAAGAGCCACAATTTAGCTGTAAAACTTCCTTATTCAGATAATTACGATGGTGAGAATGAATCTGATCTGCTATAAAAACAATTGAACATCGCAATAGTGCAAAACGAGGGAAAATTTATTATCTTGATATTGTAAAAAAGAGAATGAATCGATCTGCTAGAAATCAATTAAACAATGAAACATTGCAAGTTGCGACCAAGGAATGAAAAGAAGAAGAAGAAGAAGAATTTTATTGAGTTAATTACAAAAGAGAGACCGAAAATGAACATGATTCAGAGAGAGAGAGAGACTAATGCTTTCTGGTGGTCTTCCGGTACTTGGCTTTGATCCAGCGCACGCCAACGGAGGCTCCGACCTTGACGGTGACGAGGCTACGCGCGGCCACGGCCTTGGTCTTGACGAGGCCGCGTGCCGCCGCGGCCTTGGTCTTGTCGAGGCCATTGGGGCGGCCGCCGAGCGTGGCCGTCCCTTTGTGCTGCGTCTGGTCTCCCCATGAAGCCTCGTGAGAGCCCATTGAATGTGATGTTATGATCACTTGTCACGATTTGGGTTTGTATATATATGATATGAAGGTGATGATCTGAAAAACGTGGGTAATGGCGTGTATTGTTGGGAATATGTCCAGATCGGGTCCATTACCATCTGCGTCTACACGCTATGTATGCGCGGTCATCAACTCCATTACTCGTCTGCTCTGAACCGCCTTTTAAGTTTCCATCATGCTCTACTTTACCTCTTAATTATATCTTTTTTGGCATTAATGCCCCTTCAGCTTTACATTGTGGTGCATTTTATTTACCTTTTGAACTTAACTTCTTGGTTGCAACATTGCTCTTTAAGCGTTAAAATCGACAAATATTATTGATTTATTCTTCAACACGACTTCATGTTGAAGAGATTATGAAATTATTGTAAAGCAATCAATAAGTATATGTGATCATTGAAGTATTGTTAAGGTAAAAATCACTTAAATTTAAAAAAAAAAAGGAACGACGAAGAAGAAAGTCTCATAAATTAGAGAAATAGATGAAATTGATAAAATATGTATTGCATGCAAGCTAACTCATTAATACATTTATTTACTGAAATATAATAAAATTGATGAAAACATGCATTGCATACAAACATACTTTTTTGAACGAAAACTTACTAATACATTGATGTCAAAAATAAAAATTTAGGGAGAAAAGTTAACTAAGGAAGAAAGTTCTGGGGGCTTTAGTGCCTATTACTTGTTTAAGGAGAAAAGTCTACTAAGGAACAAAGTTCTAGGGGTTTTAGTGTCATTTACTTTTTCTAGAACTCTCTATGTGTTATATAACGTGGATATGATATACCGGCCTATTTGGCAAAGAACAAACTAAATAAACTGTCGAAGGAAGCTTCTTTGTTGTATGACGTCATAAATAATATTCAGTTCTCTTTTTTATTTTCTCAAGCGGCTTTTTTGGAATTTTGAAGACACATATAAATATGTGGAGACTTTCATTTGCTAGTTAGGCTAACCATTTTAAACCTAACTACCAACGTAATAGCTGATGTAATTGTTAATTAAATATGTGGAAAATCAATTAATTTTGTTTTTCAAAATTGTCAATTTCCAAATGAATAATCATGTATCATTTGCGTGTAGGGATTCAATTTCTTGTTGAGGCTTCCTTGTCAAAATAGAGAATAAAAATATAACATAAATGAAACCAAAGAAAGCTTTGACTTCCTTCCCGGCATTATCTCCGATTTATTCTTTTTCCTTACATCAAATTAATTGTTTACATATTTTTTATATATATTTTGTTGGTAGGTATAGACATAGTTCTTGCAAGCATAAAAGTCCAATTAATATTAAGTTAGAAATAACATTTAAAAGCCATGTCAGCACCTAGTGTTTTGATTTTTGTAAATATATAAATTCATTTATTTAAATAATCAAAATTTTCATTATTTATTATTTTGTCTCTCTGAATTTTATCCATTTTTTTAAACGGTCTAATCTTTAATACGTGTCACTTCTTTATTGACGGGTTTGTAATGAAATTAAAAAAAAAGTGAATATTTAAAATTTTGATAGTAAATAAAACCTAAATTAAATTTATAATATTATGAAAATTAAAAAAATTATCTCCTCTAAATCTTTCATATAATTGGGTCCCACATAAGTAAGAATACGAGCCAGTTGTAAAATTCCACGTCAAGGGCTATGAGTTCAACTCCCAAGTTTGACGGAGGCTTTGTAATAATAATAACAACATTATTATTAAAAATAATAAAATAATAGCCGCACAGCACTACCTCATCTCCCACGTATTACTATTACCTGAGAAGAGAAACGATCGAAAAGTCAAACCACAAGTAATGAAACATTCAATCAAAGCAAACCATGGAAACATTCGCCAAAACGCCGTCGTTTCGCATCGCAGAACCATTCCGAACCACCAAAAGAGAGAGAGAGAGGAAGATTTCAACGCGCTTCAAAGAGGACGAAAGTCGCGAAACACAAAGAGAGCTTCGTGGACTCATCGTACTTTTGCCGCCCCATCAGTCTTTCTTTCTTTATTTAATAATTATTTATCATTTTTGCTTCATCTGGAAAACCCCATTATATTGTTCCTCGTCTCGTAACCTTCGTTTCTTCAATTCGCACTTCGAAGATGGCTCGACCAAACGACGTCGTCGCGCTCGCTCTCCTCGCAACGGTGTCGTTTTGCGCGCTCGGCCCGGCCACGGCGCGCATCTTCCCCAACATCTCGTCGGTCCCGCCGTGGCTGATGCCCAACGGCTCCGCCCCCGGCGGCGCGTGGGACGCGTTTCACCGCCTCCGAGGCTGCCGCTTCGGCCAGAAAGCCGACGGCCTCGGCAAGCTCAAGAACTACTTCAACCACTTCGGCTACTTCGACAAGTCCGACTTCTCTGACGACTTCGATGACGCCCTCGAATCCGCCATTAAAACGTACCAGCGGAACTTCAACCTCAACGTCACCGGCGAGCTCGACGAGCCCACGCTCCAGCGCATCTCGATGCCGCGTTGTGGCAACGCCGACGTTGTCAATGGTACGTCCACGATGAACTCTGGCAAGGCGGGATCGCACAACGCCTCGGCCCACACGCACTTCCACACCGTCGGGCACTTCTCGTTCTTCCCCGGGAGGCCCATGTGGCCGGTGTGGCGGCGCGACCTCACGTACGCGTTCGCGCCGGAGAACCAGCTCTCGGCCGAGGTGCAAGCCGTGTTCACTCGGGCGTTCGCGCGGTGGGCGAGCGTCACGACGTTGACTTTCACCCTCAGCCAGGATTTCGCTTCCGCGGATATGACGATCGGGTTTTTCGTCGGCGATCACGGTGACGGGGAGCCGTTCGACGGGGTGCTCGGGACGCTTGCACACGCGTTCTCGCCCCCGAGCGGGCGGTTCCACCTTGACGGCGAGGAGAATTGGGTAATAGGCGGAGATATCACGGCGACGAGTATAACGTCGGCGATCGATCTCGAGTCAGTAGCTGTGCACGAGATCGGACATCTGCTCGGCCTTGGCCACTCGTCGGTGGAGAATTCAATCATGTTCCCGACGATCACGTCCCGGACGAGGAAGGTGGACCTCGCCAGCGACGACATTCAGGGGATTCAGACGCTGTACGGCGAGAATCCGAATTACGTGACTCCACCGCCGTCTACGCCATCATCTTACGTTCCGTCCCCGACGACGCACCAGAGCGACACGTCGGGAAGCGGGCGGCGGGAGATCGGGGTGATCTGGGCCGTTGGATTAGCGTTGCTGGTTTTGTAGATCTCATTGATCTATACTGTATAGACTTTTGTTTTCACAATTATTTGGTCATTATTTACTTTAGACTATGATTTATTAGTTACATTATTCTCTTGTAATTTATTGGTACATTGTTGAATAGAGCTATATACTAGAGGCTTTATGAACATTCATTTTGCGTTGATTTTATTTTATTTGTTACTGTATTAATTAATATTTTTAACTGTTGAGGAGACTTTATAGTGTTGAGGCTATTGTTTTAAACGTTTGATTAAATAAACATCACAATCCTTTCTAGTAAACAAGGCATACTTTTATACTTTGCCATAATTAGCCAAAAGGATTCATGTAGAGCTAGGTTTAAGACCAGCCCCAACTGGGCTCGGAATAAATCGCGTTATATTTTATTTATTTATTATTATTATTTAGCTCTTTCTAAAAGTTAATTATTTGTTTTACACAATTGTCAACGTTTTTTTAAAAACTAGTTCATATTTACTCACCAAAATTATTCATATTTTTTATTTTATTTTAAATTCATATATTAAAGATTTTAAAAGACCACAGTATTTTTATTATATACAAAATAAAATTTACAATTTGAGAAAAATTAAAATAACTTGAATATTTATAGCGAAACAAAATAGCATTACAACATCGAAAAAAAAATGAAAATTTAAGTACATAAAACACAATACAACAAAATAGAATAATGAATAAAATTACAATATGTAAATTGAAAAAAATGATCACCTAGGACAAGATTAATAATAGATCCTAAAACGTAAATTGAAGCATAATTGGACGTTTGCATGTTATGTTTTCTTTACATTATTTTTGTGAGAAAATAGTTGTATCTCGCTAAGCTTTAAGCTCACACAAAATATTTTCCGTTCGTACTATAGGTAAGAAACCTATAATATGATTTCATGGTGGATTGGATGGTGACGCTGGAGGATGTGCGAGAGATTGGGTGAATGGGTAATCACTGTGAAGACGTTTTCTGCATATTTTATTTCGTACATGTTTTGGTTTTAAAAAGGGAATCCCTGATAAATATATTTATTTATGTATTTACTTATTTTACTTTATTCAGAAGAAAAAAAATGGCCAAGTATTTTCAAAGAGTTTTAAAGTAGTCAGTAAGTGACGCTTCGAAAAAGTCGGGTTGTTATAATTGGTATCAGAGAAGTGATCTTGCCATCCTACCTCGCATGTCATCTAAGGTCATCCGTCACAATCCATGTAAATTAACAATTCATGTTCATACTTATTGTGTGTGTGTATATATATATATTTACAATAGACGATATATTGATTAAGTTAACTCGTCTATTTTCATTTTCGGGACGAAAATTTTAAAAGGTGGGGAGATTATGAGATCCCGTATTTTTTTAGTCCTGAAATAGAATGATAAGTATTTCTTATATTTTTTATACCTAATTAATTTAGGATTTTTATATAAGATAATAGGATATATCCTTGATTTATTATTGAAAATTTAATTAGCTGCAAAATATTAATTAATTAGAGTTATATTTAAACCTAACTAGGCTAGGTTTTTAAGCATATTCTCTCATTCTCCTTAAGTAGCCTCCACCTCTCCCAAAATTAGAAATTTCTCAAGAGAGAAATTGAGAAAACCCATGGAGTTCTTCATCTTATCAGCCAAAGAAGCTCTCTCCTTCCATCATCATAGAGGTACGATGATGTTCTATCTTCTTTAACTCTTTTTATTTTTCGTAATTTTATGGTGCATAATTTTCTCGAATTCATCTCTCAAACTTCGAATTGGTTTTGACTAAAATTTTAACTAGTGATTCGATCAGGTTCATAGAAACTAAATATATATTTTCAGAATTTTCAGAGCTCTAAATCGCTCAAAATCGAATTTTCAAAGTTTACTTTTTAGGAGAAAAATAAAAATTCTACAGTACAAATTTTGACTTTGATTTTTAATAATTCATCTAGAGATAGGGTTTTGTATAGAATTTAATTTCAAGCAGGTTTCATGTTTTACAAAATTCGAAAATATGTCGGGATCCAGCTCGGAATCGTGTTTTAGTATTTATGCCGAATTAAAAAGTTAGGATATCGCATAGTTTCAGCCTTTTTCTGAAAATTATCATAACACAAAAGTTTTTTGTTTTCGAAAAATAATGGCAGTTTGTGAAGAATACTTTTTCCAGTTCCGTTCCGATTTTAATATATCAAAAAATATCTTAAAAGCCCTTTTGAAAACCGAAATCCGCGTCAGCCTTTAAGTCAAGTTTTAGGAATTGTTTGGCTAGTGATCAAATTCTAATGAATAGTTAGACAATTATTATCTAGGAGCATCGTTCGTAGAGGCAACTTCGTCGGAGTCGCGAGAAAGACAGTCAAACTGATTCAGGTGAGTTCAACCTCACTGCAGTACGAAATCGTTTGAAAATAAAAATATATATGAACATGTTTGTTGTGTATATTGTTTGAATATATTGGATCTGTGAAAAATGTATTGCTTCGTGAATGACTGCATTAGATATGTTATGAAGATTCAACGACATTGAAACGTCGCGAAAGATTTATTATTTTATGACGATTGATGTGATTGTTGAGATATGAAGGATGCAATTAATGATGAATGGTGAATAAGATGTGAAATTTTATGAAAATGATTATTTTGGTTATGGATGAATCTTCTTATCAGTTATGCATGTTAACAATGTAAAGAAGTGGAACGTAGGAATTAATAAACTGTCGTACGACACCTTTTGGAAGGAAGAGGTTCTCAACGTTATATGATATCCCCGAGTTGAAAGGAATGAGGACAGGAAAATGTTAGGATTCTTCCCTGAGTTGAAAGGTGCATGGACGGGATTAATTATGTGGTATTCATGAGCCGCCAAAGATATGGACCTAGGACTTCGGAAAATGCAACCTCGTCGAACCAATGGTCACGCGCGCAAGTGGTATGTATACAAAATGGTGATCACCTAGGACAAGATTAGTAATAGAACCTACAACGTAAATTGAAGCATAGTTGGACGTTTTCATGTTATGTTTTCTTTACATTATTTTTGTGAGAAAATAGTTGTATCTCGCTGAGCATTTAGCTAACACAAAATATTTTTTGTTCGTACTGTAGGTAAGAAACCTATGATATGATTTCGTAGTGGATTGGACGGTGACGGTGGAAGATATGCGAGGGATTGGGTGAATAGGTAATGCATATTTTAATTCGTACATGTTTTGGTTTTAAAAAGGGAATCCCTGATAAATATTTTTTATTTATGTATTTACTTATTTTACTTTATTCAGAAGAAAAAAAATGGCCAAGTATTTTCAAAGAGTTTTAAAGTAGTCAGTAAGTGACGCTTCGAAAAAGTCGGGTTGTTATAATTGGTTTCAGAGAAGTGATCTTGCCATCCTACCTCGCATGTCATCTATAAGGTCACTCGTCAAAATCCATGTAAGTTAACAATTAATCATATTGATTAGTTCATACTTACTTGTATATAATATATATATATATATATATATATATATATATATATATATATATATTACAATAGACGATATAGTGACTAAGTTAACTCGTCTATTTTCATTTTCGGGACGAAAATTTTAAAAGGTGGGGAGATTATGAGATCCCGTATTTTTCAAGTCCTGAAATAGATTGGTAAGTATTTCTTCTATTTTTATCCTTAATTAATTTAGGTTTTTTTATATAAGATAATAGGAAATATCCTTGATTTTTTTATAAAAATATAATTAGCTGCGAAAATATAAATTAATTAGGGTTATATATAAACCTAATTAGGCTAGGATTTTAGCATATTCTCCTTAAGTAGTCTCCATCTCTCCCAAAATTAGAAATTTCTCCAGAGAAAAATGTTAAGAACCTACTTCTTCATCTTATCGGCCGAAAAACCTCTCTCCTTCCATCATCATAGAAGCACGATGATGGTCAATCTTCTTTAACTCTTTTTATTTTTCGTAATATTATGGTGCATACTTTTCTCCAATTTATCTCTCAAACTTGGAATCGGTTTTGGCTAAAATTTTAACTAGTGGTTCGATTAGGCTCATAGAAACTACATATTTATTTTAAGATTTTTGGAGCTTTGAATCGCTCAAAATCGATTTTTCAATTTTTACTTTTCGGGAGAAACCGAAAAATTCTACAGAATAAATTTTGATTTTTATTAATTCATACAGTCCGAATTAGAGTTTTCATATAGAGATAGGTTTTGGACAAAATTTTATTTCAAGCAGTATGCATGTTTTACAAAATTCGAAAAGATGTCGGGATCTAGCCCGGAATCATGTTTTAGTAGTTATGCCGAATTAAAAAGTTAGGATATCGCATAGTTTCAGCCTTTTAATGAAAATTATCAAAACACAAAAATCGTTTGTTTTCAAAAAATAATGCCAGTTTGTGAAGAACACTTTTTCCAGTTCCGTTTCGATTTTAATTTATCGAAAAAATACCTCAAAATCCCTTTTGAAAACCGAAATCTGCGTCAGCCTTTTAAGTCATGTTTTAGGAATTGTTTGGCTAGTGATCACATTCTAATCCATAGTTAGACAATTATTATCTAGGAGCATCGTTCGTCGGAGTCACGAGAAAGACAGTCGTATCGATTCAGGTGAGTTCAACCTCACTGCAGTACGAAATCATTTGAAAATAAAAATATATTTGAACATGTTTGTTGTGTATATGGTTTGAATATATTGGATATGTGAAAAATGTTAGATTGTTATATTGCTTCGTGAATGACTGCATTAGATATGTTATGATGATTCAACCGTTGAAACGTCGCGAAAGATTTATTATTATATGACGATTGATGTGATTGTTGAGATATGAAGAATGCCATTAATGATGAATGGTGATATACGATGTGAAATTTTATGAAAATGATTATTTTGGTTATGGATGAATCTTCTTGCCATTTATGTATGTTAACAATATAAACAAGTGGAACATAGAAATTAATAAAGTGTCGTATCACACCTCTTGAAAGGAATGAGGACCGGATAATGTCAGGATTCTTCCCCGAGGTGAAAGAAACGAGGACAGTATTAATCATGCGGTATTCATGAG
Source organism: Parietaria judaica (assembly GCA_954871525.1). Lineage (NCBI taxonomy): Eukaryota > Viridiplantae > Streptophyta > Magnoliopsida > Rosales > Urticaceae > Parietaria > Parietaria judaica. The sequence continues at coordinate 44,402,396 of OX940861.1, forward strand.
CCGCCAAAGATATGGACCTTTGACTTCGGGAATTGCAACCCCGTCGAACCTATGGTCACGCGCGAAAGTGTTACGTACACAAAATGGTGATCACCTAGGACAAGGTTAGTAATGGATCCTAAAACGTAAATTGAAGCATAATTGGACGCTTGCATGTTATGTTTCTTTACATTATTTTTGTGAGAAAATAATTGTATCTCGTTGAGCTTTTAGCTCAAATAAAATATTTTTTGTTCGTACTGTAGGTAAGAAATCTATGATATGATTTCGTGGTGGATTGGACGGTGACGGTGGAGGATGTGCAAGGGATTGGGTGAATGGGTAATCACTGTGAAGACATTTTCCGCATATTTTAATTAGTTACGAAAATATTAATTAGTTAGGGTTATATTTAAACCTAATTAGGCCTAGGGTTTTAGCATATTCTCTCATTCTCCTTAAGTAGCCTCCATCTCTCCTAAAATTAGAAATTTTTCCAGAGAGAAATTGAGAAAAACCTATTGAGTTCTTCATATTTTCAGCCGAAAAAACTCTCTCCTTCCATCATCATAGAGGTACGATGATGTTTTATCTTCTTTCGCTCTTTTTATTTATCATAATCTTATGGTGCATAATTTTCTCGATTTCATCTCTCAAACTTAGAATCGGTTTTGGCTAAAATTTTAAGTAGTGGTTTGATTAGGTTATAGAAACTACAGATTTATTTTCAGAATTTTTGGAGCTCTGAATCGCTCAAAACCGATTTTTCAATTTTTACTTTTCGGGAGAAACCGAAAAATTCTACAGAACAAATTTTGATTTTGATTTTTAATAATTCATACAGTCCGAATTAGGGTTTCCATCTAGAGATAGGTTTTGTACAGAATTTATTTTCAAGCAAGTTTCATGTTTTACAAAATTCGAAAAGATGTCGGGATCTAGCCCGGAATCGTGCTTTGGTATTTTTGCCGAATTAAAAAGTTAGGATATCGCATAGTTTCAGCCTTTTTCTTAAATTTATCAAAACATGAAAGTTGTTCGGTTTTAATAAAATAATGGCAGTTTGTGATGAACACTTTTTGCAGTTCCGTTTCGATTTTAATATATCGAAAAAATAACATGAAAGCCGGTTTGAAAACCGAAATCCGCGTCAGCCTTTTAAGTCATGTTTGAGGAATTGTTTGGCTAGTGATCAAGTTCTAATCCATAGTTAGACAATTATTATCTAGGAGCATCATTCATTGAGGCGTCTTCGACGGAGTCACGAGAAAGACAGTCGTGCCGTTTCAGGTGAGTTCAACCTCACTGCAGTACGAGTTGTTTTGAAAATAAAAATATTCTTGAACATGTTTGTTGTGTGTATTGTTTGATTATATTGGATGTGTGAAAATGTTTGATTGTTATATTGCTTCGTGAGTGACTGCATTATATATGTTTTGAGGATTCAACGACGTTGAAACGTCGCGAAAGATTTATTATTTTATGACGATTGATGTGATTGTTGAGATGTGAAGAATGCCATTAACGATGAATGGTGATATAGGATGTGAATTTTTATGAAAATGATTATTTTGGTCATGAAATAATCTTCTTGTCATTTATGCATGTTAACAATATTAACAAGTGGAACGTAGGAATTAATAAAGTCTCGTACCACACCTCTTGAAAGGAAGAGATTCTCAATGCTATATGATATCCCCGAGTTGAAAGGAATGAGGACCGGATAATGTTAGGATTCTTCCTTGAGTTGAAAGGAACGAGGACAGGATTAATAATGCAGTATTAATGAGCCACCAAAGATATGGACCTTGGACTTCGGGAATTACAACCCCGTCGAACCTATGGTCACGCGCGCAAGTGGTACGTACACAAAATGGTGATCACCTAGGACATGATTAGTAATAGATCCTAAAACGTAAATTGAAGCATAATTCAACGTTTGCATGTTATGTTTTCTTTACATTATTTTTGTGAGAAAATAATTGTATCTCGCTGAGCTTTTAGCTTACACAAAATATTTTTCGTTCGTACTCTAGGTAAGCAACCTATGATATGATTTCGTGGTGGATTGGACGGTGACGGTAGAGGATGTGCGAGGGATTGGGTGAATGGGTAACCACTGTGAAGACGTTTTCCGCATATTTTATTTCGTACATATTTCGGTTTTAAAAAGGGAATCTCTAATAAATATTTTAATTCATGTATTTACTTATTTTACTTTATTCGGAAGAAATATAATGGCCAAGTATTTTCAAAGAGTTTTAAAGTAGTTAGTAAGTGACGCTTTGAAAAAGTCGAGTCGTTACATCTGGTATCAGAGCAATGCTCTTGCCATCTTACCTCGCATGTCATCTATAAGGTCATCCGTCACAATCCATGTAAGTTAACAATTAATCATAATGATTAGTTCATATTATATTTTTTTTACAATTGAAGATATAGTGATTAGTTAACTCGTCTATTTTCATTTTCGGGCCGAAATTTTTAAAATGTGGGGAGATTATGAGATCCCGTATTTTTTGAATTGTGAAATAAAATGATAAGTCTTTCTTCTATTTTTATTCCTTATTAATGTAGTATTTTTGTATAAGATAGTAATTAATATCATTGATTTTTTAATAAAAAAATAGCTGCAAAAATATTAATTAATTAGAGTTATATTTAAACCTAATTAGGCTTAGGGTTATAGCATATTCTTTAAGTAGCCTCCATCTCTACCAAAATTAGAAATTTCTCTAGAGAGAAATTGAGGAAAAACCTATTGAGCTCTTCATCTTATCAGCCAAAAATCCTCTCTCCTTCCATCATCACAGAGGTACGATGATGTTCAATATTATTTAACTCTTTTATTTTTCGTACTCTTATGGTGCATAATTTTCTCGAATTCATCTCTCAAACTTCGAATCGGTTTTGGCTAAAATTTTAACTAGTGGTTCGATTAGGTTCATAGAAACAACATATTTATTTTTGAAATTTTTGAAGCTCTGAATCGCTCAAAATCGATTTTTCAATTTTTACTTTTTGGGAGAAACCGAAAAAGTTTACAGAATAAATTTTGATTTTGATTTTTAATAATTCATAAAGTCTGAATTAAGGTTTTCATCTAGAGATAGGTTTTGTACATAATTTAATTTCAAGCAAGCTTCATGTTTTAGAAAATTCGAAAAGATGTCGGTATCTAGCCCGGAATCGTGTTTTAGTATTTTTGCCGAATTAAAAATTTGGATATCGCATAGTTTCAGCCTTTTTCTGAAAATTATCAAATCACAAAAGTTGTTCGTTTTCAAAAAATAATGGCAGTTTGTGAAGAATACTTTTTCCAGTTCCGTTCTAATTTTAATATATCAAAAAAATTCCTCAAAAACCCTTTTGAAAACCGAAATCCGCGCCAGACTTTAAGTCAAGTTTTAGGAATTGTTTGGCTAGTGATCAAGTTCTAATGCATAGTTAGACAATTATTATCTAGGAGCATCGTTCGTAGATACGTCTTCATCGGAGTCGTGAGAGAGACGGTCATACTGATTCAGGCGAGTTCAACCCACTGCATTACGAAGTGGTTTGAAAATAAAAATATATTTGAACATGTTTGTTGTGTGTATTGTTCGAATATATTTGATGTGTGAAAATGTTTGATTGTTATATTGCTTCGTGAATGACTGCATTAGATATGCTATGAGGTTTCAACGATGTTGAAATGTCGCGAAAGATTTATTATTATATGACGATTGATGTGATTGTTGAGATATGAAGAATGTCATTAATGATGAATGGTGATATACAATGTGAAATTTTATGAAAATGAATTTTTTGGTTATGGATGAATCTTCTTGTCAGTTATGCATGTTAACAATATAAAGAAGTGGAACGTAGGAATTAATAAAGTGTCGTACCACACCTCTTGAAAGGAAGAGGTTCTCAATGTTATATGATATCCCCGAGTTGAAAGGAATGAGGACCGGATAATGTTAGGATTCTTCCCTGAGTTGCAAGGAACGAGGACATGATTAATCATGCGGTATTCATGAGCTGCCAAAGATATGGACCTTGGACTTCAGGAATTGCAACCCCGTCGAACTAATGGTCACACGCGCAAGTGGTACGTACACAAAATTATGATCACCTAGGACAAGATTAGTAATAGATCCTGGAACTTAAATTGAAGCATAATTGGACGTTTGCATGATATGTTTTCTTTACATTATTTTTTAGAGAAAATAGTTGTATCTCACTGAGCTTCTAGCTCACACAAAATATTTTTTGTTCGTACTGTAGGTAAGAAATCTATGATATGATTTTATGGTGGATTGGAAGGTGACGGTGGAGGATGTGCGATGGATTGGGTGAATGGGTAATCATTGTGAAGACGTTTTCCGCATATTTTATTTCGTACGTGTTTCGGTTTTAAAAAGGGAATCCCTTATAAATTTTTTTATTTATGTATTTACTTATTTTACTTTATTGGGAAAAAAAGGCCAAGTATTTTCAAAGAGTTTTAAAGTAGTTAGTAAGTGACGCTTCAAAAAAGTCGGGTCGTTATATTATTAATGTAATTTCGTAACTATGAATACGAATCTGTAATTATATAAATGACTGTAATTAAAAATAGTTTCTCATGAAATAATGTAATCTTACATACGAATATATAAATATGTATTGTAATTAATGAACATGTAATAAATATATACGGATGTAATTATAAAACAGTAAATATGAAAATGTTACTATAAATACAAAATGATAAAAATATAATAGAAGTTATAAAAATGTAACTGGAGTTACGAAATTGCAGTATTTATAGTTACAGTATTCCGTTATTTAATCACATATGCATAAATGTAAATATGGATAATGTAACAAATATTACGTATAAGTAATTGCAGGACATCATTGTAATTATAATTACATTTACATAAGTATATAACTTGAATTACGGGTAAGAAATTACAAATAAGTAACTATAATTACGTAAATGTAACTATGATTATATATATGTAATTGTGTAACTATGACTATATATATGTAATTGTAGTTATAGTTTCTTACATGTAATTCGAGTTACGTATTTACGACTCAAGTTTCAAAATGCAGCTTGTTAACATTATAATTTTCTCTGGTTAATTGCGGCAAAAAGACCCAAACTTTGGTCAAATTCTCCACTGTGTATACAACCTCCGTAAATGGCGGCAATAATACCCAAACTTTGCATTTGGGAGTTGACCAACCATTTCCGTCCAGAAACACTGTGCAACCGTTAGATTAATGCCACGTGGCTAAAACCCACTCGCTGACATTGCAAATATATGCCACGTGTACGGGACACGTCAGCATTTGAAATAACTAAAAAAATCAACATTAATTAAAAAAACTTTGTTTGATACACAAGCCACTGATACGCAATATTCAACATATTACTATTAACTATATATAAAGCAGTGGCGGATCCAAGTGTATTGAAGAAGATGCCGTGCCCCCCCCACTCTCTAATATAATACACTAGATGGGTCCAAAATTTTTGGATCAGAGTCAACCCATTAACTATGGGCCCCCCGTGAAAAGAAAAAAAAAACTATGGGCCCCCACTCCTTTCTTCCTCACTTTTCAAGCTGATCTTTTTTTAATTTTCCTTCTTTCTTTCCTCTCTCTCCACGACTATCTCTCTTTTTCTCATTTGTAATATCGTCTCTCCACCTGCTCTCATCTGCCGCCTCTACCCTCCGCCATTCCTCTGAAGTTTGATTGCACTCTTGTGGCTCCAGGTCCTGACGCGACGGCGTTTCACAGTGAGTTTGTGAATTTTGTGATTTTCGCTCTCACCTCTCAGTTTTTCGCCATCTCTTCTCAGTTCTCAGCGAACTTCGTGATTTTACATTCTAGGGGTTTTAATCAAGATACAAACAAACACAGTCCACTTCGACTCTCGGCACCGCATTTTGGTTCTCTCCTATTCTCTCTACTACTTCATCTACGGACGAAATTGGGGCCGCAGCGGGAGCTTGAGTCTCTGTCTTTGTCTTCTTCACCACACAGTTCGACTCACAGCTCGGTGTGCTACGATGTAATTGTTCTATCATTTTGGAATTGATTATTGAATTCCTTTTAAATATTGATTATGTTACCGTATTTTCTATTGAATCTTAGGTTTATTATTGAATATGTTCTTCAATTTTAGGTTGATTTTAATGCAACTTGCAATTTTAGGTATTAATATTGAATCTGTTTTTTCATTGAATGTGTGAATAAAAATTTATTTATGATTTTTAGATGAAGAAAGGAACAATCGATGCGTTTTTCAAGAGAGCTAGCATTCAAAGTTCAGTGAATGAGGTCAAAAATACTGAAAGAAATTTGCATTCTGAGGAACATGCTACGGAATACGAGGAAACGAAGATGAAGAAGAGGTTCATGCTATGGAAATACAAGGAAATGAAGATGATGAAGAGGTTCAAGATGAAGCAGAGGTACCAGATGAAGTTGAGTTTGATATCAACAAAGTGGAGAGAGAGATCCAGAAAAAACGACGACAAATTTGCACTTATATAACTCATATGCGCGACGAAGTACGGAGAGCTTTCATCAAATTGGGACCTTATCAACCAAAGAAAGAAGGAACATATCCACAAAAAGGAGAAAATCATTTAAGAAGTTTTCAAGAATCTTGGTATAAGCTCGGCTCAACATGGTTAGAATATTCGCCCTATCGGAATGCCATATTTTGTTTACCTTGTTTCTTATTTAGAAAAGAGATTGGGAACGGAGCCAATGCTAAGGATTTCAAGGATGGAAAAAGGTGAAAAACGGAAAGAATTGTTCTCTTTTGTTACATGTTGGAAAGAATTCAAATTCAAGTCATAGGAACGCCGTGAGAGCTTGTGAAGCTCTTATGGACCAATCATCTCATATAGTAAATAATCTTGAAAAAGTTTCATCGAAAAAGAAAGAGGAAAATCGACTTCGGATTAAAACTACAATTGATGCAGTAAGATGGCTTACATATATGGGATCTCCTCTTAGAGGCCATGATGAGTCCGAAACATCGTTGAATCGTGGAATGTTCTTAGAATTGAGAAGCTTGATTCAACGATATAATGCACAAGTGGATGCCGTTATAAAGAAATCGCCAGGAAATGCCTTGTACATGGGACCGATAGTATAAAAACAGATTTTACACCTCTTGGGCCATAGAGTGAGGAATTATATCCGAGAAGAGATAGGAGATAGGAGATGGAAGGTATTGTCTATTAGTTGACGAAGCTAGAGATGAATCCAAAAAAGAGCAAATGTCGATTGTTTTGAGATTCGTTGACAAAGAAGGTTACGTACAAGAGCGCTTTTTTGGATTGGTTCACGTTAGAAACACAAAAGCCTCGACTTTGAAAGAAGGTATCTTTTTGTTTCTTTCGCAATATAATCCCGATGTTATACTTAGTATGTTCTTATAGGAATTTTTTTATATAGGTATCTTTTCGGTTTTGGCTCGATATAATCTCGATGTTAAGTTTATCAGAGGGCAAGGCTACGATGGTGTAAGTAACATGCGTGGCGAGTTCAACGGTTTGCAAGCGTTGGTGTCAAAGACATGCCCACAAGCTTACTACATTCATTTTTTTGCTCATCGTTTGCAATTGGCGTTAGTTAGTGCGGTAAGGACGTTGGTCATATCTACTACTTTTTTAACAACTTGAGTTTCATCATCAATATTGCTAGTGCATCATCTAAGCGAAATGACAAACTAAAGGCGGATCATGCTTCAAATATCGAATTTCTAATTAGTATCGGGGAGCTAGATAGTGGGAGTGGTCAAAACCAAATAAGTTCTTTGTCACGTCCAGGCGATACTCGTTGGAGTTCACATTTGAAGTCAATTTATAGTTTAATGACGATGTATAGCGCCACTTGTGAATTTCTATTGGGCATGATTCATGGACAAGAAAATTGGAACGTACGAGCGGATGCGGGATTAGCTTATCATGAGTTGACTTCAATTAAATTTGTTTTCATATTGCATATTATGAAAGCAATTTTAGAGATCTCAGATGGGCTTTGTCAAGCTTTGCAACGTCAAAACCAAGATATTCTAAATGCGATGTCAGTTGTAGCAGCTACGAAACATGCACTGCAAAAGTTAAGAGACGATGGATGGGAGTTGATAGTTCAAGATGTGCGTAAGTTTTGCAAAAAAGTGTCTTTAGAGTTTCCTGATATGACTTCCAAATATGTTCCGGAAAGAGGACAACCTCGTCGCTCAGAGAATGATGATACTCTAGAGCATTTTTACAAATTTGATGTTTTCTTTGCTGCGATAGATTGCCAACGGGAAGAAATGGATTGCAGATTCAGTGATAATACCACGGAATTAATTCGTCTGAGTACAACTTTAGATCCTAGAGAGATGAGAAAGACATTCAGGATCGATGATATTTGCAAGCTTGTGGAAAAGTTCTACCCTGCAGATTTTGAAGCTTACGATATGCTACGATTACGCTCGGACATTGTTGGATTTGACTACTTTCGACAACTCCCAGAGTTCACAGAGTTGATTACACTTTCCGATCTATGTCGTTGGATGAAGTTAACTGGAAATCTGATTCATATCCTCTTCTTTATAGAGTGATAACTCTTATCTTGACGCTTCCCGTTTCTACTGCTACAACAGAGCGTTCTTTTTCATGTATGAGTATTATAAAGACTGCACGTCGCAATAGGATGGAAGATGAATTCTTGTGTGATAGTCTCTTTGTGTATATTGAGAATGAAATAGTTATGCAGTTTACACTCGATGAAATTGTCGACGACTTCCGTGATATGGGCAGAAAGGCGCTATCAATTTTAAATCTTTGTTGTTCAGGTTTGTTTTTTAAATTAGCTTGTTATTAATTTTTTAATTTTACTATATTGGTACTTGAATGTTATTAATATTTTGTTTTCATTTTCGTATTATAGGTGATCTACTATGTCGGACTTTTGAAATGACAATGTAAATGTTTTGTGGATTTGATGACAAAGAAGAAAATGCGGTAGTGAAAATATTATTATATACGTTCGATGTACTTATGTCGGGATTTTACGATGTAAATGTCGTTATGTTACTAGCGAATTAATATGTAATTTTGTAATGACAGTATACCAAAATGACTCAAGTTTCAAAAAGTAATTCATTGTACATAATAAATTTCTCATTGTAATTTAATTACGTATATATTAGATATACAAGCCTTTTGATCAAAGCTTTGTTAGATAAGCAAGCCACAGATACGCAAAATTCAAAAGATTACAATTCTTCTCCCTTAATTTCAATTTTATATCCCAATTCATAAACCAGATGAACGACCGAACAAGAACATTAATTGAACTGAAATTGCAGGGTCGCATGTGTGAAAAACACTACCAAAATAGAATTATTTACTGAGGATTAAACCCTATATATGTAACTGTAATCACGAAACCGCCGTACACGACAATGTACGAACCCAGACTTAAGGGTCATTCACCGCGTTTTCCTTTACAGTTCGGTAATGCTGTTCAAGCTGACTTCCCCACCCGACTGCCACGTTCTGCGAAACGTAGTGCCGGTTCTGCCGTAGATAAACACGACGCGACTCTGATACACATTGTCGCAACTGCAGCAGAAAACTCTTATCAATTTCAATGACATGCTCGTAATTATAGTTACATGTTCGTAATAATACGCAAACGTAAAGTTACAATAAAAACGAACAAAAAATGTGAACTAAAATCAATTCCCTAACACTAAATGGTCAACACATTTCGTAATAATAGTTACTAAGATAACATATTACAAGTAAGCAAAACAAACAAATTCCCACGCCGTTCTCGGAGATCGACCACATTGTGGCAATTTCAAGCAAAGATATTCGATGCATATGTAATCCTTGAAATCTATCCCATCTACCATGTCCATGTCTGTTTCTCACAATTCCATTCACAAGCCTACCAAACTCGAAACACCAAACGAAATTATATATGCAACACGCACATAGAAATGGAATCCATAAACAACGAACAAGCTCACTCAAAAGCCGCGATCACAATACATGTTTGCATATATATATTGAAGAGGTACGACAGGCCGAACAGCGACCCGAGCTCGAGTCTTCCTCATTCCTCCGTCCTCCGTGGCCTCGCCGGCGAGAAACAAGGAAGGAGAGAGTCCGGCGAGAAGTTGCACGTGACAGCGAGATAAGAAGAACGGGCGAAAACGAATGAACGAAGGTGAATGAACGAGAGAATGGGTGAATCGAGTAAGTTGCATGTGGCATGCGTGAAATTTATGTGGTATTTACGAGCGGCATAGAATTTTATGTGGTATTTACAAACTCCTAATATATTTTGGTAGAATTTTTTTCAAATATATATAGAAAATGATTTTTAAATAAAATAAACAATAGTATTAGTTAAGCAAGAAAAAAAATTGGTGTCCGATAGGTTGATGATCACTTGCTATTCATTAATTTTTATTAATGATGCAAAATAATTTTACAAATGCAATCTTGCAATAGAAATAACATGCAATCACAATCTATATATATATAAAAGGAGGAACTCATAAGTGATGTGGCACAATAACATTTAAGCATTCACAATTTCTATTTTCTAGGAGGTTCAAGATAGTGTAATGAAGCAGAATCAAAGATTCACATTTTCTATTTTATGAGAATTTTGAATTTTTTTTACATATATAATTATTGTCCATTGATAACATAATTAAATAAAAGTAACGTGAACATATTAGAAACAACATCACATATACAGAATTTGAAGGAGCACTATATTGATGGTATTTATTAATGGAACGTATATAATTAAGTATTGTGTTGATCAATATAAAAAGTCAGTCACTATATATATTTATACACAATCTCATAGATTGCAGTGCACACCAAAAATGAATTTTCTTTACCGTGTATTTATATATATATATATATATATATATATATATATATAATATTATAGGACATATTATCGGCGTTTCCTTTTCTCGATCGTTTGCAACTTACCGATCTACATTTGATGAGATTTTGATATCTTTTGTTGTATTATATATTTTTTTACAGGGGCTATGATACGACAATCTTTCTTCGGTAGCAGCTTTTCGATTTTTAATTGGTGAGTTTTTGTTATCTTTTATTTTTCTATATTATTATTTTTCTTTTCTATTTTTTCTTTTTTTAATTAGTGACTTCATAGTGAGCGATTTTGTTTTCCGGTGGCTCCGATCTACAATTGGTGAGAGTTCTATATCCTTTACCTTATGAATTATTTATTTTCTCATTTCTTTATATGTTGTACTCTTTGTGAATATGGTTCTCTAATTATTATTTTTTTCTATCAATTTGTTTTGTTTTTCTGGCTTCAACAACTTTTGTTGTATGTTGATTTTCTTTTATTTCAGATTTGGTTCAGGTAACAATTAACAAATTTATAATTGAAAAGGGATGTAAGAATTATCTACTGAAACACATGAAACTCTAAACCTTTAAAAAAATATAAAAACTTTCCAATAGATGGATTATTCAATTGCTCTAAAGGTTTTCTTTTTCCATTAAAAAAAAAGTTTTCCTTTTAGGAATAATTGTTGGTCTCTATCATGTCATTTGTATTCTTCTTTCAATTTTGGTTTGAATTTGAAGGCAATGCAAAATTTTGTAAAGCTGCATTACATGAAAAGAATTGACTGAGGAATATGACTCATTCTCTATTTTTTTACTTAAAAATTAGTGACTCAATTGTATATTTAGTTATATATACACACACGTTAAATGATCGTGAATAACTAATATATCAATTAATATATCTCCCATAAGTTTTAAAACTTTGTAAATAAAAATTAATCAATCTATTCAGTTAATGTCCCTTTTTATAACTTTTTTATTTATTTAATCCATGCCGGTATGCAGTTATCAAATTAAACTATTAGTATACGAAGAGACTAACAATAATGACCAAGGCATAACAATAAAAGAGTTATTTATTTGTATTTATCTAATTGACGAGGAGTTTAAACAAATTTTGAAAGATATCAAGAGACTTTAAACTGAGAAAGACCATTATAGTCGGATAAATTGGCCATTAATATCTTATTCAATCTTAAATAATATTGTGGTATTTTCGTTGGTTGGGCTTCACTACGGTACAATAATGGAGAAAATTGAGCGATAAAAAGTTGTTATTGAATTCTTATATGTATACAGATAGTAACGAGAAATCCTGTGAAAAACACGATCGCCATTCAAATAGAGGATTAATTTATGTGTTTATCCACGATTCATACATTAATCAATGATAAGTGTATGAATAAATACAAATATATTTATGTATTACTTTCTATATTTTGTTGGTAAGGTTAATTACGTTTGGTTGTGTTGGGGTTTTGATGGGTTATGCTAGGGTTTTGGAGCACGTTATTCTAGGCCTTTAGTAAAACGGACATGGAGTTTGACGTTTATAACTCAGTGAACTCAAAAGATCTGGCTACTCATGTTTTATACCCTCCGGGTTTTCAACCATGTTTTATATATATTTTTATATATATTTATAAAACATTTACTAATAATAATATTTATATTTTTATAAGTTTTATGTAATTAATTTTTTTTTTATTAAAGAAACACTTTTAAAAAAGATGAGATTTTTTATTTATTATTCTTCAACTACTTAAATATTGTAGTATTATTAGCGTATAGACCGCTTACTTGCTTTAAGATTTTTCATATTGTATTTAAACAATATAGACAGAATACAAAATTGCTTTGAATATATTCAATATTTACTTCTTAATTTATAATTGATTTTGAATCTTATTTATATATGGACAGTTTTTTGAATGACATGGCACAATACAATTTAAGCTATCCTCAAGATTCTCTATTTGATTTTCTTTCATATTTTTATTTATTTATATACAATAAAAACAACTAATTTATCTCTTTATTATCGTTTCTCTTCATGTATGTGTTGCGTTAGTGTTGTTGTGTTTACAACAACAATAAAGTGGTGTTGTTAGTAACATCTTGGAAAGCAAAAGTCATGTTGATGCAATAATTATTACGGTAATTATTATTAATATTAATGGTAATAATTAATAAATAAATAAATGTAATTACATTGTATGTTATGGAATATCAAGTGTACTCTATGGAATTGTATGTAATTATTTAGATTTCTCTTTCGGGCATTATACACATGTCGTCCACTGTCCATGAAGATATCATTACTTAAGCTTTTTCAACACACATGAGAAAACATATTCAAAGAGACATTTAAATACCATACCATTTAAATTCCAACGTCTCATTAGATTACTTTCATGCTAATAACACTCATTTTTTAGAACAGCAAAGCGTATGTTCATCCCAGTATCTCTCTATGGTATGTTATATTTTTTTTGGAGCTCTATTTTGGAGGGCTTTGTTTGGGGGTTTACATTAACGGCTCTGTTGATGCATTCAACAACTCAATTGTGTGATTAGTGGTTCGCACGATCGATAATATATATGCCTCTGAAATCTCCACGATAAAGGTTGTGTAATCACCTTCTTCATAAACCTCCATAATAAATGTTTTTTTACATATAATTTTAATGTATCTTTTAATATTTTTGTGGGAAATTAATCCATGCAATTCATTGAGAAAAACTGTATAAAAGAACATATCGATATATAGTTGATGAAAACACTTCATGAATTCTGATAAATAAAGAAGAATTTTTTTTAAGATTTTACATTTGATTTTAAGCCACTGGGTAATATATTGTCAAATATATTATTCTGCTTTATTATTAATTTATCTAATATATTATAATGGTCTTTAGCTAAATGATTAGTACATTTAAATTCATTCAAAGTGGTTAATCATTGCAAGCAACTACTAAGCATATAGTATTAGGTAACTTATTGCGTCATTCACTTCCGGTCATATTTCTTTGTTGGAATTGACAATTATCTTGGATGAAACGATTCTATGTCATTTTGCAAAAGGTATTGATTTTTTATCAAAAAAAAAATTAAGCATTCAGAATAGTTGTCATTTTGCAATTCTATGTCATGAAACAATTTTGTGTCATTTTGCAAAAGGTGATTTTTTAAATTTATTTATATTTTGAAAATTTTGACCAAAATAGTTGATGAATAAATTTAACAAATTTACTTTTTTGCTACATTTTTGTTCGCTTAATAGCTAACATGTTAAAAAATAGCGCGTGATTCATGAGGTTTCGCTATATATATTTTTAATTGAGTGCCGACTGCGTTGTCGTCATCATTAACGTGGTTAAATTTTCAAAAGAAACATGTTATAATTTCAATTTCATCGATTGTAAGTTGATTAAATAATTTTTAATAATTTATTAAGAAAAACACAATGATAATTTCATATATTATTGTTTTCTTGCATATAAATTATTTCTTAAATCAAGAGGGATTCCTCTATCTTTCATCCCTATTTATTATTATTGATTATTTTATTTTTTTCAAATATAATATATTAAATATGTATAGATATATACATCCTCATTTTTTAACATAAAAACGACCATGAAATTACCAAAAAATTTCATCCAAATATATAAAAAATATTCTTTCGCCACCGCGCGAAGCGCGGTGCCGTCCACTAGTAGTCAATAAAGTGAAAACAATGTCAGCATTGCATAGTGGAAGTGAAAGCGGAAGTGGAGACTACATTTTAATTTTATATTTATATATATATATATATATATATATATATTATATGCAATCTTTTGAATTTTGGTTAAAATGCAATTTTAACGTTTGAAATTGACTATTATGTGCAATTTTTTTTAAATACATTTTAGAGTTTGAATTACGTTTTTCCGTTGAACAAGATTCTAATATGATGTATTTACTATGTAATAACTAATAATGCATAAATAAAAAAGTATTATGAGAAAAACGGTAGAACGAGAGCATGAAACGATATTTCTATGCTTTGGTCATTGTGAATATTTTTCTGCAACTATTTTCTAACTACCAAATTAGTTATATATATATATATATATATTAGTCAAAGATGGAGGCCCGAAATCTCGCTAAGCAAACTCGAATCCCAACTATGTTGGCACCCATGGAACGCAAAGTAAAAATCGGGGCTCGGGATAATATAAATGAAAATATCAAAGATTACAAACAAAATCGAAGAGAACTATCTAAACATAAAGTTCTCTCTCGAACAAATGTCATCGTTTACAAAAGACGAAGTAAAATCCGGGTGAGAAGGCCACCAATGATAACCAAAATTTTGAGCACCAAAACTAGCTAATACATCAGCTACTCTATTTCCCTCTCGAAAGATATGAGATACTCGGAAATTAATGATTTCCACATAGCGGATGCATTTGGACCAGCGAGCTCGCAACTTCCATGGAACCAAACTCGTTTTCTTCAGAAAAAGTTGGACGACGTATGTCGAATCGCACTCAAGCCACAAGTTATCCCAGTGAAATTCCATAGCCTTTTCCACCGCAAATATTGCAGCCATCACTTCAGCTTCATACGCAAACGCGGACTCAATATGGAAAGAGAACGAGCCATGAGGAAATCCACGAGAGGTTCTAAAAATGCCTCCAGCTCCCGCCACTCCCGGAGTTCCCATAGAAGAGCCGTCAGTGTTACATTTCAACCATGTTGTAGGAGGGAAACGCCATATAACAGAAATGATTTTTGGTGCTTCTCTTGGTTGAATGTCAATGCCGAAAATCTTCAAAACTCTAAGATCCTCCAAAGTGCTTCCCGTCCCCAACTTGAAGAAATGAGCTTCCTTGATAAGGCGCCAAACATGCCTCAAAAAAGTGTGAATGTTAGGAATCTCATCATCAAATACATATGCATTTCTAGTGCGCCAAATTAGCCAAATTGTCGAAACAATAGCAGTATTCCAAAGCGCAAAAACCTGAGGGTTCAGATTAACAGAGGCAGCGTCGGAGAGCAACAACGCTAATGACCCTCCCCTGTTAATAGGTTTAAGAAAAATACCAGAAATAGCAGCCCAAACCGAACCCGCAAAATTGCAATGAATAAATAAATGGTTAGAGTCTTCCACTTGGTTATGGCATAAACGACACACTGATGCTAACGAGAATTCTTTATTCTGCAACATTAGCTCTATTGGAAGGAAGCCTAAGAGAGCTCTCCAACAAGTAATAGACCTCGAAGGCGGAAGAAATTCTTTCCATAAAAACTTTTGCCACTGAGGAAACAAATTATGGTTAGAGCAAAATATATTGTACATGGATTTCACCGAGAACTTACCATCATTTTGGGGTTGCCAAACACACACATCATCTATATCCTCGATAAATATGTAATTCTTGATTTCGTCGGAGAGTGTGGTCGACAAGTTCAAGGGCAAATTCCAATTATCATCAACTCAGAAATCAGATACTTTAGCCGTGAGATTGGTTCTATCTTGCAAAGGAATATTTTCTCTGTCCGCTACACAAGGATACAACCAATTATCGAGCCAAAAGTTCTTATTTGATTGCTTATGTATCAACCAAACCACATTATTTGCGACCAACGAGAAACAAGGTTTCAACGAGCGCCAGATGGAGGAGGAAATAGCGTTAGTTCTTAAAGAACCATTGTCATTAAAGATCCGATTTTTCATTAAGTTCAACGGGAAAGAACTTGAGCTTATGAATTGCCAAGAGAGCTTTCCAAGCATGGCCTTATTAAGAGCGCTCAAATTCTTCACACCGATGCCACCATCTGAAATAGATAGACAACAAATATCCCAAGGCACCGTTATCAATTTTCTACAATCAATTGAGCCCGACCAAATAAAGTTTCTCACGGATTTTTCCAATTTTGATAAAAGCGCTCAAATTAGTTATATGAACACGCTAAAGATTGTACCAATAATACTCTTAAGTCACTTAAAAAATATAATATATGTATATTTATTCAAGTGACTAAAATAATATACAATGACTAAATAATCCGAGAGAGAGTTTTTTTTTTTATATACTATTTCACTATTTTTTTATATTTAAAATAATTAAGATAAATCTACTATCTTGATTCATGATCACTTTTATAATATAGTGATCACGAGTGTTAATTTTTTCTTAATGTTAACTCATGGCTGTGTAGATAAAGTATAATGCTGGTTAATATAAGGGTTTATCGCCGTATTACTTTAAAAAATTTAAAAATTGAAAAGTAATTTAAAAAAAAAATTACTATGGTAAAGTTTCAATTCTTTGATTTTGTATCTTTATTGGCACCCCTATCATAATTTCCGTCCTCCATCGTTACTCATGCCACGTCAAAATTCTCTGGTTTTGTATCTCCTCATTTCACTGGTTTTGTATCTCCTCATTTCACTTCCGTGAAAATTCTGAACCATAGATTATGCCGTTTTCGGGCTAGAAAAAACAATTGTGCTCCCGTTTAAGTACATATCCCACTATTGTCTTTGATCGTCCAACTTTCGGATAGCTAATTTTCCCCAGAAATGAGGACAAAAATTTGTAACGGTGGCACGGCACGAGTAACGGTGGAGGATGGAGGTACTAATAGGGATACAAAACCAAAAAATTAGAACTTTGTCCGAAAAAAAAAAATTAAAACTTATTGGTCCATTTTTTAAAAGTATTGAAATTTTGCAATTAACCCTATTAAATAAAAACAATCAAAGTATCAAACACTGTACACATATTATGGTAATTTTTGCCATTTCCCAAATATGTCGTTCATTATTATAGCTATTTTGTTCTTCTCCTCATGTAATTGGTCCTATATATCTACACAGCCAATGAATTGTTAGTGATTTACATGATGCCAACAAAAAGAATGACATCAGTTGTTAGATGCAGAAAAATGCCTCAAACATTCAGCGGCCCAATTGCTCGTGTTGGGCCGGGCCCAATGTCGTCTCGTTTATTTTTGTGACTTTAGGGCTTGGGCTCCGGACCTTTGAGTCGAACGGACCCTCCTCTGACTCGACGACCAGAAATCCGTGGTAAACTCCACTACCTGTTGCTAATAGGGCCAGGACTTGCCTGGCCCGGATTACAGGTTCGGGACACCAAAAACGGATTCCTGACCACCGCGTAGGGGGGGTCACGGTATCGACTCTCCAGTGAACCCTGGTGGATCAGACCCTCGACCGGCGTCACGGGGACAGATCCGGGTCCTCGGGCTATCCGCGTAATCTGTATATCTGCCGGAGATACAAGACCAGTGGATAGAACGAGCATCTCACGGACCTAGAACCTTGGCAATGAGGGTCTTAGATCGTGCCAGAATCTTCTCCAGAACTTCCGCTCAAATGTGTTTTCTCTCTCCCAGAACCTGGACAAAACAACACCCGAGATCAGGGAGAACCGGGGGGGATACCCCCTGATTCACCTCCGACGCTCAACATTAGAGTGATATTTGAGGGGAGGCGTGTTCTAGAGGGTATATAGAGAGATTTGGTCGAGTTCCGTTGAGAGAGAATGAGTTACCGTTTAACAGAAACCGAGCTTCTATTTATAAGAGAACCCGGGGA
This sequence comes from Parietaria judaica, assembly GCA_954871525.1. Lineage (NCBI taxonomy): Eukaryota > Viridiplantae > Streptophyta > Magnoliopsida > Rosales > Urticaceae > Parietaria > Parietaria judaica. The sequence continues at coordinate 44,420,900 of OX940861.1, forward strand.
TTCAAATGCAAATAACTTTTGACTCGGGAAGCCCCTGGTGCAAAATTATATGTTTTTTCGCATCCGTAGGACGTGGCCGATCCAACGCCGCCAAAATCACGCCGATCGGAGTAGCGACGCGCCCTCACGCGCTGGGAGAAGGCGGCTGGCCGCTTGGAAGCTTGCTCTCCACGTAGATGACGTCAGCAGTCATCATAGGGCTGTCAGCCCTTTTCTTCGCCCACCAGATGGCCAACACGTGGCGGAACAGGGTTTTGCCCTTTGGGAGGCCTGCAGAGGTGCTGCCACGTGGCGGCTGACCCTTGGGGGCCTGCGGGGCCCGCCCGGGTGTTTCCTGGCGTGTCCCGGAGGTCCCGGATGTTTTCCGAGGCCAGTATATAATTTGGGGCAAAATTGATTATAAAATTAATTAATTAATAAAAGAAAAATTAATTTAAATAATTTTTCTTTTGTTAATTAATATTAAATCAATTGCGTAAAATACCCGTAACATTAACCCGCCAGTTTTGCGGAAGGCTTTGCCTTGTGGAAAACTATCTTTGCTCGTAGGGGGATTTTTGGTTTTTACTTTTTGGAAAGATGTACGGTGGCGTCTCTGGGATGAACACTCTGTTTACGTTTATGAGGGTGTTTCGCTAGTTACCTCACCGTCGTACGCTCTTACGGTCGCATGGGGGCTTCCCCGTAGATCACCTGCCGTGTGTGCACGGGGATGTCTCAGGGATCACCTGCCAGTGACGTTTTTGCGTGTGCGGAGTCGGTGTTCTTTCGAAATAACCCCCCATTCACGTTTTCAGGAGCTCTCCTGAGAGACGACCTTCCGTATTTTCTTTTTTCGTAAAAACGGGGTGAGCATGAGAGCTCTTTTTATTCATAATATATTTTTTATAGATACCACGCTAAAAAAGCGAAAACTTGTGCCTCGAGGGACACTTTTTTACAAAACCAGTGTACCTTCAAGGGTACTTATTGGAATTTGGTTTTTTCTTTCAGAATGAGGTATGGGGGCGTCCCTGGGAAAACCCTCTGCTTACGTTTATGAGGGCGTTTCGCTAGACACCTCGCCGTCTTACGCTTTACGGTCGTGGGGGTTTCCCCAGAGATCACCTGCCGTGTGTTTACGGGGGTGTCCCAGAGATAACCTACCAGCCATGTTTCGCGTGTGCGGAGTTGGCGTTCTTTCGAAATAACCTCCCACTTACGTCTTCGGGTGTTTTCCTAAGAGATAACCTACCATATTTTCTTTTCCGTAAAAGGAGTGAGCGTGAAAGCTCATTTTTATCATAATACTTTGAGAGAGATAACGCTGAAAAGCGAAAATTTATGCCTCGGGGGGCACTTTTTTTTATAAAACCCAGTGTACCTTCAAGGATACTTCTTGGAATTTTAGTTTAGTAGAAAAATATACGAGTTTACCCGAGGATAAGCAGCTGACAGTTTCCTGGTGGCCTTGGGAGGCTAGCCGGATGTCGTGTCGTTGTGCGTGGCTTGGTGTGCCGAGTGACGCTTTGAGCGCTCGGACTTTGTGCCGAGTCGGCGGGATTGAGATCCTGGCCATTCTCGGTATTTTTTTTTTTTTCAGCGGGATTGTGATCCTGGCCTTCCACGATCTTTTTTCCTGAGTTGGCTGGATTGAGATCCTGACCTTCCTCGGACTTTGGGGTGACCACGACACTCGTCGAGATCGTCCGAGTGACCGCGATGGCTCGTCGAGATCGTCCGAGTGACCCGCGATGGCTCTTTGAGATCGTTGAGGTGATAGCGGTGGCTTTTTGCTTCGTCTTCAGGCTTTAGGCTTTGACGTTGATTTTGAACTTCGAGATCCGTCGTCACCGTGAGCCTTTACATTTACATATGTATTTTTAAATACATATAATAGCCACCATCAGAATATATGTATATATATTTTCTTTTATCTTTTTCTTCTTTCTTTCCTTTCCTTTTCTTTTTCTTTTTCTTTTTCTTTTTCTCTTTCTTTTTCTTCTCCTTCTCTTTCTTCGATCAGGAGGCTTTCTCTTTTTTTTTTTTTTTTTTCTTTTTTTTTTTTTTTTTCGATGATCGATCAGGAGGAGTTTTTTTTTATTTCTCCTCTTCCCTCTGGTTCTTTCTTCCAGTAAAGGAAATCGTCGCCGGCTTCCTTGCACTTGCCGTCGCCATAAGACCGCCGAAGCTTCGCCGTCGATGGCCGTGGCGACGGTGTTTCCGGGCGAGTGTTCCGGCGGAGGAGCTCTTTCGCGTGCGACGGGGGGCAGCGGAAGCTCGTGGGCGCGAGCTCCCGACCTCGGGCCGGGCGATGACGCCGAGGGCTGCAGCGAGTCCATCGATGGCGCCGGAGTTCGCCGCCGCGCGCAGCGGTGATGGGCTGCGTCCTAACTCCGGATCGGAGGTTTCAGAGACCGACGATATTGACCGGGCTTTCCTCGGTGGTGCGCAAAATTGCGGGCAGCGACGAGGCGGTTCGCGGTGGCGGAGAAACGCGCCGGAAGGTCGCCTCGGGGTCGTCGGCGTTCGTGCTGGAGCTGCCCGGCGAAGTTGCCGAACTGTTGGCGAGCTTGGAGCAGCGGGCCCGCTTCGTGGCGGAGTTTGTCCGTATGTGGTTTTGCCGTGATGTCGCTGTGATCACGACGGTGAGGATTCCCATTCCGATCCTGGCGCCGTCGACGTGGGGCCGGTCGTGCACGGAGTAGCTTGGAGCAGCAGGCTTACTTTGCGAGAGGGCTGGTCTTGTGCGGGCCTTCGTCGTGATGCCGGGCGCTTTGGCTCGTCGGCGGCGAAACTTCCCGGGATGGAGACAACGAAGCCTCCGCTACGTTGGCCTCGTGGGAGCTCTGCTTCCTTTTTTTTTTTGTGTGTAAAGGATATACGTATACACATATATATTTAGTTGTATATGTGCATAGTATATGTATATATATATATTTGTGTATTAAGTATAATATATATACTTGAATATGAATATATATGGTGCTTGACGACCGGCAATGATGCGGCGGTGTTTGTCGATGCGAACTCGAGCTCGTGGTGGCTCGGCTGCAGCGAGTGTAGGGCGACCGCGTGGTCGGATGTGTTCAAACACCTTCGAGTGTGTTCGAATGCGTTCGAATGTACTCGAATATCTTCGAATGTGGCCGGATGTGCTGGTAGGGACTCGAGGTTTTAAATTCGTGGCCCCTCCTTCTAGCGCCAAAATGTTGATGCAGAAAAATGCCTCAAACATTCAGCGGCCCAATTGCTTGTGTTGGGCCGGGCCCAATGTCGTTTCGTTGACTTTTGTGGATTTCGCGCTTGGGCTCCTGGACTTTCGAGTCAATCGGATCCTCCGCTGACTCGATAATCAAAAACCCGTGGTAAACTCCACTACCTGTTGTTAATAGGGCCAGGACTTGGCCTGGCCCGGATTACAGGTTCGGGATACCAAAAACGGATTCCTGACCACCGTGTAGGGGGGGTCACAATATTGACTTTCAAGTGGACCTTGACAGATTAGACCCTCGACCGGCGTCACGGGGACAGATCCGGGTCCTCGGGCTATCCGCGTAATCTGTATATCTGTCAGAGATACAAGAATACTAGATAGAACGAGCACCTCACGGACCTAGAACCTTGGCAAGGAGGGTCTTAGATCGTGCCAAAATCTTCTCCAGAACTTCCGCTCAAATGTGTTTTGATCTCTCCTCTCTCTAGGGTCTACGAATTTTTGCCTATAATCTCTCTCTCTGTGTTCGGCTTAGTGAGACTCTTTTTCTCCGAAAGCTTAGAAGGAACCTCAGTTAAAAATTGTCAGTTAAAAATTGGGTCAAAAATGCAAAATTTTATTTATTGTAATAATTTATTTTCCATTGACTGTGTGGATTAATAATATTGTTATGATATTAATAGTTAAAATTGAATTGTTAATAACTCATCCGATCCGTTATTTGTATTATCCGATAGTCATATCCGTGTTACTGAATAACTATTCTGCTTTAAATACTTTTAAAAGTTACCAGGACGGATTGAGAACTATTTTTCGTGATAAATACACCGGGACACAAATATTCTTCCCAATAGCCGTAATCCCTTTGGCGAGCTCGCGCACTGACATCGCTTTTTGATTGGGGAGATGCTCGATCATCTCCTTCACTTGGAGCACGAGCTGCTCCATCGGCGTAATCTTTAGAGCGTCTCGCTTAATCTGGGAAGCTTTCACGAGCGTCGCCCATGCGTTGCAATGCTGCACGGGCCTGGCGCACCCCTCCGAGCCCAGTTCAATATTTCACTTTGCCCCCTTTCAGGCTCATTTCGAAGGACTTGGAACTTTAATTTCGATTGGTCCACTTACCGAGTATTTTTGACAATCTTTAAATCACTTGAAAAGAAAAATATATAATTTTATGTTGAGTAGACCTCAAGTTACTACTACTATTACTACTACTTGCATAAGTAACTAATTGCCGGCTCACAAGTAAAAAAGTATAGGGATATTAAGGACACAGGTCTTTGAAAAAAAATCCAATGTTAAATATTTATTTTTTGTTTTAATCGAGACAAAATACTAATATTTTTTTCCCATGCTATAGACACACACACCACGCACATCTATAAATATATGTATATATATATATATATATATATATATGTATATATATCACATTAATTAAGCCCAAACACGCTTACGTTCAATTTTCTGCTGAGTACTGGCTTTCGTGCTAAACGCGGACAAGAAATCCACGAAATCCTTGAAATTCAACCCATCAATCATCTTAAGAAGCCTCTGAGAAATAAAGTTCAAACTTTAAGCCCAAAAATGCATAATGTCAAAGTAATTTCAATTGGGTTTTTGGGTTTGTTTATTATAGATAGATACCTGAGAGAGAGGATTCATTGCGAATTCGGGAACAGACAAGAACTCATCGGCAGAGATGAACCCTTCGCGTTCCGGTCAAGTTGGCGCCAATTCGATGGCTCAGCCCGCGTGTTTGTTTCCCGAGAAAATCATTTGAGATCAAGAGATGAAGTTCAAGGCGTGCGTGAATCTCCCGGAGAAGAGATTCGTACCGGCACTCTACGAGATGGGGAAGATCTGCCACCTCTACCTCACCAAAGACCACGCCATCCTCCTCCACAACGGCGACGCAGTGACTCACGCGTGCCTAAGGATCGATGCGTGCAAGAAGATGTTTTTGGTAATCACCGTTTAAATGGTAACTTTACTTAGGAAAGGCGGGGATTGAATATTTTATTGAGGGATTTCTTAAAAGCTTAAAAAAAAAACACTTCCTAGAATTGAAAATACAAATCGGTAGAAAAACACTAAACAAAGCCCCGAAATGTGTTTTAATAAGCCTTTTTTAATGATCAAACCTGATCAATTAGAAACGCAATACTTGATATTTTTGTAGCGATATATTTAAAATTTATACATATATTTTGCTGAAATTACAAAAAAAAAAAATCAGCAATTCTAAAATTCAGTGCCTACATATGTTAGTGTTTCATAAACTAAAGAGACAGAAGCCAGGTCATCACATCTCTCCTCTATAACCCCCGTTTCCGTAATAATCCCTGCCCGAATTAGTAACCGCCATCTTCCTCTGATTCTCGAGCTTAGGACAATCCCGGATACGGTGACCGAGCCCGCCGCAGAAAGCACAACCCTTCACCCCGCTTGCGTCGTGGATCTCATCTCCTTCCTTCATCGGATCCTCTAGCTCCGCCAAAACCGGGGGAATCCTCTGCTTCGCTTCCTGCAGGAGGTGCTTCAAGTCGAGCAGTGTCGTCACGCTCTGACTCTTGTTGATGAAAGTAGTAGCGAGTCCCGTCTTCCCGCACCGTCCGGTACGCCCGATCCGATGCACGTAGTTCTCAATCTCCGCCGGCATGTCGTAGTTCACGACGTGCCGGATGTCGGGGAAGTCCAGCCCTTTCGACGCTACGTCGGTGGCGACCAGAATGTCCTTTGTCCTAGCCTTGAACGACGAGATAGCGTACTCTCGCTCCTCTTGATCTTTCCCTCCGTGCATGGACACAGCTTCGAGGCCTTTCAAGAGAAGATACTCGTGGATGTCGTCGACGTCGGCTTTGTTTTCACAAAAGATGAGAACCGGAGGAGCGGTCTTCTGGATGCACTCGAGGAGGTAGACAATCTTGGCCTCCTGCTTGACGTACTCAACCTCTTGGACTACATCCAGATTCGCAGCACCAGCTCTTCCAACGTTGACTGTGACGGGTTTGACCAGAGCACTGCGAGCAAAGTTTTGGATCTTTACGGGCATCGTGGCTGAAAAGAGTAGGGTCTGGCGTTGATCTTTGAAGTGGTCGAACACTTCCCGGATATCATCTTCAAATCCTAGATCGACCAGTCGGTCAGCCTCGTCTAACGTCAAATACCTGCAAATAAATTGTCGCGTATGAATGAATGTGACACTAACGAGCGATCCAAGAGTAGAAATAGGCAACTAGTACAAGCTATTTCATATCAAGCTATTTAAAACTGTTTCATATATAAAGCAAATGGAATTTCTTAACTTGAAAATGCTTACCTGCAATTATCAAGACTCATTTTCTTTTTGGCCAAAAGATCCTTCAACCGCCCGGGAGTAGCAACGACGATGTGCACGCCCCTTTTGACGATATCCAACTGTGTCCGCATATCTACACCGCCGATACAAAGCATCGGCGTGATCTCCGGCCACCCGGCTTCTGTCATCGGAACCAGAAAGTCTTCCAAGACGTCGTAAGTCTGCCTCGCCAACTCTCTCGACGGGCAAATCACCAAACCGAAAGGCCCTTCGCCTGGAACTATGGGCAGCATGATCTCCTCTTGCATCGCCATCATGATCAGCGGAAGTGCGAAAACGAGCGTCTTTCCCGAACCAGTGAACGCAATCCCGATCATGTCCCTGCCGGACAAAACCACCGGAAGACCCTGCACCTGAATCGGGGTCGGCAGAACGATGCCCTTCTCCTTGAGCTTCTTCAAGACCGGCTCCGGAAACCTCATGTCCTTGAAGGTTTTGATCGGAGGAGGGACGTTTTCGCCGTCGACGATGATGTGCAACTGCTTGCGGATCAAGTCACGTTGCTTCGCCGACATCCTTCTGAGCGGAAGCGGCGGTTTCCAGCCAGTGGGCAGAGGGTCAGTGTAGGTTATCCCTTTGGCGAGCTCGCGCACGGACAACATCGCTTTTCGGTCGGGGAGATGGTCGATCATCTCCTTCTCTTGGCGCACGAGCTGCTCCGTCGGTGTAATCTCGGGAGCGTCTCGCTTAAGCTGGGAAGCTTTCACGAGAAGGCTCGGTTTGGCCTCGACTAGTTTAGACTCCTCGACGGTGACGCCAGAAGAAGCCTTGCGCCGGAGAAATTTCTGAGACTCGATAGCCCTCCTTTTGGCGATGGGGATGTACTCGTCTTCATCTTCCAAGGGTGGTAGTGGTACGGGCTCAAAACTAACCGATGCAGTCGAGCTCGAAGATGCAGACAATCTTGCCCGGGCCGCAGGATAAGCTTCATCCATTGTTTCTCGTCGGAGGAGGAGGATCGAAAATTTTAGGGTTTCGAGAACAATGGATTGGGGGAGAAAGTGAATAATCGAATCCAATATTAAAATAGATTTTAGTTATTTATGATTATTAAAACAATATCTTTTTTCAATTATATATCTTTCCTATTTACTATTCCAATTTCCAATCCAATCATTATTCACTCGCTTGCCCCGTAAAGTCGTTTATTATTATTATTATTACTAGTGGACCGGCACCGCGAGTTGCGCGGTGACATTAAAAATATTAAATAAATTAATAATTTGATATCATAAGAAATATTAAGTGCGGTAAATGGTAAAAATACATATTTTTTATTCACTCAATAGTTGCTTAATTTGTTGGATAATGTTATTCACGTTTTTTTTATTAAATAAGATTATATATATTTGAGAAAGCTTTATACCAAATATATTTAGTTTAGTAACAAAAAAAAAACTATTAATCTATTGTTCCATCTACATCGTTAGAGGATAATAAGAATTACTCATAATTTAGGAATAGCTAAACATAAATATCTTCCACTTTTCCTCATTTTTTTTCCAAAAAAGATCAACAAAACATAAACAATGACTTATGAAGACAACAATTGGCAATAGAAATTGTAACACCCGAGCATGTTAGAAACGTTTAGTAATGATGACTGTTTTAAAATATTACTTCTACAAATTTGCAAGCATAGACTTGGTGGATAAGATCATTGGAATAGAGGGATACATTTGACGTTGACAAAGTTGTGAAGATACTAATTTTATAATTTTTCAAACCAGTTAAACCTTAATCGAATAAAGTTTCTCTTGTTCTATTGGAGAATCAAGTTTGTGACTCACATGCAGCTACAATACTTTTTCTCCTGTGATCGGCAAGTGAGGATCAAATAAAGATCCATATTTGTAAACCAAACAATCACAACAAAGACACAAATCAAACACAAAATACATTTTATTTTTTTTGCTTTCGGAAATTTTTTTGAAAACAATCTGAAAACTTCTTTTAATTTATTTAAAGAAGCTTAATCAAATATTATGGAAATAGTAAAAAAAAATACATATTTATGTGTTTGCAAATCGTGAATATCTTGCAATATGTGATAGTTGAGTTAGAAATCCGCAATATCTTCTTCAATAAAATCAAATATCTTCTTCAATAAAATCAAATATTTCTAGGTTGTTAAGAAAAATATAATATATTCATTTAGTTGAATAAATTTAATTCTAACTCTAAAGTAATAATAAAGTGGTATGCAACATTTAATAAATATTGAAAATGTATAAACTATGTAAATAAAGTATATATATTAATTTATTTTAAATATAAAGAGATACTGAGAAACAAAAAATTTTGACATTATGAATCCTTATGCTTTAATCAATCATATAAAAATGATTAATATAAAAATGATTAACTGGTAAATACTTTTCAAAGCCGTTACACTTATTATTAATATACTCTGAAAATTCTAACACATTGTTCTTCACTCAAACATTAGAGTAAACAATTGGTGTATAGCAAAACACATTTTTGACCGGAAGAAAAATCATTGGACTTGAATCACCAAAAAAAATCGAGAATAAAAGGTCAAATACAAACTCCACAGAAATCGCAATAACGCTAATTGAAATACTTAAATTCAAAAACTAAAAAAGCAAACATTCAATATCTACATAGTGGAGGATGAGAGAGATAATAGGGTCGAGGGATCGTTGGCCGGGTTGAACTCAGGCCTCAGAGAGCGTGGCAGGCCAACTTGGCTATGGTGGTAGGCTCCTTGAAGAAACTCCTTAGCCTCGCGCTTGCCGATGGAAGAGGAGTCTGACCGTTTGAGAGTCTCCAAAAAAGTATTCGCATGCACTTGGGTTGTTGTCGCAGTGCTTAGGCAGCTTGTAGTTGCCTAAGTAGATCTTTGCCGTGATCGCTCGCCTCCGCTTCTCTCTCCTCTTGTTGTTCTCTATCTCCTTCCACGTCATCATTCTCGAGCCCGACGTCATCTCCGGCCAGACTCTCTCGAATCAAATGAGAGTTCGATGGAGAACTATTAGACTGACCAATAAGAAAAAGTTAATAAAACAGTTCAAAAGTGGTGAGCCAATACATTTTTTGGTACAATTCTTCGTAAAGCTACTCTAGATTCTTCGTAAAGTTACTCTAGAATACTACTGAAAAAGCACCATATTTTTTTCTTAAAAAATAATTCAAAAAATGAGAAAAAGAGTGGGACTTAAATCGATGGTTTTTGGCCTGCACAATTTCCAAAATTTTGTGCTTTATATATATAGATTAGTGGGGTGTGGATTTTATTGATTTGTAAAAATAATTATAATTACTATTTATATATATGTGTGTGTGTTTATTGAAATAATTGACTCACGGTCACGGTTATATATTGAAATAACAAACCACAAGTTTGCTAGATAAATACCTAAAATAAAAGAACTATTTTTGAAATCCATGTATTCCACTATTAAAATTATAAGTAAAAAATACGTATTTAAACCGATAATATATATATATATATCAACAGATTTGTGACGGAGAATAAAATACTAATTCATGGTATCTAATTCCTATATCTCTTAAATACAATAAATTAAACACTTTGTATAAGAAAAATGTACTGGTATCTTCTTGCTGTAAAGAAAGACGTCCTAGCAACTGAAAGGAAAAATAAATAAAAACATCAGACTTGTATAAATCAACAGCTATAAAATACTTATATATTATAATAATTGAGACTTTTTTTATGGCGATAGAAGAAATCCAGAGTCAAGCATTGGTCCCTGTTCGTAGGAACAAAAAAAACCAACAAATCCTCACACCGAGAACAGATTCTCTTCACAACATCATGAGAGTCGAGAGATGTCATCACTCTTTCCACTGATAAAGTCCGGTCTTCATCTTTTGAATACTCTGGTATACGTATGAAGTTATCTATATCAAATGCCAATGTTGTGTATATTGAATATTTCCTTTACGTCGATTGTTGCATCACAAAGAAAAGAACATAAAAGTGGAAGTTACAAAGTGAGCAAAGACTTTAAATACTGAATTTTTAACAGAGTTTCCAGTCATAACATCCATTTCGATAGTGTATTAACGCAAAAACGAATGGACATATTAGTTAGCATTGAACACGTTTTATTTCTTACAAAAAATTATCAAAAGCAATAACATCTGCTTCAAATAGAAAAATTAAAATAGGGAATGAGAATCCTTGATTTTTCATTGTACTATGTCATCCCCCAAAATCATTCTTTAACTTCAAATATATGTAGATTAATGTTAAAGTTATATACACTACTAATCAAATAATAACTTTGCAAAAAATATCACATACTATTTCTAAATATAGGGACTCACATATCAGATAGTAACAAAAGCTGAATCAATGAAACAATAAGTGAAAGTTTGAAAAATTATTAGAACACAAAAGATAGAATAATGCGATAAAGGGGAGACATAAAAAAGTTTGTATCCCATATATTTTCACGGACAAACCAATCAAATGACACATTGGATATGACTCATTACCTTGTACGTACATAGTGACTTCAGAAGGTTTATACTCCCATTTTAAAATTCATGAGTTTAATTTTTCGTCAAAATGTTTTGAACTTCATATAGTAATTTTGAAAAGAAAAAAAAAAGAATGAAAATCCTTGTGTTTACAACAGTACACATTTTAGATTTTGTCATCAATTTCATAATACAAATAATGGAAATGAGACCTTGTCCTATTAGTAGGAGATGACATAATGCTTACTTTGTTTTGCACACTACAACATACTCTGCTATCATTATTTCTCTACTTTAACTTTTTAAACACCATCAATTAGTCTTCACTCGTATAACCAACCAATTTATATTCAAATGCATCAAAATCATATAGAGATTCGAAAAGATGGAGCTAACCCGAGGTTGAATATTGACGACGAATTAGAGAAGATGGAGCAGAGAATTTCCTGCAAGTATTGTGGTAAAAACAAACTGGTATTCGGAAAGATGCAATACTCTTTGCTCCACCAAAATAGAGCCGAGGTTGCTATGCATGCATATAAAGGTCCTTTACTAAAAGTTGTAACACATATTGATCTAGGATAAGTATTCGCAATAGGTTTTCTTGAGAAATAATTTTTTTTTGGGTATAAGAATCTTTGATATAACATAAACTGAGCTACAGAATAAATATTCAACACAATGGAAATTGAAAAATGAAAATTTTGATGCGGGGAATGACGATGATTCGCCAGGGAAAACCAAAAGCCGTTGAGATTATATCAAAGTACCTGGACTTACAAACATTCCTCCCAAATTTAACGGAATTGATCAATTGTTCAATTCTCCATGGAATTTAAAATTGAGAAATTGACATAATCACACACAAACAACGCTAGAACCACGCCCACAAACGCCAAGATGATGAAAGTTTAAAAATGAAATTATACACACAAAAAAACTAACACTTGAGCAGAAGAGTTCTAGAGAAAATTGAAACGAAGCATTGAACATTTTTTGTCAAACCTCCATAGCCAACATCATGCAACCTCAAGGCTAAAAATAATCTAGACAGGGGTCGTCCTTTTATTTAACTTATTAATCTGCCAAAATCCACATAAAAAAATCATAAAACAATCTCATCTATCAGTGAAAAAATGTCATGCGAGGAAAATAACTCTAAGCAACTTGTTGGGATGCCGGTCGCGGAAGAGGCATTGAGGTTGTCGTATCCGCGTAGTTTGACAGCTTTCGCCAACACCGGGTAAAAATATCATGCATCAACGAAGATTAAAATTGAAGATTTCTTAACAAAGAACACTAATTATAATGCAGATCAGGCATGAAAACAGAGCATACCATCCCCAACAGTAAATTCCACTCTGTCAGATTTTGAAACCAATGTCCCATTTTAAAATTTAGCTTCGTACTTGACTGAAAGAGAAAGAAACAAATCAGAAATCCGCGGATCTGCGGAGCAAGGGAATTAGAATGCTTACTAAATACTTGGTAGAGAGACATAGAAAGATCATCTGAAGGAGACCACACACCTTGCATAAATATCGAAGAAAAAAAATTAGAAATGCAAAAGAGGAAGAACAAACGATAAATTCTGATATCAGATCAAGAAGAAAACAATCTACAATGGAGTTAATTCACAATCAAGTATTACACTGAATATCAATGCACAAAGAGACATGATTAATACAGATTGAATAAGATTCAAAGATTAACAAACAAAAAAACTAAATTGTATATCGCCATGAACAAAACAGGGAGCGAGAGAGAATTCGAAAGGGCACCGATACACGATCACCATGATTTTTCTTTGCCTTTTCTGCAATCAATATCATTAATTAGAATCAGAAAAGCTGCAAGTATTTTTAATGCACCACCAAAATAATACGACTCGCTCTCTCTGAAAATATATCGTGTTTATCTTTATGGTGGTGAGTGAGTGTTCGTTTGCGTGTTCATATTTCTTTCTCCCTCGTTTCTGCACTAAGAAAAGAGAAACATATATTCCAAAAATGAAAAACCAATAAACTTTCAAAATATTTCACATCGATGGTGGAGCGGTGGTGCTGGAGTAGTCGCACACGTTAGCGTTGAGCGTCGTAGAAAAATATGCACATCAAACTCTCGGAGTAAAAAAGAATGAATATGAGCAGGCATTGATTGCCGAAGCAGTCGAAGGCGTGCAGAGACAAAATCAGAATCAGGTGAATCATATGTTAATGACTAAATAATTGGCTTTACTTAGAAAAATGAGAGAGGGATACACAAATCAAGTCGTAGGCTCTCCTGTGGTTTGGCTCTCGTCGAGATCAACTGCAAAGCGAAGAGCATGCCATACTGTGTCTTCTTGAATTAAAACGTAGTAGTAAACCAAGAGAGAGACATGGTGATGGAGCCAAACTTCTTGTGAAAAATGAGAGACTGGGAGGATAGAGAAAGACAAAATCAAAATGAAGTAGAAAAAAAATAACAATCTATATATTTATATATTTACAGAGAAAGGAAATTTAGAGACAAAGAGTTGTTGCGCTTAGAATCGAAACTGAATCAGTGGTTGCGTCGATCTGTGAAACGAAGCTATTTTTTCTAAATGTTTTATTTAATAATAGTATATTTTTCTTCAATTAACAAAGAGACATGACACGTTATATATTGAAATTGTGAATTTACCGATATAAATATTTATATATAAAAAGATTTGTAGATATTGTTATTTTAACACGTAACTATATAGATTTAATTATTAATTTTTTTTAATAACAAATTACCAAAAAAACAGGTCTTTTTATTCCTGATATTTTTTTTATGTAAATATATAAATCTAATCGTAGATGTTACATAGCAATTGTTGGTAAGATTTTTCTCATATATATATTTTAATATTTACTGGAATGTGGTTAGTTATATTAATTGGCATCGTTTGAGCTTTATGTAACTGCATGATTTTATTAATTATTATTGATAATTATTTTTTTCATTGGCATCGTTTGAATTTATATTTATTTAATAAATATTAAAAAGAAAGTATTAAATAAGATGCAACGCTTGAGAATAGGTTAGTACTGGTTAACTAAGCGAACCAAAACAACCGTACGTACACATCTTAAAAAAGAAAAAGAAAACATGTACGTATAGGTCAATTAATTCGTGAGTTTATTCTTTTCTCTATTGTGAGTTGTGACACGATTTGATATTTCTTTCATCAAATACATAGATTCTTAAAGAAACATTAATTTTTTACTACAGTTACTGGAGGATTAAAACTAAAATTCGCCCCAAAAAATAATTTAGCCCGTACCTTCTATTGAAAGGAACAATCGGTGTTGGATTTTTATTTATAAAGATAGATAATGACTTGAAAATTATTAAAACAACCCAAAAACATTAAAAAAAAACGAACTCATATAAGTCAAGTACATAAGGAGGATAATTGTACCAATGGAACTGAAGCAGTACAGGGAAGCGATTGTACAATGAACAACGACGACAAGAATCAATTGTAAATATATCTTCATGCAATGGAGATCTTGGTTAGGCTCATTGGTCACTGTGCCGTCGTTGATTTTTGTTGTGGTCGTTGCACCGTCGGTTGCGGCCGATCAAACTTTGTGGGTCGTTAATTATAATCGGTTTATTTATATAATGACTTCACGTTGTTGAAGGTGCAATCTTTCTGATTCGATAATCTTTGTGTGCGGTGAATAATTTCAACACCACCTCAAATTCATATGCACAACTTAAAAAAACATACAAATAAAAAAAACCTATAAAATCAATCTTCTAAAACAATACCTTCAAATATATTTGTAATCTGTTTTTTTTTTTTTTATGAGGAGGAAATATGTAAAGATATCAAATGGAGAGAAACGTGGCTAAACAAAAATGAGAGTCAAAATAAATGGAAAAATACTTTTATAGCGTAACATGTGAAGAGTTCTCAATGAAAAAGATGGCAGTTATTGTGAACAAACACGTTGTTTGGTAAAATATATAAATATTAGTAATTAGTTAGTGCTTTTTTCTATTTTTTTAATTATAAATATTTGAAAAGAAGCAACCATTGCAAGAAATAACTGTGGAGGTTTACAATACGTATTGTTGTGCACCTTTTTTTTTAAATAATTCAAATAATTATAATCAGTAGTATATTTATTAAATAATAATTAATTTTTTTTTATTAAAATTACCTACTAAAAAGGAACTATATTCATATTTGCGTTCTATTTAAAAAAAAAATTGTTAGGGAAATAATGAAAAATATTATGTGAAATAATTCTAAAAACACGTTTTTTTTTATATATTTTATTCTTTTAAAAAAATTTATCAAAATACACGAATATATAGGAGCACTTATTTATAAATCAAGAGACACGACGACCGATACGTAAAAACTACTTTTTTTTCTAATTAAAAATAATTAAAAAAAGGAGAAAATAGAATGGGGTCAAAAAACGTTGTTTTTAAGGATTGATGTTATTTTGCTTTTATATATATATAGATTATTATTATTATTATTATTATTATTATTATTATTATTATTATAATAGAGCCACAAATGTATTTGAGTTTTCACAAAATTAATTAATAATCATGTACCCAAATCACCTAAAATGTGTAAGCCTTTTGTTTGTAATCATTCTCTATTTTTACCACAAATGAGAACTCGATGATAGAATTAAGACAAAAAAAAAAACATAAAAATGTAAAGTATTTTTGCCGCAATTAGTCGAATCTTTAAAAATGAACAAAACCACGCGGTTTGATATCTTGGATAAACGACATGCAGTTTCAAAATCTAAAGGCATGCTCTTTGTTTTTATAAACGACAATGAGACTTTAATGGTAAACGACATGAATTACCTTACGTGTTAAATTCACATAAAGAAATCATTTTGGTAATTTCCAAAATTCATTGATTTCTGTATTAGAAATTCGTCGGTCAATCTTAAAAAAAAAAAAAAAACTTTCGGTAAACCCGTTACCGTCAGTAAAGCCGTAACGACGAGCTCGATCTCAGTCACTCACCATATTATATACACACGTGTGTATATATAAATATATATATTATATTTCTGTAATATGTCGTTTGTTTTCTCCACATCTCAAACATGTCGTTTGTGTAATACTGCCTAGTTTATGTTTAATTGTCGTTTGTGTCAGATTACTTGTCATTTTTTATATGTAAATAGTCTGTCTCGAATATTAATAGACCCGTTATGTTGTAATTTTGTAATTGGATTATAAAACAAACCTCCTTTCGTTTCCTTTGGATATCCCGCGAATGCACAGACGTCTGTTCGTGATTCCAACTTATTTCTTGTTCCCGATCGCACGTGTTCGGGACATCCCCAAATTCTTAAATGTCGAAGAGACGGAACTCTTCTATTCCACAACTCGTGAGGAGTCTTGGGTACGGACTTCGACGGTACCATATTACTTTCGTCCTTCATCTTCTTGTAAACCGACGGGAGGAACTTCACTAAGAAATGCTCCATGGAGGTCACCTCTCCTGCAACATTTCCAAAACTAGGGTTGTACAACAAGGTCTTCAGTATCGATTTTACATTTAAAAAGACTTGGACCCTATTATTCGGTTTTTGAAATTGAAAACCAAAGACCTTGTCTTTTAGAGTCATAAATAAGAAGAAAGTGGAATATAAAAATGAATATTTCAATTTAGTGTTAAAAATAGAATTCGGTTGAAGATGAAATAGTGTTTAATGTGACATTTACTACAAAATACAATTGTTGGTTGGAGATGGTCTTAGAAATACCAAATTTCAATAGAAAAAAAAAACTATCATTTAAATACGAAGTTAACTTTCTGTAATATATATCTTGGATTTAACAGTCTATGCTTCATACAAGATTCGCCTTTTGGCCTTCTCTATTAAAATATAACTAGTGAAAGAGCACCGCGCTCGCGCGGTGGCAATAAAATATTGCGAATGATTACAATCTGTTGAAAAATAGTACAAATAATCTTTAAAATCTCGGTTTTTTTCATTTCATCGTCATTAAATTACCGATAATTAGAATAATATATAGATTCGAGAAGTATGCACGTTACATCAAAAAGACTCTACAAAGTAAGAAACAATCATGTAGAACAAATAATACAACAACGTTGATATCTTCATATTATACAATTTTAGACTATCTCTTATATATCACGGTTGAGTTAAGTGACACATATAGTAAAGAAATTAAAATTTGAGCTTGTTAAGGAAAAATTATATTATACATTTTCCATTCACATATTATATGCAAATAACAAAAAACATAACAACTTTCCTTTTTCTTAATTATTCTATATGTTTAGGCTATACATAACAAAATAATATCATACACTTGACCATATTTAATTTGCGTACCACAACCATGACATATTTTATAAATATTCTTAATGTATCATATCAATTATCAATTTTATGCATAAATTTTATAGAAACCGTTTAACTTTAATATAGAAAGAAAACTATATATGGATGAAATATTAGAAGTGATTGAAATTATGTCTGATAAAGACTTTAAATCAATATAATTTAATATTATCACTGAAAAGATATCCAAGTCAATATAGTTTAAATATAATTTAAATGTCTTAAAAAAATGTTACATAGTGTAAAAATAAAAACAAACGTGACAAACAGAGCGAAAGAGAGTGTGACAAAGCAACAACTTCACTGAGAGATATAGAAATGGAGAAAGAGAGCGTTGCGATGGAAAAAAAAAAAACCGCGACCAAGCGATGTAGCGACGGAAAAAGAGAGAGCACGCACTGCGACAGAGAAAGCGAACGACCGAGCGAGGTTGCGACTATAAATGAACCGGAAACCCAGGAAATAAGAAACTCACGAAATGATCAAATCCTTGAAAAATCAACTCTTTATAGAAATTCATGAAAGGCAGAAACATTGTTAAATCAACTCTTTATATCTTATAACAAAAAGTAAAATCGAAATCTGGGAAATAAAAATCTCTCGGCCAAAATTAATCAAATCTTCCAAAAGCACTAATTTGCACCACAGCCAAACAATATTACTTACAGTTCCCTACTAAATTAAACCAAATTATCAGAAAATAAAAATCTTACAGGAAAAGCGGTGAAATCCTTGAAAAATAATCAAAGGTAAAATTAATGCCAAAAAATCAATTACTCTAAATATCGAAATGAAAAAACCGGGGAATAATTGAATCTCATCGAAAAAGCAATGAACTTATTCTTTATTAGGGAAATCCTTGTAAAATATACCAAAGCTTAACAAATATCCAAAAATGCTTTAGTGATGAAAACACACTATGTTGTCAAGGAAAAAAAATATATATATTCAATCTTAAAAATTTCTATTTTTCTTAATGTTGAAAGACACTTCCAATCCACTGCCTTCATATAAAACATAAGTATACAACATAAAAAAAATAAAATAAAAAATGAGGATCCCACTATTTTATTTGAGGAGAAAAGTGTTGGAGTATAAAGTTGATCTATAGCATAAGAAAGTCATAATAAAAAAAAAGTCAATGTTTAATTATATACAAATATATATATATATATATATATTCTAATTGTGTCTCATCAACGAGAATAGAAATAATCATTCAAGTGAGTGATAAGAAGAGTCATAGAAGTAAGAGACGGTTTTGAATTTGAGTGATAGGAAGAGTAGTCATAGAAGAATCATAATTTTTGAAGTGCATTGAAAAATATTCTTCAACGTGATCAAATTTTTTTTACTTGAAGAGTAAGTTGATATATAGAAAAACAATAACTTGGCATGAAAATTTGTTTTGTATATACCTGTTTGCAATTCTATCAAAAAAATTGTTTTGTATAGACTTTTAGAGATTGTTTTGTATATACACGGTACACCTTGTTTGCAATTTTGTATCAAAATAACAACTAATGTACACACTTACTAAAAAAGCTGACTTACTCCGAACTAAGATGATTATATGAATGAAAGTAAAAATAACCATTTACACATAACAAACCAAATGATGATAGACCATTGTTGACATATATGGACATAGCGCTTTGATCTTTTCACTGGTATAATTTTTGCATCTAGAACGGGCACCTCAGTCTTTTTCTTCTGTAAGAATTCATAAATGAATATTAGCATGCATAAAATTGAGATTCAACCTTATTTTATGTATTTCTATAATGACCTTGGATATTTATATGTCTGTACCTTAAGGACTTCATAAACATCTCTATGAAGTAACTTTTAAGTTCACAACAAAGTAGTGAAACGAAATTTTGGCCAATCGAAAGAGAAAAAGAAGTAAACGAAGCAACTTTATCTATTTAAATCATAATTCAATCCAAAATCACTTATTATATTGCTATAGACTCAGAAATCTCAAGATTAACCTTGACGAAACTCATCTTTACAACATTAACGCTATCAACAAATATATTCGTCCTTCGCGCGGATACAAAACATATGTACACAAAAAATAATTATGAAATAATCCTAATTAAAAGAAATGGATACTAAGAGTATGTCCAAAAATAAGTATAAAATAGAAAAGTAAAAATAATCACAATATATTCTTAAATTAAAATAAAAATTAACCGATTCCTGAAAGCTAAAAAGAAAAATGATACCTTAAATTTTTATTCGATGAATCCGCCATTGCAACCACAGACTTCATCAAGAGATGAAATATCTGCATACTAAACAAACAGAAAATTTATAGGAAATTAAAAATACAGGATTAAAAAAATGAACAAAATACAGATATAAAGCAGCACAAAATATTTAATCTGAGGCGAATAATAGTGTTGTTATATATAGTCATGAAGTGAAGACATGAAGAGTTAAAATTCTTTGATTTAGGATTGGAAGAGTTATTTATTTATTTATTTATTTATTGCTGAGCATCGGTTTTTCATGCTACATTAATTAAGATATATATAAAGCGTTAAATATATAGATTTCATTAAGTCTCCACTGAACAAATGAATATTATACGTGTGTTTTATTATATATACAACTTGATATGTAATGAAGTTATTTTTTAATGGTACAATATAATAGATGATTTTTTTAATGCTAATATCCATTTATAATATAACTCCTTGAAAGAAAGAAAAAACACTTAAGATATAGATTTTAGTTTCAAGATTAATTCTAATTCACTCCTATATTAGCCTCTTGATGTTTATTCATTCATTCATTGGATAACCTTTTGAAATTCTTCTTTGATTTTGCACAATAAATGAAGATTGTTAATGAATTGATCTTTTGAAGAAAAAAAAATTCTAAATTCTATAAAAATAGAAAACTCAATTCTCTCTTGTTACAACATGCCATGCCATGTTATCTACATGTGATTTTGCTTTTATATATATATAGAAGATTGCGCAATTATTTGTCTTTAATTAATGGGCTTTACAAGCCTTAACAAAAATAGATGAGTCAATTTTTCACTGCAGAACAACTTACTCTGGGCTTTGGTATTGAACAAGCACGAGTGCACGACTAATCTAATGAGTCTATCTCAATACTGCAGACCAATATCATGAATGGGCTTTTAAGCCCATCAAATTCTAAATTAGGACTTCTATTTTCCAGCCCTATGGGTCTATGAATGGACTTTTAGGCCCATTTTACTCTAAATTTGGATTTCAATCTTTCCAGCCCAATATGATGAATGGGCTTTCAGCCCATAATTTTTATAATACTCTCCTTTTACTTTGAATAATTGACAATAACGTCTTTACGCATTAGGCAATATCTTCTAAAATCCTATTGTACGAGTATAGAATCCAGGTACACATATCATATTTGAATATATGTTTATCAATTAATTTCCTGCACAAGAAACATAGGAGTGTAGAGACTATTGTGTAACTATTCTCTGATAATTAGGGTTTTTATTTGTAATTTTGGGAATCCTAAATAGATTATAATTCGGAACAAGTCGTTTTTTTTTTTTTTTAAATCTCTATACATGCAATTTCTTCGGCCCTATAAGGTGTTATGTATTAATGTTTGTGTATCATTTTTCTTACGGTTTCTTATCATGTGAAGCTTTCAATGAATTCACCATTCATGATCATTAAGATGAAAGTCTAACAAAATCGAAGAAAAATAACAATAAAATTTGATAAATTATCTTCAAATAAGTCGTACGTAGTTTTAAAAAAATAAAAAAATAAATCATTATTTGTTTGAGTCTGAGTCTTATATACTTATTAATAGTTTATTTATTTATTTATTTTGCGTCTTCAAATTTTCATGTTTCAATTTCAGATTGTTTATAATTGTCTAAATACTTCCTCCTAGTACATTTTAGTATTGATTTGAGATCTTCAAATATTTTTTATCATGGTGCGTTTTACGTGATGCATCCTTTGTAGTGAGTTAATACCTTTTCCGTTATTAAATTTTTGTCGATTTGGAAATAAAAATTTTACTTAATAAAATTAAAAACTATATATCTTTATATACACGTATTTGTTTATAGAGAAATTGCACCAAATAGCCAATTTGAAACATAGGTTTAGCAAAATAGCCAAACTTTGGTTAATTTTGTAAACTAGCCAATTAACATGAGGTGGCATTTTAATAATATTTTTTATTCCTGTAATACCCTTTAATTAATCATTTTATATTACAATTTTCGTAATTAATTAAAAAAGTAATTAAATTTTCAGCACAAATCAAGCTGTAACTAATTGTGCACAAATCTTGGAATTAATTACCAATTTTGAATCTTTATTCATCAATCTTATTTCTCTTTCTCTCTCTCTCTTCTTCATCGATCCTCTCTCTCTCTCTCTCTCTGACGACAACTGCTCCATCGCCGCCACCGATCTGGTCTCCGACGACGACCGCTCCATCGCCGCCACTGATCTGGTCTCCGACGACGACCACTCCAAACCGCTCCATCGCCGCCACCGATCTGGTCTCCGACGACGACCGCTCCATCACCGCCGACCCGTGGTCGATCAAAAGCGAGTACGGTAGCACGCTCGACGACTGGTCGATTTATCGCCAGCTTCGCCGCCGTCTCACGCTGGCTCCGTCGCCGAAACCACCGGTACTGTAATTCTTCGATCCAACTAGTTTTATTCCCGTGACAAAGTTGTGTGCTTTGTGTTCTGAGTGTTTTTTGTGTGTTGTTGGTGTTTTGTGTTAATGGCAGGTAATTGATTGAGCTTTGTGGACCACGGGCTCGGCGAGGCCGATCCCGAGGTTCGCACGATTGTGGACAAGGAGAAACAGAGGCAATTCCGGAGCCTCGAGCTCATCGCGTCAATTTCATGTGCCGTGCGGTTATGGAGACCGTCGGGTCGTGCCTCACCAACAAGTACTCCGAGGGGTTGCGCGCTCGGAAACACCGAGGCCACGGCGATCGACGGCGAAGCTTCGGCGGTCTTACGGGAGAGAGAAAGAGAGAGATTATTTTTTGTATTTAAAATATTTGATTATTGTATTTACATTTTAATATGAATAATATTTTTTATTGTTAATTTACGTTGATTCGTTGTTAATTTATGTTAATTCGTTGTTAATTTACGTTGATTCGTTGTTGATTTACGTTAATTCGTTGTTAATTTACGTTGATTCGTTGTTGATTTACGTTAATTCGTTGTTGATTTACGTTAATTTGCGTCTTTAATTTGTTGATATTTTTAGAAAAAAAATAAATCCGAAAATTATATGAATGTTTTGAATTTAAAATTTGAATTATAAAAAAAAAAAGGGGTTTGGTTTTGGTTGTTACCATATTAATAGCTATTTCAATTAATAGCAATATTTTCAATTAATGAAAATAAATGAATTTTTTAATTTTATTAAAACATGAGGGCAATAATGTAATTGGAATTCCATTTAAATGGTTAATTGGCTAGTTTACAAAATTAACCAAAGTTTGGCTATTTTGCTAAACACACTTTCAAATTTGGCTATTTCTCCGAAGCGCCCTTGTTTATAATAGAATGTACCTCGATGCATGTACTTTTGCTTTTCTTCCATGATATAAGTATATATTTAGAACGACAAAAACAAAATGATCTTTCGAAATAGTTAATGTAGACATGTGATATTGATGTTAGGTCAAGTCAAAATAGGAAGCTTAACCCCACTTTTCAATTAAGCAGAAAAGAGCATTTTATTTTCTCAATTCACATCAAAATGAAACAATTTCCTGTTAATCGCAACTCTCAACTTGCCATAAAATGACAGCTTCATCACAGACTTCTCGAAATCTTTATATCACAATTCATACTGGCCGAAAACCGCTACGGAAGATGATCGATAAATAAATCGGAATAATCAATTCTTGTTATTGTTATATTTATATAACACAGTAATCAAGAAAATTGAATTATGTCTTTTATTTTTTATAAATTAATATTTAATTTAGACCGTCATATCTAAATTAATTTATATTTTTACTTAATTTAGACCGTCATGTCTAAATTAATTTAGACCGTCATATCTAAAGGGTTAATATTCTTTTTTTTTTCTTCCCGAACAAAGTTTCAATTCTTTATTTTTGTATCTAAATTAATTTAGACCGTCATATCTAAATTAAATTAGACCGATATATCTAAAGCAAGGTTCTAAATATCGATATCGTTTCGCACTCTCCAATTTACGGATATATCGCTTGCCGACGGGTATGTCGATGGATAAATCCGAAGAAAAAGATATATCGCTTGCCGAGAATATCGCATAATTTCGCGGATATATCACATGCCGATCAAAATATCGGCGGATATTTCCGAAAATATTTTTATTATTTCAATCATATTTTTATATAGTTTCTAAATTACCAATTTAATAAATATGACACGTAGTTATAGCCTAGAAAACACTCATAAATCATAATATAACACAAACATATAACATAAAAGTCATACCTCGTAACATAATGTCGGCATAACATAAAATAAGTTAGACATTATAATAAAGTCACAGAGTACAAACATAAATATGAAGCACGATTTTAAATGCTGATATCGATGTCGTTTCGCACTCTCTATTATACGGATATATCGACGCTTGCCGATGTTGGAACCCAATTCACGGATCTGCAAAGAACACGAATAACACCAAAGGAATCGAACAGAAAAATAAAGGACACAAACTTATGGGAGAAGAATATCTCTGATTAATAATCGAAGGCAAAATACAAGAAGGTAAACTCAAACTCTAATGGACTCAGCACTTTACAAAGTGTACATGCTAGGTATATTTATAGCCTCACATAGGCGAAACCCTAGCTAACCAAATTGCACCAAATCAGGAAACTACCCTAAATAATCCTATCAAATCTTTGACTTGATCTTTGCTTGCTCCTCAAGCTACGCGCTTTCCTTGCTGGGTAGTTGATGACTTTCCCTTTCCTGCCCGGACAGCTTCTCTGTCCTCGAGCTGGCCTGCTCGTCTGCCTCTGGCCGGGCTTGCCTTCTATCCGGACGTTCTGCTCGTGTTCACCCGAGCTGGGCTGAACTCCTATCCGTCCTTGGTTCTGGCCGGTACCCGAGCTGACTTTCTCTGTGTGACGGACTAAGTCAAACTTATGCTCACATTCTCCCCCGTAAGCTTGACTTGCTTCTACTCTCTTCACTCCGAGCAGCTCTCTCATCTCCTCGAACTTGACTCTCCCTAGAGCCTTGGTAAGGATGTCTGCCCGTTGCTCCCTCGTGTTGACGAACTCCACGATGATCTCTCGCTTCTCCACACACTCACGAATGTAGTGAAACTTCGTGTCAATGTGTTGCTCCGTCCATGGAACACTGGATTCTTCATCAACGCAATTGCAGACTTGTTGTCCACGTAGAGAGTAGCTGGTCTCTGCTCGGATCCGGTCACTTCACTAAGTAGCCCCTTCAACCACATAGCTTGACATGCTGCTGCGGTTGCCGCCATGAACTCTGCTTCGCATGAGGATAGAGCTACTGTCTGCTGCTTTTGAGACTGCCAGGTGATCAGGTTTCCGTTGAGGTAGAACGCCATCCCTCCAGTACTCTTCTTGTCATCGATATTACCGGCCAGATCACTGTCCGTAAAGCCGACTAGTACTTCTGCTCCACTTCCTCTGTTGTACTGGATCCCGTAGTCCGTCGTGCCCTTCACGTATCGCAAGATGTGCTTCACCCTATGCTGGTGTGCACTTGTGGGCTTCTCCATGTATCGACTGACTATCCCGACTGCGTGTGAAATGTCTGGTCGGGTGTGGGTGAGGTACCTCAGGCACCCGATCACGCGTCTGTACTCCGTGGGATCCACTCTTCTCCCTTCAGCATCCTTCCCGAGCTGCAGCTTCGCCTCCATTGGGTATTTGCTCGGGTTGCAATCCGTCATCTCGAACTGCATGAGGATCTTCTTCGCGTAGGCCGACTGCTTCAGCGTAATGCAGTCCTTCTTCTGTTCCACCTCTAGACCGAGGTAGTACGAAAGTAATCCGAGGTCACTCATCTCGAATTCGGCCATCATCTGCTTCTTGAATCCTTCTACACCTCCTGCGCTGGATCCAGTGACTATCAGGTCGTCCACATACACTCCGACGATCAGAGTTTCCTGCCCGGTACTCCTGGTGTAGACTGCCTGCTCGCTCAAACACTTTGTGAATCCAAGATTCTTCAAGCTCTTATCAAGGCGGATGTTCCACGCTCTTGGCGCTTGTCTCAACCCGTACAGGGCCTTGGATAACTTGTACACCTTCTGCTCCTTGCCCGTGACGCCGAACCCCTCTGGTGAGGGGTTCTTGACGTACACTTCTTCCTCGAGGTCACCGTTTAAGAATGCTGACTTGACATCTTGATGGTGAATTGCCCAACCTCGATGAGTTGCTAGGGCTAGGATGAGTCTAATCGTGTCCAGTCTAGCTACTGGAGCAAAGACTTCCTCAAAGTCTATGCCTTTCCTCTGCACGTAGCCTTTAGCTACCAGCATTGCCTTGTGCTTAAGGACATTCCCCTCAGTGTCCTTCTTCAGCTTATACACCCACTTCAGGCCGATGGGATTATGACTTTTGGGCAGGTCGGTAAGCTCCCATGTCCTGTTCTTCTCAATGGACTCCATCTCCTTCTTCATTGCTTCCTGCCACTCCTGCTCGGCTGCTGCCTCCTGGTAGTTGGCTGGTTCTTCAGCACACAACAAAGAAAGTTCTTCCAGGCTCATCTCCACTTCTTGAGTATGATCGTAAACGTTTGCTAGAGGACGGAATCCTCTTGGGCCGTCTTTTATGGAGGAATCTCCCGAGCTGGACTGGCTGGTCCTGCTCGGACTTGGTGTCCTGGGTGTATCCGGGGTCTCTTCCGGGCTGGATTCACTCATGCTCGGCAAAACTGTTCCCGAGCTGGGTGTTCCGGACTGATCCTGCTCGGCAACGCCTTCTCCATCTTCAACTGTGAACTCCACTGAGTTCTGCTCGGGTTCTCCTTTCTCGTCGCGCCATTCCCACTTCATCTCCTCCTCGAACACAACATCTCTGCTCACTTGGAGTCTCCCGCGTCGTGGATCGTAGAGTCTGTGTGCCTTGCTTCCTTCTTCAACACTAAAGTACACCATCTTCTGACTCCTGTCGTCCAGCTTCTTGAGATGTGGCCCCGCAACCTTCACATGTGCGGTGCATCCGAACACTTTCAAATGTTCTAAGTGGGGTTTCTTCCCTTTCCACGCCTGGTAGGGGGTACGCTCTCCTAGCGCTTTGGTCGGAAAACGATTAAGCAGGTAGACGGCATGTCTTACTGCTTCTGCCCAAAACCGAGCTGGAACTTGCATGCTCTTGAGCAAGCTCCTCGCTGTGTTCATCACAGTTAGGTTTCGTCTTTCCACTACGCCATTCTGCTGGGGCGTGTGGGGTGCGGAAAGGTGACGTTGAACTCCTTCCTGGTCGCAGAACTCTCCGAACTGCTGGGAGGTGAATTCTCCTCCTCGGTCTGTACGCAAGACCTTTAACATGTGCACCGAGCCATTCTCCACAATCTTCTTGAACTTCTTGAAGACCTCAAAGGCTCCACTTTTCTCCTTAAGCATATAAACCCACATCCAGCGACTGTAATCATCAACAAGTAAAAGAAAGTACTTGTTACCTGCCAAAGTTGCTGGGGTGATTGGACCACATAGGTCTGCATGCACCAACTGTAAGGGTCTCTCTGCTCGGAACCTGGCCTTGATCGGAAACGGTATCCTCGCCTGCTTTGCGATCATGCAACACTCACATAGCTGGTCGGGGTGTTCTATCTTGGGAACCCTGAAGGCCATCTTCTTCTCGCCTATCATCTTGAGCGCATGAAAATTCACGTGTCCGAGCCGTGCGTGCCATAGCCAATCCGGGTCTGCCATCGATGCCATAAGACAGACGGGCTGGCATGTCTTCAGGAGAATCTTGTAGAGTCTGTTGGGTGTTCGATCCACCTTCATCAACAGCTCTCCTTCCTTGGTCCACATCTTCAGGTAGGACCCTTGCAGCAACACCGTGTTCCCGATCTCAGTCATCTGTCCTAGACTGATGATGTTGCTTTTCAACTTCGAGATGAAATACATCTGGGTCATCAGACGCTGGTCGCCATTCTTGCACTCGAACAGGATCGACCCTCTGCCTCTGATCTCTACGACTGATCCGTCGCCGAATTTCACGCTGCCCGTGATCTTCTCATCGAGCTCTTCAAACTTAGCTCGGTCCCCAGTCATGTGGTTGCTAGCTCCGTTGTCTAGATACCATACGTCGGTAGTGACTTTCTTTTCTCCGTCTACGAGGAGGTTTGCAATAACCTTATCCTCGATGAGGAAAACCTTCTCGCTGGTCTCCTCCGGATAGGTCTGTCCGGCTCCTGGGCTGATCGGCACACTGATCACTTCTGCCCGGGCCTTAGCGTCACACTTGCCATTCTGTTCGTCCAGGTGCGTTTCCTGCTCGGCAAACAACAATGCCGGCTGGTCGTCTGGGAATCTCGCTAGATTCGCCTCTTCGCCCTGGTTCCTGCTCCGGCATTCAGATGCAAAGTGCCCAAGCTTCTGACAATTGTAGCACTTCACTGTGCTCTTGTCTCTCCTGGTCGTGCCTTCCTGACGGGTAGATCCACTGCCGCGACCTCGCATGTCCCGACCTCGACCTCGTCCACGACCCTGTCCGCGTCCTCAGACTTCTCCACCAAAGCTGTTCCGACCTGAGGATCTTGTAGAAAACTCGGCTCCCCCGATTTTTCGCTGTCTGGCCGTCCACTCTTCATGCGTGAGCAGGAGGTTCTTCTCCTCATCTTTGTCACCGTAACCCCGAAGTCTCTCTTCGTGGGCCTTGAGACGACCAACAACCTCCTCGACCGACATGGTCTTGAGATCGCCGAACTGCTCAATCAATGTCACGATCTGCATGTACCTGTGAGGCACTGCTCGGAGAAATTTCTTGACGACGGTGGTCTCCTCCACCTTGTCGCCCAGCGAGCGTATGCCAGTCACAATTGACGTGAGCCGCATAGCAAAGTCGTCGATCGACTCGCTCTCTCTCATCCTCATAACCTCGAACTCACTCTTCAAGGTCTGGACCTTTGCCTCCTTGACGCGATCTGTGCCCATGTGCATGGTCTGAAGAGTTTTCCATGCTTCCTTCGCGGAATCTTTCTCAGCAAGCATGAGAAGAACTTCTTCCGGAACTGCTTGGTAGATAGCGGCTAGAGCCATTCTTTCCTTGCGCCCTTCGACACCGCCGTTCTCTACGGCCTCCCATACTCCCTGCGCCTGCAGATTCACCCTCATCTTCAACGCCCACACGGCGTAATTGCTCTTCGTGAGCATGGGGTAATGGAGTGTAACTGTGCCTTCTCTGGTCTCTGGTTTCTGCGCGACCAGAGCTCCGTCGATCGGTGACTCTGATGATGAAGACATGTTCTTCGATTGAAGCTCTGATACCACTTGTTGGAACCCAATTTACGGATCTGCAAAGAACACGAATAACACCAAAGGAATCGAACAGAAAAATAAAGGACACAAACTTATGGGAGAAGAATATCTCTGATTAATAATCGAAGGCAAAATACAAGAATGTAAACTCAAACTCTAATGGACTCAGCACTTTACAAAGTGTACATGCTAGGTATATTTATAGCCTCACATAGGCGAAACCCTAGCTAACCAAATCGCACCAAATCAGGAAACTACCCTAAATAATCCTATCAAATCTTTGACTTGATCTTTGCTTGCTCCTCAAGCTACGCGCTTTCCTTGCTGGGTAGTTGTTGACTTTTCCTTTCCTGCCCGGACAGCTTCTCTGTCCCCGAGCTGGCCTGCTCGTCTGCCTCTGGCCGGGCTTGCCTTCTATCCGGACGTTCTGCTCGTGTTCACCCGAGCTGGGCTGAACTCCTATCCGTCCTTGGTTCTGGCCGGTACCCGGGCTGACTTCCTCTGTGTGACGGACTAAGTCAAGCTTATGCTCACAGCCGACGGATAAATGGGAATAAATTATATATCGATTTTCTACGAATATCGTATCGCACTTCTCATTTTCTGGGCACGTCGTAGATATATCGAGGACATATCCGGATATTTAAAACCATGATCTAAAGGGATGAAAATTTTGACAGATGTACCAATATGGATACAAAACTAAAGAACTGAAACTTTATCTGGGCAAAAAAAAAAATAGAACCTATTGATCTATTTTTTGAAAGTATTGGAACTTTTACCGGGATTAACCCTATTTGCACAACAACCATAATATACCCTCAAAATAAGAGTATACAAAAACTACTGGGTCACGGCGTTTAGTGCAGCTACCAGATTTATCGAATTTTTTTTTTTTTGAGGGAGATTTATCGAAAATTTGGTACCAAAAAATGTGATAAAAATGATAAATGCGGTAGCTAATATGGACATAATTATTTTTACCGTAAATAACTACGTGCATGTTTTAAGCACAAAGAAAGCGTATATATTGTATATATATATATATATGGTCTTTGAGTTTTCGTGGTTGGGTTTAAGTTTACTAGAGATGAGGCAGTGAAGTTAAACTTGGATTGGATGTGTAATGTAGATAGTGGGATAATGGACCAAGAAGATGTTTGTTACAGTGAAAAGGAAGAAGCAAGCAAGCCGATAAAGATAAGAAAAATATATATATATTTTTTAAATGGATCGAAGAGAACAGCTAAGAGTCCATTTGCAACCAAAAAAGGAAGCAAGTGGGAATATGGTAAAGATCATCATCAAAACCCAACTTGCAATTCCAAGGATAAGCTACCCTTTTCCCCGGAACCATGTCGTTTTGTCCACACAGATATCTTCTCTGCATCATAAGCACGGTTTTAACTTTTAAATTCCTTGACATGTCTTTCTCCACGCATATTTTGTTAGAGTTGCGGCATGCTATCGACATGTCCGTAAAAAAAAATATAATCTATCAGATATGATGTTTTATTTTAATTACAACCTTATATTTATATTTTTTATAAGTTATAGGTATAACTTTTTATAGATGTATATATACATCTATAACTTATCAATATGATGTCTTATTATTAGTGTGATTTTTTAGTTATTTATATCTTATGATGATAAATAAGTAATTCCGAACTTATATAAAAAAATAAAAATAAAATTGTCAAAATATCAAATCATTTTTCGACTTTTCTGTCGATATTTCCGTCGGCATGCGGCATGCCCGTGAAATATCTGTGACATTTCCGGCATGCGACATAATTTTTTTATTTAACTTTCTTGTCGATATAAGATTGCCATCTCCAAACCCTTAAAATCAAATAAGAGTAAATGTTATTGAATTTATCATATTCCATTAGTTATAAACTTTTCTTTTTTTATTAGCTTATCTTAGCCAACTTTACTTTTTTATTTTTATTAATCACTTATAGGTTTTTCTTTTCATTTTTTGTCGGTTCATTCGTCTAATTTATCACCATGTATCAATTTTCTCTTAAACTATTACAAGTTTCTCCAATTATGTTATAGATTTATCACTCACATTAAAATTTAAAGAGTAATTATTATTTTTTTATCTTTTAAATTATCCTATGTTTTACCATTAATACTTTAACTTTATTATTTTATTTAACTCTATAAAAATTTTATCCATCCTAGCATTTTCTCACTCTCATTGTTGCTTTTTTTTTTTATCTTCACTGTCCACGAAGTCTTAAAGTTTGTAATATTATTTTAAATACTGATTTTCCCCTTCAAGTTTTGCGTAGAAATCGATAATATTAATAGAAATGTTTGGTTTGATACATACTAAAAATTCAGGGGTAAATAAATAAATAATATAAAAAAAAGTTTAAAGAGAAAACTGATTAAATACAAAGCTATAAGCTCAGTCGATGATATGAAAATATAAGAGGCAAACGAAAAAAAAAAAGAAGGGAAAATCTTATACATTTAATAAATTATGAATATTAGTGGTAATAGTATGGTATTCATGTTGGGAATATCGATGATTTCATCTCAATCCCGAGGCGGAAATCGCGAGATTTCATTGATACATGGACCTAGATTATATTCGAAAATCAAGGTATGAGTATAGACACATTACCAAACTTTGGGTACTTTTGCCAATTATCTGGGTTTGGTCAATTTCTCCTGTGATCGTGAGCCTCGTGATTCGGATCGGAATTCGGCCTATTGGGCTAGAGAGAACTCGAGTTTGCCTTTAGGGTATTCTCATAAGTATATCCTTAATTATGAGGTTAAGTGTAGTATTTATAGCCACATATTAAATGACTTGATGGGCTTGGGCCCACTAACAATGGACCAAGCCTATTTAGTCATTAATTAATTAATTCTCATAATTAATTATCCACTCATAATTATATCACGGACCCCGAGTGGGCTCATTACCCTTTATCGTAGTTGAGTCGGACCCAAAAAACTCAATGGACTTAAATCTCGATTCTAGCATTTCCCACAATTCACTCGTTACCATTTTACTATGCTTATCTTTGCACAAATTAATATGAAAATATGGAAGCCTAATGAAGTCAAAGGGTGTGTCATTTTATTTTATTTTATTTTTTCTTCTTGTATGAAACTCATTATTATAATAAATGGCTGTCTTTGAATAACGATTCTAAGACTAAACAAGTCAAGTGTTGTTTGGTCTTGGCTGTGTTCGATCTCCAACTTGTGTGTGTTGTGTCAAACCCGCGTGGTCCCCTTCTCTTTATTCTTTGCCTACATTTCTACACTCTTTGCATTTTTTTTCAATTGACCCAATTATTTAATTTTGCCTTTAGTGAAGTTCAGTTTCAATATTGTTTTAGTATTTTGAACTATGAATCAATTTTAATGTATATGTTCTTTTATTAAATATGGTAACAAATCCAGATTCCGGTAATGAATTCATTTTTGCCGGATAAAACTAGAACCAGAAATATGGTTCTGATTTTTTTTTTTTACTTTTAAAATCGATCAATCAAGGCGGTCGAATTAAAAATATCAGCAGTTAGGGTTGGAAGAAAAAAAAAAAAGCAGAATCCATTTTTTTTTATAAACCAAGACCAGAAAGTTCTGGTTCCAAATTTAACTATATCCAGAATTTTTAAATCCGGGAAAACTTAGAACCATAACTTGCTGATTCCGATTTTAACTCGAATATCTGATAATCTGAGTAATGGATTTACAATATCATCTACAACTAGTAATGGAGCAAACTTCTAAATAGAAGGAGCACTTAAAAAAGAAAAAAGAAGGAACTTGGATGACACTCCGTCCCTATTAGTAATATGGATAAAATTCAACAAGAAGAAAAAAATAATGACAATGTTGTCGCAGAAGAAAAAAAAAGTATCGTAATTGAGAGTTTTTGGTGCTATTATATAACGACATTGAGAACTTTTTCTACTATTATGTAAAATATTTGATACTTTCGACCCAATTTTAGATTAGGAAATGAACATAGCTCAATCTTTTTTTTATTGTTGGAAACTTTAGTACCAAAATAGTAGAAAGACACCGGCCCGATTGGCTTAACTTTGATATTTATGCTTCATATAATAACATAAAAAAAAAAGATATGCACATCTTTTTTTAATATATAGGTTTTTGTCGTCACCACAGGTCAACGTGTATAACCATTGACTGTCCACTTATTGGGTGCATGGTAGGCTAAAATACCATATTATATTTCAAAAAATCCAATGTCCACTTATTTAGTATCTCCAAAAGAGATGATAATTGGTACTTCCAAGCTTTCTCTCTACAAATAACAATAAGATCGGTTCGCATTAAATATAAAGTATACTATACATGATTAAATAATAGGATGGTCCTACTCCTATATCTAATTAATTATCTTATATCGACCGACACAGCCCTTAAAAACACAAGGTTCATTTCCTACGCGAATTAAAGCTAAAATGATAAAGATAATGTCAAGTTGTTTGACTAAAAATATATGAATAAATACAAGCTGTTTAAGGCTTGAAGTTGAGTATTCGCCGATTAGGCAATTCTCTTTAATTTTGAATGTAACCCTTTAATAGTGAAATTTGAATGACCATTTCTTAAATTTGTACGAGATATGACATATTAGAAGACAATCTTTTGGGCAATTTCCGATTCATAAAACTCCAAGAAAGAATAATAGAAAGAAGAAGAAAAGCAAGCTCAACAAGTGATGGAGACTAGAGTGTGGTCCTTTACATGGTGGCTTCCTACTTCTCCCTCTTCCTATCCAAACTCGGGTTAGCTTCAAATCAAAGTACATATACATATATACGTATACATATAAGTATATGGAAATCTGCTTTTTATAACTTTTTGTTTTCATTTTTAGTAAAATACACCCTTATTTATATATAAAAAAAAAAACATATGCCAGCGTAATTTAAAAATCTTATCCTCAAATTTTACAATGAGTAAGGGACAATTTTAAATTTTTTGAAAAATTAAAATGACGCGAGGTATTAAAATAAAAATAAAGTGCAAAATTCCAACATATATATATATAGGGTATATTTTAAATGTTTTGAAAATGTAGAGTATATTTTTATCAAAAATGAAAATAAAGACTATATATTAAAACAAAAGTCCCATATATTATAATATATACGTACGCAATAATTCTCCAATTAAAACACCAAAAAAATCAGGTATTTCATCACCACTATATAAAGTAAACCAACCAAACACCAACACATTCACATACACAAAGAAGAAGAAGCCATGGGCGTTCTCCTCTCGTGTCGTTTGCCATGCGAGAATGACAACGAGTTTAGCCTCCCCCAACCTCAAACCTCCCTCGCTTCCCAGCCCAGCCTTCCCTCAGTCCCTTCTCTCCACACACTCCCCGCAATCCCCGCCCAAAACGACGCCGCTCCCGTCCCTGTCTCCGTCACCGTCACCACGATCGCCGTGCATTCGTCCTACATCTCCTCGCTCGTCCTCGACGGCAAGTTCCTCTTCAGCTCCTCCTCTGACGGCACTGTCCGCGTCTACCCCCGCCGCCACAATCTCCACGTACCGCGCTCCGTCGCTGTATCTCAGAGCGCGATAAAATCCCTCGTCATCTCCGGCGACAAGCTCTTCACCGCCCACCAGGACCACAAGATCAGGGTATGGAAGATCGACCTCTCCGGTGACGGCAGAGGAGAGAGCGACTTCAAATGCGTGGCGACGCTCCCGACGCTGGCCGATCGCGTCTCGCGGCTCTTCTCGGCGGAGAACTACGTGACGGTGCGGAGGCACGTGAAGCGCACGTGGGTGCACCACAACGACGCCGTCTCGGCCCTCGCAGTGTCCCACGACGGCTCCATACTCTACTCGGCATCGTGGGACCGGTCGTTCAAGGTATGGCGGTGCTCGGACTTCAAGTGCCTCGAGTCTGTGCCGAACTCGCACGACGACGCGATCAACGCTATCGCGCTGACCGCCGACGGCTACGTGTACACCGGCTCTGCCGACCGGAGGATCAAGGTGTGGAGGAGAGGATCCGACGGGCATTCTCTCGTGGAGACCTTGGAGAAGCACCGGTCGGCGGTCAACGCTCTCGCAACGAGTTCCGACGGTAGGGTATTGTACTCCGGCGCGTGCGACCGGTCAATTTTGGTGTGGGAAAGGCTAGACGACTCGAAAATGGTCGTGGTCGGAGCGCTGAGAGGGCACGGAAAGGCGATACTGAGCCTCGCGGTGGTGTCTGACTTGGTGTGCAGCGGGTCGGCGGACTGCAGCGTTCGGGTTTGGAGGAGGTCACCGGAGCTAGGGTTTGACGGGAAGCCTAGCTACGCTTGCTTGGCTGTTTTGGAGGGCCACAGAAGACCGGTCAAGTGCTTGAGCATAGGGGTTGACCATAACAACAGTGAGGGTTCTGCTTCAAAGGGGTCTTCTTATTTGGTCTACAGTGGCGGTTTGGATTGTGAGATCAAAGCTTGGAAGATTTGTGTTCCTAGTTAAAAAAAAAAAAAAAATTCTTCAATTTTTTTTTTTAAAAAATTATTGGTTTAGTTATATATTGTGTTTATATGATTGTTCCTATGTAAATTAGAGGAGAGGAGCTAAAGTTTATACCTTTTTTTTTGTTATTAATGTATAAAGGAACTTCTTATATCATTTTTGCGTAATGAAGGATTTTTTTTTTAAATAAAGATCGAAGTTCGGAATCTCACAAATGAATTCAAAATTTATGTTAGCACTCAAGAAAAATAAAAAATGGAGCTCTAAAATCTATATATAAAAATATCAGAGTTTATATATAGAGTATATGTGTTCTAAATTAAAGTTAAAATTAAAAACCTTTAATTCTCGCTCGAATATATATCGTCGGACGCGATTTACCAATAATGATCTACCAATTTTAATGTATTTTCTTTCTAAAAAAAATTAAATTGTCGTGCGATACTTGAAATTAATAATTCTTAGAAAGTAAATGCATATATAGAGAGACCATTAAGGCCATAAATTCCATGGAAGCAACCTCAGATTTTCTTCTTAATTTGACATGAAGTACTACTACCTCTGACATTCTTCGTTTGAATATTAGACTGATAATTTTGGCTTGAACTGAACCTAAATGTATGACAATGGAGGTTTGAACTTTGAATATGTTTGTGTAAGTTTGGTAAAGTGTGGAATTGAGGACTAAAATTTGATCTTTTGTATTAACAAGCAGGTTTACCAAATAGTATAAATATTATATATATATATATATATATATATATATATAGGGTAATGTACCCAATGTTTGATTTTCTGCGGATTATATACCCAATGTTTATTTTTGGCGGCTAATGTACCCAATGTTTGATCCGTTAGATATTTTTGGGTTTTCCGTCAGTTGACCGTTAGAGAGTTATATGTACACTTTTCGTATTTTTGACATAACTCACTCATTTTTTCTCCAAATTTTATGCACGACCTATGGTTGGAAAGATAAGAGATAGATCTACAACTTTAATGTTTTAAGTTTTGTAAAATCAGTTTTAAAAAAATACGAAATTTCAAGTACAACGTAAAACTGGACATTAGTTTAATGCAAAATATTTGTTTCGAGTAAATTTTAATATACTTAATGACTTTTTATGATGAAACGTAAAACTAAAAAGTTGTAGATAAACTTTTTATCTTTCCAACGGTTGTTTATTTATAAATTTTGGACAAAAAATGAGTGAGTTATGCCAAAAATATAAAAGATGTGATGTGAAATAATATTTCATATTTTTGGCATAACTCACTCGTTTTTTATCCAAAATTTATAAATAAACATCCGTTGGAAAGATAAAACATTTATCTACAACTTTTTACTTTTACGTTTCATCATAAAAAGTCATTAAGTATATTAAAATTTGCTCGAAACAAATATTTTGCATTAAACTAATGTCCAGTTTTACGTTGTACTTGAAATTTCGTATTTTTTTTAAACTGATTTTACAAAACTTAAAACATTAAAGTTGTAGATCTATCTCTTATCTTTCCAACCATAGGTCGTGCATAAAATTTGGACAAAAAATGAGTGAGTTATGTCAAAAATACGAAAAGTGTACATATAACTCTCTAACGGTCCAGGGACGAAACTAGGAATTAAGACCAGGGGTGACGGTTTACTAATAAGGTTCTCTTAATATTTACCTTTATTAATTTTATCTTGTTTAGAAGAAAAAAAATTACATGGCATGATAATATTATAGCATATTACTGTGTATCCAATATTTTTGTTTTGTTTTGTTGTTTATATACAATCTTCCTCAGGTATTGAGCATTAATAATATTCAGTTAAAATTTTCATGAAACATTATGGTTAATGAGCTAAATATTGTTATTGCATGTTTGAATGTTTCCTTCTATTTGATATTTAAATAAAGATTTTTGAGAAATTACACTGAATGCTATTGCTCCTTGTATTTTTTGTCCATGATATATAAATATTAATTTAACATTCATCAAATAGTTCACGTTGATAGGTTTCACTCACAGTTAGTGTAATATAACCCACTAATGACTAAACTATTTTTTTATCAAATCAATTAAAAGAATAATAGGATGAAATCATGAGAGTGGGGGTGACAACTGCCACCCCCAATTACATATAGTTCCGTCCCTGTAACGGTCAACTGACGGAAAACCCAAAAATATCTAACGGATCAAACATTGAGTACATTAGCCGCCAAAAATAAACATTGGGTACATAATCCGCAGAAAATCAAACATTGGGTACATTAGCCGCAATTTATATATAAGTAAACTCGTGCGTGTATTGAATATTAATATTCCCTTCACATTATTCCTTATTCTATTAATGGATCATCTGATCTCGAATTTTCAAAAAAAACAAACTCATTATATTATAAAGATGAATATAAGATTGTTGATGCTCTGACTCGTTATAATGTTAAAGATAAATATTATTTATTTACTAATTGTATTGATATGTCATCTCTTGTTAAAGCTTTGTTTAGTTCGGACAAAAATGTGTTGGTTATGTTAGACATATTTAAGATGATATTTTGTGTGGATTGGTTTTTGAATCCTTTTTGCCCAATGATTTGTTTAGTTTGAGTATTTTGACTTATTATTGTAAATTGTATTGATCATTTTGTTATTACTAATTTCCTCTGCTATATGTGAGAATATATAAATAAATTTGAGTTGGAACTACGATACACATGATATCTGACTATTCATAATAATAAAAAAAGAATTCAGTAATTATGTCAAGAAAAAGAAATGCATCTGTTTTAATGATTTAATACGTAATTTAGAAATGCATCTAATCACTTAATCATTTGCTTAATATGGAGTTTTTATTTTAATCATAAAAAACCTACCACAATCACATGGCGTATGCTAGAGAGGGGAATAAGATTTTTAAATTATTAGTTTATACCAACTCACATGACCTATCATTTTCTTAATTAGTGGGTAAAAATATTTTAGTTTATCTTAATTGTTAAAAATCTAACCCTCTCCGTTTTTTTATGTGTTTATTATAGATTATAACATAGTAAATACAATACGGACAATATCCATATACATATCTATTATTATAGATCTATTCTGCTCTTAAAGTGAAAAGATATTTTGCATTATTTATATATAATAGAGTCACATACACTATGTACGTGGTATATATAGGTTTCCTTTTGGGAAGTTTCCATAGTCATTACATTCTCCTTTTTGAAGACACATTTGCATTATTATAAGATAGTTTATGAGTATTAATAAA
The DNA here is from genome assembly GCA_954871525.1 of Parietaria judaica. Classification (NCBI taxonomy): domain Eukaryota; kingdom Viridiplantae; phylum Streptophyta; class Magnoliopsida; order Rosales; family Urticaceae; genus Parietaria; species Parietaria judaica. Next base: position 44,459,563 of record OX940861.1, read on the forward strand.
TGAGCAAAGACCTTTACTTCCCTATATAACATGGTCTAATTATAATATCACGTATTGTGAGATTTTAACATGATCGAAAATATAATGAGGGCCACACAATATTTTTATATATAATTTTTAAAAAATAATATTTAGGCTAAGGATAGTACTGGAATAAATATATAATTCAACAGGATTCACAATTATTGACCATGAAAATTCTATTCATCTCCCTCATCATTATGTGTGTACATATCCATATTTGAATTGAATTTATGTGAATTTACTAAGATCTTATTGGTTAGTCAATTTCTGTGTGTGTTGTTGACGTTGATATTCTTTTAGCTTTGAAGGAGTTGTCTGTTTCAAAGATCTTTCACAATTCTCAAGCGAGGTTTATTTTGTAGTGCCTTACAGATCGTGATTATTCATCGTCAAAGATATTTCCAATTAATTTGCTTTACTATACGTCATGCATATTGAATTATTATATATTTGTTAATAGTTTATATATTTCGATTGATAATACCCAAAATACAGTCACTTATTGTTTGGATTTGTAAATAGTACGGAGATAAAATAGTCACTTCAATAGAATATATAGTATGCAAATCTCAATACAAATATCACATGTATAAAATATGCAATTTGCGTGACACCAATGATAATTCCTCAATAAATAAATAAAAAAGTTATTAGCGACAAAATGCCCAAGTATTTGAAATAAGGCGATATAGAATTTACTTAAAAAATGGTGGCAAAAGTACTAGCTCATATTTTTTGACGGATCAGTAGATCTCATCCAATTCACATTGTGTTTTTTTAATTAGTTTTATACCTTCCGATTCACAAATAACTTAGGTACTTTTATCGTTAATAACCCAAAAAATAATCAAAGATGGTGAAAAAATGAAGTGGATACGCATTGATGTGTCGTTTTATCCGATTTATACTTAGCTGTTCATTTTTAGCGACTAAATTCAGGTGATACGTCATTGTTTTCGCTTTATTAAAGATAAGAGTAAAATATTATCCCAAAAAAAAAAAAAAAATCACATTGTGCATTTACATCGTCATTCAAGATGGTCACTTTGACCCCGATTCTTTAAGAGTCGATTTAAGTCCACTTTAACCAATAGCACAATATCAAGAAGCACTTGCTTAATTATTATTTATGAGCAAGAGAGCCACACAAAATCTTTGATTTAATTAACCTTTGATATTTATAAAATTAGGCAAGGGCATTTTACACTCTGTATTTCAATTTCTTTTCTTTCTCACCGATTATAAGAATTTTTAAAGCCCGATCAAGGCTTATGTTGAGGTACGATTTCGTCTATGTCAATTTGTTTTGATACGGCGAAATCTATCTATGTAGTTTATAATTTTGGGCTCCAATCATAAGAGTCCAACACCATAGGAGGCCCAATTGGCCGAATCAAGAAGGATCAACCATGAGAAAAGTCAACATTCAAGAAGAAGACACACGACAAGGATAGGCGACGAGGATACCCGTCGACGAAGAAATGTCCTTTTACACAACCTCGTCGACGAAGCCTCATCGACGAAGCCCATCACCAATCAAGGAAGAAACAGGCCAAGTCCAACAACAAAGCGTAATCTCGCGACGAGGCCAAGAAGCAGACGACGAAGACGAATATAAGCATGGAGCAATCAACGCAGCGCGAGCGACGCATCAAGGCTGACGACGATAGTTACGCCCACGATTATAGCTTTGTAATTAAGATAATCATGAGGGAATTAAACGCATTTGTAACCGGCCATTTATAAGGTCTGATTTCAATTATCAGCTGTAAAAATAGAGAGCAAACCGATGTAAAAAGAGATAAAAAAAAAATCTTGTCAAAAAATACGTTATTCACACATTACAATCCAAAAATTATCTTGACTTATTCAAAAAGACCATTTTCTTCCACGTGATCTAGTTTTAACGGAAAGACCTGAACTTTGAGGTAATCTAAAAACTGAATTACACTAATCATAACTCCGTGACTGTGAATGAGATTTTTCACCTAATTATCTTATTTCCTTTGATTATACGCAGATACTTGAAGCATAAAAAACGGACAATATATATATATATATATATATATATATTAAAGTGATATTAAAGTCAAGGTATATGTTTGACTTTACAATTACAATTACTAAAGTTAATCATATGTTGTCCAACTTGAGCCATCTTCACTCATGACAACATTTGTAATTACAATAATTTTTCAAAAACATCAAAATTATTATTATTAGGGTTAATTGCGGCAATAATGCACAACCTTTTGTCAACAGGGGTTTCAGGTCCCCAACCTTTCAAAGTGTGGGCAAAAATACACAACGTTTGTTGAATGTAAAATCCGTTGGTCCTTCCGTTAGGGATGTTAAATTATGTTGATGTGGCATCGTTAAACTGCCAAATGGACTGCCAACTTGTAATATTAATTACATAACTTAAATAATAAGAATAAATTAAATCAGATTTTAATTATGATTCAAAAAATAAATTAATACTTTAAATTAAATAAATAATTTTTACTCCCCCTAAAAATCTAACAGACTCTTCGTCGAACATGACTAAAATTTTAAAAAACGACGGATTATTAAACACGACTAAAATTTGCAAAGATTACATAACGACAGTTTATAAGAAACGACTAAAATTTTGGAAAAACGGCCGATTATTAAAAACAACTGTAATTTGAAAAATGACATAGTAAAGATGTGAATAATATTGAAGCACGAGTTTAAAAATAGGAACTAGGCGTTAAATAAGTATTGCTCATTAATTTAAAGTTTTAATTTATTTTTTGAATCATAATTAAAATATGATTTAATTTATTCTTATTAATTAGGTTATGTAATTAATATTACAAGTTGGCAGTTTATTTGGCAGTTTAACAATGCCCCATCAGCAGAATTTAACATCCCTAACGGAAGGACCAACGGATTTTACATTCAACAAACGTTGTGTATTTTTTCCAACACTTTGAAAGGTTGGGGACCTAAAACCCATGTTGACCAAAGGTTGTGCATTATTGCCATAATTAACCCTTATTGTTACTGTAACAACTTCTTTGACGAATTTTTACTCGTCTAGTATCAACTATTATGGCTTTTTTTATAGTGTTTTTAAATTTCATTTTTAGTGTTTTATTACCGCTATATACACGTTGTTTTGTGAATAAGAAACATGTTTGGTGCATATTTATGATTGAAATGTTGTTGAAAATGGTATTGTTATAGTAGGATAAGCTTGCAATTGAGAATAAAAATAATTTGTTTTATAATTTTTGACACATTGTGTATTTTCAAAAATGTTACCCACCAAACATAATTTTGAAAACAAAGTTGAAAACAATTTTAAAATCAACCAATTTTGTTTGGCCTATACCTCTCCAAAAGGTCGCGGGTTCAAACCTCATGGGACGCAAATGCGTGCCCCCTTTACATATGTAAACTTGGTCATTAATGCCATCTGTTCTTACACTGAATATATCTAGTAATGCGAGACTGAATTGTAACCTTGGCCAATACCGCCATCCTATTGAAAGGAAAAAAAAAACAGTTTTAAAATCAATCTCTTGAAAATATTTCATTAAAAATGATAACGCCCATAAAACGCTTCCAAACAGACGCATGCAATGGTGTCCAATCAACCTCAATGTTGTCAAAGAAAAAAAAAATTGGCACCAACCTCAATCTTATAGCATCTCTTAAAGAAGATGCTCTTACTAACTCGATTTCATATATGCTATTCATTAGTTTTGTCTTATGAGGTTTGTTGATTCTATGTCTTACATACAGTCAAACACATAGCTATACAAATAGATTTTGCGCATGTATCATTGTTTTCGAACATATATATTGGACATGAGTATTTTGGCAACCAATAGTGAATATTGAATAGTACCAATTTTTGAAACATTGATGTATAGTATTTGATTTTAAACTAAATGTGTTATTAGTTAATGAATTTTCCCAATATTTACATCGTGTACGTTAAATTTTGATGAATTCACAAAAATAACCATTAGGCCAACTTTACATGGTTTCAAAAAATCAACAAAAAGTTCCAGTGCACTTCAATAGTCAATGTGAAATAGTATGAACTTTTTTCCACATGTTCTAGATTTTGAATGAAAAAAAAAAAGCAATTTCTTTATAATGAAAAAAAAGCGGCTGAAATTCACAATATTAACTATTTTGTTCTCTCATACTCCTCCACTTTTTTTTAATTGATTAAATATAATTTTAGATGTGTTATTAAGTCTTCATCACATGGCACTTCTGAGTCAGAGGGAGTTTGTTACCGCACATTCAATATTATGTTAAATAATTTGAAAAAATGGACAAAATTTCAATGAGAAACATAATTGTGAACATTAAACCTCAACTAAATAAAATATTAGTTTATATCACTGTAACAATAAAAGAGAAAATATTAAGTACTTATATGACACTTAACTTTGCCCTAATTAGTATCAATAATTGTATGTATTTTTTCTTATAGGTCCTTCAACACGATTTTATGACAATTACACGGAAGTGGCCATAAGTGTCACATCAACAAAAAAATGTTCGCTCTCCAGATTAGAATCTCATCAAATTTGATATTAACAAATCAATAATCTCAATTAAATTATACTTTTTTCAGTCTAATCATGGAAAATATGACTAAATGAATATTCAATAAATAAATAATCTCGATAAAATGTTTGGTATAGCGAAAATCGCAGCACAAGAACCCTTCTTCTAACACACAAATATACATAGTATAAGAACTCTTCTTCTAACACACAAATATACATAGTATAAGATGAAACAATTCGACCAAAAACATCATTACCAAGAGAAAACCCATTCTTCCAAAAAAAAAAATCAATTATTTCATTTATCAACTTATTACACTACAAGAGTATTTACAACAAACATAACAAAATTATAATGAGAACTAACATCCCAAAAACTTCAATATTTACAACATTCAAGCTCTTCTTAACTACTTTATCAGATGTTTGTCCTGCTATTCCTCTATTGACTTTTGTTCCAGGACCTGAGAAAACCTTTGACCTTGCGTCGACCCATAGATTGACGTAATATATATATACATACAAAGGCAAAACTTCCCGGTGATTCAAAGCATCATGTGATCAATAATTGGGTTCTGATAGTTGGGCATATAAGAAACCAAGTCCAATGTACGTCACTACTCCGGACTCCTCTGGAATTTTCCGAGATTTTTACGATCCTGGTGCGAGGAAGCAGTTGCTGCTGCCAGAACTGCCGACGGCGCAAGGCATATCGCAGACCTGAAACTTAACACTCCGAGTTCCTATGTCGTTCAAAATCTCGAGTCACTCCAAAAAATCCATGTCGCTGACGAGCATGACCTAGTCCACGTCATCGTCGAGGTACTTGAGCTGGAACCCGCCGATTCGAAGCCAGAAACACTACTCGTTCTCCTCGTACAGTTGGAAGCAACTGCCACTAGTGTTGAACTTGAACCGGACCGTGTCATCTTTGTAAGTCGCTTTCCGGATGATCTTTGAACCGGTGTCCGTGCAGCTCATCTTGGCTTTAGGATGATTTTGATCCCCAGTGGTATGCGAGCTCAACAAGCTAGGATGCAGCAACGAACCAGTGCCATTGGACGAGTCGGTCATGCTCGAAGACGTCGGCTGATTTTGTTCAATTTCTTTCGTAACCACTTCGCCCATATTTGACTCCCTCATATTGTACGCATTTACCATGTTTATACCGTCGTCGTCTTCCAATTTAATCCTCGAAAGGGGATCTAGCGTTTGTAGAGATGGAGTGTTCTCTGTGAGGAGCTGATTCCTTCTTGTATCAAATTCTTGGGGCATTGAGCCCGCTGCAATGAGACCCCCGATAGACGGGTCAAACTTTAAACCTCATTCGACAACTTGAATGGAATTGAGCACAGTTTGAATTTTCCTTAAGGATCGGTTCACTTTGTTTATCTTACGAGACGACCATCTTGAGATGTCGTGTTGTCTGCAAGTTCTTTTGAGTGTGGTGTGGAAAACTACAAAACGATATGAAAGAATTTATTAAGTTACTTGATCTAGTTCAAAACTCATCGTAAAATTTATCTCGACTAATGAAAGGAGTTATTTGTCACTATAAACACCACTTATGCCAAAGAATCTAACCTCCGATACTTTTTGCATCATCCTTCAGACTGCCAAAAAAGAGTGTTGAAAAACACTCAAACTTACGGTTTTCTCCAACGTACTTCTCAAACACTATCTTCTTTGGTTTCACCAGTTCTTCGATTAGGCAACTTCAATAAGTGCTCATCAATGGAATTTAAGTCACCAACGGACACTGCCATATGAGAATTTTCTTTCGACAATGTTGGTCATTCAAGACCGGTCATCTCTCACATGCATTGTCAACAACATCAATTCCGACTAATTCGACATCCGAAACCATTCTCAAACTCTTGCAAATTCTCTGCATAGTACCAGACAAGTTGTTTAACAAAAAAGGTTGCTCCGATGCGCCCTTCATGTTCACATGGAGAAAGAACTCCAATATATAGTCGCAGTCTCCGGTATAGGTGCTTCTCCAACAAACGCATGCAAAATAACCATTAGTTCATTAATCAAACAATTTCCGTTCGAAAGAAACTTAAATTACTTGGTTGTACTTGAAGACCTAAATTTTCAATTATAGTTTTTAATTAAATGTATGTCCTAGAAACCATGTTCGTAAAATTGGTAACATCAATAACCGTCATCAACAAACGCAATACAAGATCACGACTTACTTACATGGTTGTACTTGAAGACCTTTTTTTTTCTTTCCCAAATACAGTTTGGTGTCTTGTGAACGAACCATTCATATAGTCATGAACCAAAAATCAATTAACAATCTGTAATACTAAGAAAATCAATGGAATTGAAAAAACTTCAAAAACATTACTTATAACATTACTTCAAAAATTGAATAAAAAAATTAGCCAAATAAATTGTGATAGATTGAAATGATCTTGAAAAAATATTGGCAAAAGAATCTTAGTTGAGAAACGACACAACGGACGGGGAAAGACGAAGCTTTATCTTCGGAATCAAAACATTTAGGGATCGAAAATACAAAGAAGCTACGTAATCTGCTTTGTCAAATTCATCAAAACCTCAGTTATATAGATAATGGGAATCCAAGAATACTTTAGGCTAAAACTCATCAAACTTGGTGAGAGAAACATATGTATAAAATGAAACACGGATCTTGAAAGTGCTCTTAAGCATTAAAAATCAAATATGGAAAGAAAAATGTAAATTGTGAAGCACCTAAAAAACTGTACAAATCTATCATAGTAAAAATCATAAAAAAAAATGACCAATAATGATTCTTTAAAAATTACCTGTACAAATCTGCAAGCATGTAAAGGGTGGTTAAGATCACCGAGCATGATGTGGAAAAATAAGATGGCTGGAAGAGAGGGATACATTTAGCATTGAGAAAATGACGATAATAAATAATGACGAAATAAATTTGTCAAAAAAGAAAGTCAAACAAATTTAAGAAAAAATATAAAGCCTAAAAGAAAAAACAACTCATATTGATTAAAGGGGGTATTAGAGTCGCACTTTGAGGTACTTGTTCCTTCGTCACTAGTTTGACTCGTCAATCCATACCAACTTCCTCCCGTAGGAAAACTAACAATTTTGTTACTATCAAACCTAAACATAAAAAAAAATTACAATTGGAAAAAAAACTCTAAAAAATCAATATGATCTTAAAAGCTATTTAAAAACAAAAAAACAAACAAACACAATATCATGAAAGATTTAGAAAGAAGTAAAAAAAAAAAAAACAAAGAATCTGATTCGCATGCACTTGAATGATTCGTAGATATCCCTAAATCCAGGAGAAAAGTATGAGTGAAAAAATAATAATAAAGAGACCGAGGGACATATGTGTGAAGAGTGGGAGAATAAATCATTATATGTGTCTGTTAGGAAAATATTATGACAATTCGAAGAACCCACCCTAACCCTAGAATCATCCGAACTGAATGAAAGCATATTCATAACAACCATATAATATTAGCAATGAAAAGAAAATATAATAAAAAATAAAACAATAAAGAATGACGAACAACACAATTTTAAAACTTGCACCGAGTTCAACCTTGAATGTTAATTGAAATTTCGCTTCTCGTTTATTTTTATTTCTAGATGACGTGTTTCTTGATGTACTTATTTGCTGATCCTCATCACTTTTTTTTTTTGGCTAAATCGGCATATATTTGAGATCTGAACTTGCGGACTTACTTTGTAATTATGTAAAAACTATTTAAGCATATATATTGACACTAGCATGAAAAAAAATCAAGAATAGAAAAGCCTGAAAACAAATGAGGAACACAGATTGAACAAATTAAACATGAAATAAAAAAATAACATTAATTAACAAAGCGTCGTAACCTTTATATTTTTCTATTATTAATAATTCAAAAAAAAAGAAAAAAGAATAGGGTTAAAATTGTTGTTTTTTGGGCCCGAGATTATTTTGCTTCATATATATATATATATATATATATATATATATGTATATATATATATATATATAGATAGATAGATTAATTAATAATCGGAATTTTAGGGTGAGTATTTTTTTACAGTTTTTAAAAATAAAAGTAAAAAATTTATGTTTAGTTAAATACAAAATTTAATTTTTAATTGATTTTTTAAGGTAATTTTTAATTGTTTAAGTAACCTATTATAATCCGGGTTCAGGTTAACCCCTAGACCCCGAACCCGGAATCATAATTCGGATGCGGTTTTTATTGAATAGGTTCCGGCTAAACCCCGTTCAATATGGTAGCAATTTTCTTCAAAAGCAATTCCGATCCGGATGCGGTTTAAAACCGCAGGTTTGAATTCTTAATCATTCAAGAGCTTAACATGATTGAATTACCAATCACAATTAGAAATCGATGCACAATATTGACTCCCCACCTAAGATTTTTCAACATTTCACCTTAATTTATTTTATTTTATTTTGCCCTTACAATTATACTTTAATTGCGCTGCCAAAATTTGTTGTGCCACTGAACGCAATTGTAATTTGTATGAATTACGTACCTGGAATCATCTCTATTTAAAGATGTAATTAGTTTATGAATTTACGCTTTATTTGTTATAAGTTTGTTGTATATTACTCTATGAAGTAATTGAGTACCGGTTAAATATTGTGGTTGAATGAAAATGGAGAGAGAGAAATATATATATATATATATATATATATATATATATATATAATATATATATATATATATATATATAATAAAGAGAGAGAGAGAGAGAGAGAGAGAGAGAGAGAGTAGCTTCATGATGATTATATCCATGTGAAACAAAGCAAAAAAACCTAGCCATCAAATTCTTTCAAGGAAATATAGCACAACGCTTTGGAATTCCATAGATCTCTCTCCCTACGAGAAAAAAAAAATGATAATCATCATGTCCTTAGCTCTCTTCTCGATCCCATCATTAAGACCTCACTTTTATCATCACATGAGCCCCTTCTTTAAACATTCTCAAACCCCACAAAACTCACCTCATCAACCACAAAGATTATCCTCAATTATCAACCCTAGAAGAAAGAGAAACAAGAAGAAGAAGAAGAAGAAGAAGAAGAAGAAGAAGAAGAAGAAGAAGAAGAAGAAGAAGAAGAAGAAGAAGAAGAAGATGGCTTCGCTCAAGAAGAAAAAACCCTACCAATACCATGACAAATTGATGACCATGTGAGTGACAACATGTTGATTAGGGTTTTCATCTTCTTCTTTTCGCAGCTCTTGATGTTGGAGTTCTCTTTGGGAATGGAAGCATAACGGTCCGATCTGAAGTTTTTATGTATTTTTTTTCTTTCTAGATTTTACGTACTGGCCAGAAGAAGTTTGTGACATGTTTTTATAAATTTATGAGCAGTTTAATCGATCTATTATGGATTGAAGAACCATGTTTGGGATTTTTCGTTAATAAAGTCAATTAATATTTGAAGATGTGATGTAGTTATTGTCATGATTATTAAGTATTTAATTTTATATATGTTTTTGTTGCGCATATATATATATATATATATATATATATATATATATATATATATATATATATATATATATATATTGGAAAGAAACTATATCATTGATTGTGTTTATTAGAAATTAGGATGTTTCCTATTAGTACGAAGTACATGTGATCTATACGTTTCAGTAATTACATATATATAATGATTAAAAGATAATTAATTATTACGTCTGTATCCATGGACCATTTTAACTGGAGTATTTAAATAATTACCGGTGCATATTCCTGATCCATCACAGTTTCTTTGAATAAAGGGATTGTAATTTACGTATATACTAAATACTAATACACTAAGATCTAGAGCGTAGTTATTTTCTATATCGGTTCTCTAGGTTTAACTTCTTAGGAATATGGTAGTATTACTGCTATACAGATTAACTTACTAGGAATAAGGCAATTCGTCGTTTTTTCTTAAATTTCGGTTTTAGTTCAATTTCAAAACCATATATACATTTATTCTCAATATACAGATATATATTTCACTTCACATGTAAACTAATACGTGTTCATTAAGGGTGAAACTGGATAGGATAGGATATGGGCAAGTTGACCAACCCTATCCACATATGTGGATATAAAATAATTGTATCCACTAACCATTTTTTTTTTCAATTATCCACTTGAAATGCGGTTAGCGGTCAGTGGACCGAATTGGTTAATTTAAGGCGGATAGCGGATATTATCCAATTAATTTTGTTGGTGAAAAAACAAATACATAATACATAAAAATATAGCAGGAATAGTCAAACATAAACTTTCAAAAATGTCATAAATAATATTTCATAAATAACCAAACCAAACTATTAACACACTCTAATATTTCTATGACATAAAAGACCACAAAAACATATACAACATTTTTTTGTCACAAAGAATTAAAAAAGAAAAAAACTTAAATGAGTGAATAACCTACATAGGTTTAATATAAGGGAATAAGGATTAGGGATGTATATAATAAACAACACTAAGCACTAACCAATAACATCCAACGACATTTAAACACTAACAAAATAAAATAAATATAATTTGTAATAAATATTTATTTTTTATTTTTAAACCTGGTTGCGGTTAAAGCGGATATTCAATTTAAACTGAAAAATATAACCATTAACCAATCCAATTCTAAAAAGCAGTTGCGGATACCCATAACCATATTAAGCGGCTGATTAAAAATGGATAACTATGCAGATAATTCGTAGCGGAGCGAATATGATATGGTTGAGATCAGCGCATGGCGGATAATTATTTCAGCCCTAGTGTTCACCTACCATAAGCAATGGGTGGATTAATAAACTCGAGACAGAGTCACGCCAATAGTAAGTTGACTCTTTCTTAAGAAATGTACATAGATTAAAAATGACTAAACCAAATCCGATTTTGTAAGATTATAGACTGTGAAAAAATTTGTTTTAATTATATTTCTATTCGCTGTAGGAAGTGATCACCAAAAGATACACTCTTTAAGGCTATATCTTTACAAAGCGTTTTTGTGTGTTGAGCTTTATAATTATTGAGTGTTCCTAGGGTTTGCAAGATGAGAAACATATATTTATTAAAAGTAGCAATTGCTTTGAATCAATGATTGACTGTGTACCCTTGCATGCATGCGTACTTTTACTAGGGTTTTACAAAACCTTTCCTCGATTAACTTTCACTCAGCCAAATTGTATCAAGATCGATCTTGTCGTGCTTGGTGAGGAAAAGAATTAATTATTAACTGAATTTAAACATATACTATATTATTTATAGATTTTTACTCGGAATTTGTTTTAATTTTTATAAGTATTACGATAATGAGGCTGTATTTGTTCATTTTTTGAGTTTAAGTTCGGGAAGCTTTACTTAGTTTTTGGTATATTTGTTAAAGTTCAGTTTAGTATAAAAACTTTTAATTTCTCTTGAAAAGACGACGTTAGAGGGTGGGAAAATGACAATATGTTTTGTTCTTTATCAAGTATAGTAGAACTAGTGGCGGAACCCAGAATTACGTATAGGAAAAATAAAATTGGGCTATAATTTCAAAAAAAATATTTTTTGGAGGGGGTGATTTGAACCCACCCCTCTCCTAGTCCTACGTACATCCGCCACTGAGTAGAAGCTCGATTAAATTGTGATTTTTTTTTAAGCTTGATAAGGGGCTAATATGTTTATTTAATACTCGATAAATTAAAAATCTCGATAATATAAGGACGTTTCTCCTCCCAATATTATTAATCTATCAAGGCTACATATATTGTCTGTACATTTGAACTAAATTTTAAATTCACAGCGAAACGACACAGATTGTCCATCAACTAATTATTCTGTATTGACTTTATTTTCACAAAACGACAATGTATGTTGAGGCCACACTTTTTGTTGATAAACAATGAAAACATTGTTTGCTCTGTAAATTACAAGACTAAATAGAAAAACGACATGATATGTTGAAACGATACTGACTCATCAAAGGCTGAGCTAGTAGTCACGACTCACGACAGTATTTTATCGAAACGACAATTTATTTTGAGGCCACACTTCTTGCTTAAAAACAAATGACAACATTATCTTTGTAAAAATTACAAGACTTATAGGAAACGACTCGATATAGTTTTCTGATTACTCCATATAGTTCACCGTAGACGATCCTGTTTACAAAAAAAAAAAAAAAAAAAAAGTGGTATGGGCTTTAAAAAAAACACGGTTAATTAAATATATGAAAATAGTAAACAACAATTTATATATAACTTACCACACACACATACATATAAAATAGTGAATAGTTTAGTATATAAGTTTTGGGAAATTTGCGGCGAAAATCATCGAAGTCACTAAATTTTTGCAAATAAATCACTAACTTCTATTTTTTGCGGCAAAATCATTAATGTCATCAATTGTTTGCAGATAAGTCACTAACGTTTATTTTTTGCGGCGAAAGTCATCAAAGTCAGTAAATTCTTGCAGATAAATCACTAATGTCTATTTTTTCGCGCCAAAAGTCATTAACGTCAGTCTTTCCTTACAAATTTTATCTAGCAACGTTAAATGGCCTATCACCAGCCTACATGGCATTCACCACTTGTCTCCAACAACGACAACACGTTTTAGTGATAACATTATTTGACATAGATGTAGGCGAAAGTACCGAACGTCACACTTTTGTTGCCGACCAACTAACACCATTAGACACCTGCCTACGTGGCCGGTAGGCTGTCTCATGTGGTGTTTGTAGAGGGGGTTTTTCACCACCATTTTCCAGTCACAAAGATAATCATCCAATAACAAATAAATAACAACAAATGATGAATATCTCTGTTTTATTATAATTTCTGAAATGAGCTCGGTTTTCTTCCGTTGAATAGCTGGACAGATGAAGGATCATGATCGTCAATTTTCTCTATTTTCTTAGCCTTTTCTATTGCAAGATTTCTTTCTCTCTTTCCGGGCCTTTTCCCTCTCTTTTTCCGAACCTTTACAAATGAGGTTTATCTTGCCTTTTATAGAGTTTACAATGCCTTCCCCTCGCATCCTTCCCGCCTTTTTCTCTTTAATCATTCATTCTCTGGCGTGATTTGAGGGCAGCATGGTTAATCTTTGCTTTATGTCACTTCCGAGCAGGCTGCCGTTATGGGTAGGTGCGCCTCATTAAATGCGCATCTCGTCAGCCGTCATTCGGCTCTACAAGCCTCGTCGCTGGTGTTCTCATCAAGTGAGTAGGTCGGCTTCATTAAATGCACATCTCGTCAATGGTCATTCGGCCCTGCACAATCATCATGACGAAATCCCTCGTCGAGTGTGATAGGACACTTCTTCGCAACTTGCCTTTGTGTGGCTGTACTTCCTCGTGATCAAACCTCCTCGGGGATGATCCTCCTCGGGAATAATCCCACTCGCGGTATAACTCCCTCGGAGATTATCCTTGTCGGGGATGAGCTTCCTCGGAGATTATCCCCGTCGGGGATAATCCCCCTCGGGGTTGAACTCCCTCGGAGATTTTCCTCGGGTGACGAGCTTCCTCGGAGATTATCCTCGGGTGACGAGCTTCCTCGGAGATTATCCTCGTCAGGGATGATCCCCCTCGGGGTTGAACTTCCTCGGGGATCATCCTCGTCGGGGATAATCCCCCTCGGGGTTGAACTTCCTCGCCCCCTTCCATGTCGTTTGTGGGCAAAACGACACGAGTTGTGTTGAGGATGGATTTGACCAAATCCGACCTTAACAGTGTTCCACGTGGCACAAGCCGCAGCGTGGCCAAAGGTTGGGTACTTTCGCCACCTCGTGGCATTTTTATTTTTTATTTCCTATTATTTTTTCTATCCGTTGGCTTACGTGTTTTAATTTTTTTACATATATCAAACATAATCAAATGATTTTATAAAATATGTATTTATAAAAAGAATATGTTTTTTTTTAAATAATCAAATAATTTCTTAAAAATTATTAGTTTTAATTTATTTTAAAAAAAATTATCTTTTCTTTCCCGTGGCACATATTTTAATTTTTTTACATATGTCAAATATAATAAAATAATTTTATAAAATATGCATTTATAAAAAAAATGTTTTTTTATAGGAGGAATTTATATCTTTTAGGGTTAATTGCGCGAAAATACCAAACCTTTGGCCACGTGGCGGCTTGTGCCACGTGGAATATTAAGATCGGATTTGGTCAAATCCATCCTCAACACAACTCGTGTTGTTTTGTCCCATAAACGACATGAGTGAGGGCGAGGAAGTTCATTGCCCGAGGGTCAAACGAGGTACATCCTCGAGGAGGATTATCTCCGAGGAGGTTTAACCGCGAGGAGGTCTGACTAGCGTGAAGGCAGACTGCGATGAAATGTCCCATCACGCTCGACGAGGAACTTCGTCATGATGAATTGTGCAGAGCCGAATGACTATTGACGAGATGCGCATTTAATGCAGCCTACCTGCTCACTCGACGAGAGACATCAGCGACGAAGCGTGCAGGGCCGAATGATGGCTGACGAGACGTGCATTTAATGCAGCCCACCTACCCATTAAGGCAGTCTGCTCGGAAGTGACATAAAGCATGGGCTAACCACGCTTCTCTCAAATCACCCTGGGAAAGCTAATGATGAAAAAGAGAAAAGGGCGGGAAAGATGCGATGGGGCATAATGTAAACTCTATAAAAGGCAAGTTAAGCCTCGTTTGTAGAGGTTCGGAAAAATAGGAAAGAAAACCAGAGAAAAAGAAAGAATATTCTATAAGAGAAAGGCAGAAAAAATAGAGAAAGACATTGTTCTTGATCCTTCAACTGTCCAGCTATTCAACGAAAGGAAACCGAGCTCTTGTCGGAAATATAATAAATCAAAGATATTCACTGATCGTTATTGTTAACTTGTTATTTGTGATTATTTTTGTGACTGGAAAAGGGTGGTGAAAATCGCCCTCCACATGGAACGCCGCATAAGACAGCCTACCGGCCACGTAGGCAGGTGTCTAACGGCGTTAGTTGGTCGGCAGCAAAAGTGCGATGTTAGGTACTTTCGCCTACATTTATTGAGGTTGGGTACCTATCGGAGATTATGGCCAAATGTTGGGTATTTTCGCCGCAATTAACCCTTTCATATAATATTTGTAAGAAAAGAATGACAATAATGACTTTCGCCGCAAAAAATAAACGTTGGTGAATTATTTGCAAACAATTGATGACGTTAATGATTTGTGCCGCAAAAAATAGATGTTAGTGATTTATCTGCAAGAATTTAGTGACTTCGATGATTTTTGCCGCAAATTTCCCATAAGTTTATATTATACATATATATATAAATATATAACAATCTGAAATCATCTTAGATCGTATTATACTGATTTTAAATGAATTTACTATTAAGATCATCTATTATAGTAAAATAGTTAACATTTTTCGATTGCTCAAACCCTAATAAATTCACATTTCTTGGTAATTATTGCATTCATTTGAGAAAAAGAAAAAAAAAAAAGCATTTTGCCGAAAAAGAAAAGAAAAAAAAAATATGTGTCTTTTTAGTGACAATTATTTTCTCAAATAATTATGTCTTAACAAATCTTACCGAAAACAAAAACACAGTGCTCAACAATATTTATAACAGTTTTTCATACCCAACCTTTGGCCACGTGGTGGCTTGTGCCACGTGGCACGCCACATGAGACAGCCTAACAGCCACGTAGGCATGTGTCGAACGGTGTTAGTTGGTCGGCGACAAAAATGTGACGTTAGGTACTTTCACCTACATTTATTGAGGTTGGGTACCTATCGGAGAATATTGCCAAAGGTTGGGTATTTTTGCCGTAATTAACACAAAAAATTACAACCTAAAAGACGTTAAAGGGGTGAAAATAACACGCCCGGAAATAGGACTGAAACCGGAACCAGGAACCGGGAATTTGACTATTTTTGTCCCTGTCCGGGAAAAACTGGGACACAGTTTTCTGTCCCGGTTCTGGTTCTGAAAAGTCTTAGTTTTTTTTTTTTAAATCGGAACCGGGACACCTATTAAAATCTCGATTTTTTTAGGACCAAAATCTGGGACAAAAACCGGGACAAATCCGGGACAAAATCAAAGACAAAAACATGAAAACAGCCCACTAAGTACAAATCCAAAATGCAAAATACCAACCCCGAGTACAAATCCAAAATGCGAAATACCAAATCCGAGTACAAAAGCAAAATACAAAATACCAAATGCAATATCCGAGTTCACGTCGTGAATTTCATAATACAAAATCCAATCTCAGTGCAAAAAACCGAGTCTAAAATGCTAAATAGTAAATACCGAGTACAAACAAATCATTTTTTTTTATAACAAAACGACATATAATAAATGACATGTTAAATAAAATACCGAGTAATGGGCTGAAAAATAAATGACATGTTAGAATAATGGGCTGAAAAATAAAATAATGGATTAAAAACTTAACTAGTAAAAGACATAAGAAATGACATGTTAAAAAAACGACAAATTTATAACAAAACGACATAAAACCGGAACCGAGAAAGAAAAAAAACCAGGAATTTCATATTTTGATTTGGTTTTGGTTTTGGTTTTGGTTTTGGTTTTTCAAACTGGAACCGGGACGTCCCTTTTTAGGGTATGGTAAAAAAAAACTGATTTTTTTTACCAAAAACAGTCCGGTACTGGTACTGGGACCAGAACCGGGACGAAACCGGAAACCGAGTACAAAATTTTCACCCCTACCCGAAAATCGGTTAAAATCCAAAAGAAGACCACATCCGTATTCAATAACCCATTTTCGGATTCAAAACTCGCATAAAGTTACTGGGTACCTGTAAGGCTGTAACCGGGTTTGAAACCAAGATTTAAGGGTGAAAAAAAAGGTTTTAAGTTTTATTTATATTTCACTTTGTTATATCCACAAAAACTTAAGAAAATATTTTTATTTTATTTTTACTCTTTCCTTCACTCAAATTTTAGGGTTAAAACTTAAAATACTTTTTTTTTTGTATACTATAAAATAATTTCTCTAATTTTTTTAACAAATCAGATCCGAGTAAAAAATCAATTAACCGTGTTTTGAAAATCAAAATTTCATAATATTCGATTTCTCAGAATACCCGAACCAATTTCGTCATCCCTATAGTGAACAACCTTGCCTTTGGAAAATAATAATCCAACGATCCATATCCATTGATTGTTGACCTTCTCTCCATCTTCACCGTCCAATCACGCCACACAATTATGCCTCCGCGTTTCTCCACTCCGTTTCGAAACGCACACACGAAACGCGGACCCCAAACCACTCTCTTTCTCGTTGCACACAGAAACCACTCTCTCAGACAGAGACCTTTACTTTCCCGAGAAAATCAGCTGAGAATCCGCCGAGAAACCACTGATCTTCGATCTCGGCTTCGCTTTCTGGACGAGCACTTGTGGTTTCGGTTCCTCCGAGCCGGTGATGCCGCGTGGTCTCGTCGATTGACAATCGCGTTTAGTTCTTCCAAGTTAGGGTTTCGGATACCGAATCATGGAGAAGAGTTCGAGGGGTCGAGTCACCATTACTCTCGGACGAAGTGGCCAAGTACGTAGCTTCTCTTACCTTTCGTTTCTTCGTCTTCTTTGCTTTGGCTGTTCTCTGAGCTTTCGTAGACCTGTTTCGCTGCTGAATGAAAGAAGAGAAGATATAATTTGATTGCCATTTTTTCCACCATTTTTGGGGTTTTTAGTGTAGGAAAGTTAGGTTTTTCAGTTTTCTCTGTTATAGGCATAGTTTTTTTGGGTGTTAATCTATGGCGGTACAGGTAGTGAAGAGGGAGGCTTCCTCTGCGGAGGCTTCTTTACCAAGAGCTGGGACGAAGCGGTCCGTAAGAGATAGGTTAGGAAGAGGTAGCGAAGACGGTCACTTCCAAAATGGAGGCCATAGCAATGGCAGCGTCAAGCGGTGCGTAATTTTTCAAATTCTCTCGTCAGTCTCGCGTTGAATGCGACAACGCGTTTTCGTCAGACTTTCGGTAACTGTTGGTTTGATATGAATCCCCTTTCTTGGTGCAGTCAACGGGGAATCACGGGCACGTCGATGTCAAGAGCTAATGGATTGGATGGTAATAAGCTTAAATGTTTGGAATAGAGTAATGTCTGTAATTTTTGTTTCTAACTTCTATTTCATTGGATCAACAAGATGAACTCATTGACAAGCATGACCTCCGATTAAAACTCATGAGAAAAAGTGCGTCGAGGAGGGCTCGCAGTAACGACAGCCGGAAGCCCGAGGACCTTCGTGATAAGTTAAAAAAAGCAGCTAGGCATTCGAATCCAACCCTTGATTCACAACGGCTTATGCATGAATCAAAGGGTCTTGGCCGAATTCCTTCGAGAAGAAGCGCAGATGATTTGCGTAAAATGGATTCAGATAGAGATTCCTATTCCCATTGGGAACATGATCAAACAAGGCGAAGATCACCAAATAGGATTCCGGTACCTTCAAGGGGTTTCTCTCCACGAAGAGGTGTAGAAGAAGCTCAGAGGAGACCGTCAAGTGGAACTTCCAGTGATGTCAGATCCGTTCCGTATATTGGTAAAGGGGTTGTTGATACAGCGAGGCCTTTGACTAACGTTGCTTTTCAATCAAACTCTGGTTTTCCGTCTGGATCGATAAAGACTGTTGCACCGCCTCATTTGAGCCAACGTCCTCCATCGAGCACCATTGTACCAAAAAGTTCATACATGGTGCAAATGCAATTCTGTTTATGCCCATTTTTATTTCAGCTACTTGCTTTGTTTTCTTTCTCATCTTCTTCTCGGGATTTTCATAGGTTGAGGAACAGCAAACTGTTGACGGATTGTTACATTCACTCGGACTGGGAAAATATGTGGTCATTTTCAAGGCCGAGGAAGTATGTCCTGTTCATGCTGTTTTTTTTTTTTTTCTCTATTGCTTGTTAATTATCTCACCTCTTGGTTGCTTCTAAGTATGTTCTTAGTTGCCGAGCAGTGGTTTTGTCGGTTTGGTTATTAGAAATGTGATAATGTTATGGCCCCGAGATATCACGTACTGTAACAATCATTTAGGCAAAGTATTTAGCCCTTTTATGTATTTTGTATTTTTAACTCGTGTATTTAAGTTTATTCATGGTAATTACTAATTATTTATTAGGTTTAAGAGAATAATTCGACCTAGTTGGTCATGCTATAGGTGCCATGTGTAGCTAGGGGAGAGTTTTATGATTTGCCTTGTCTCTTTTTGACTCAAGACACCAATTGGAGACCTTTGACCTTTTCAAGGAGGAAGGAACGAACGGTTAGAATAAATTATCCGGAGATGAATTCATCTCTTTGATGAATTCCCGTTTTCTTACATGTTTGAATTCTTTGTATGTTTACGGTTTGATTTTTGGTTCCACTTCCTACCACAATGCTTGAAAATGAATGACTTGATACTAAAATTAGATGATAGCTTCTATTTATATGGTTTCAGCAAAAATAGTCACAGCTCAGTTTGTGATTTATATAATGTTGTTCATGTCGCTTTTGTCCGTTGGCTGCTCTGTATCTCATACCTCGTTTGAATTGTTAAATTTTTGTACCTCATTTATTTAAAGCTTTACATGACCAGTATTTATTCTTTTTAATGATTTATGTTTTATATCGGTGATTTTCAGGTTGATATGACTGTATTGAGGCAGATGGGAGAAAATGACTTGAAAGAGCTCGGAATACCTATGGTACTTCTTACTCTCTTATTTACTGCTAAATCGCTCAGAATTGATTCAGGCAGCTTTAGCAACAATATTTTATTATATAGCATGAGCAATTTTTAATTATATGAGTAAATGGCAGTGATTCTCCCTGAACTTTTAATTTTTGGCAGCAATGCTCCTTAAACTTTCAAAAAATAGCACATTGCAGAAAATATTAAGTTGTGCGCGATACATGACTTAATCGAGAGTAATTTTATCAATTAGTTATGAACGAGATTAACATATCAAATTATGAGTATTGTGAAACAATTTAGAAGTCTAGTTCTCAAAGACAAGTTCGGCTGAAAGTCCGACCAAATCAGAGAAAATAATACAATAGACCAAAATATGCTAACGTGCTACTTTTGTGGCAGTAAATGCTAGTATTTTCCGTCATTAACTCGTTATAATGCCTAGGGGACAATGAGCTACTCTTTGGAAGTTTATAGGAATTTTTTGTCAAAATCTAAAGTTCAATTTGCAGAGCAAAGTTAAGGGGCATTAATGTCGATTTATTCAATTAACTATTAGTCACAAAATGATATGATATAAACTCTTCATTTTTCTCAGTTGGATTCTCGGGTTTAACCATTTTTCTCGTGAACTTGTTAAAATTGCTCGCTTTGGTTGAGACACATGGGTTAATCTTGCACTATCATCGTTTTCCAGGGACCTAGGAAAAAGATTCTCCTTTCGCTCTTACCCCGTGCGAGAAGGCAGCCATGAGAGTTAACGCTCCGAGAGCACGGAATTCCCATAGTAGGCTGTGAAAACCTTTGTTTTATTGGTAGTTGACACTAAATAGCTTGTGGGAAAATGGGAGGGAAATTTTGGAATCTAGAGTTTATATTTCATTATGCGCTGATTTATTTGGAACCTTGAGTGATTAATTTCTTCTTAACACTTGTGTAAATTGAAATCAGCAATATTGGTGGTTAGAATAATAATCATCATTACGTCGCTTTTCTCATCAATGTCGTCATTGTGCTGAATTGCTTATTAATACGTGAGTTTTCACATGTCTTTAATGCTCTTTATTCTCATTTTATTAATTTAATTTGTTAATCAAAAGTTTTGTTCCGGAAAATCCCAAGATCTTTTTAGGTAGTCAAAAGCTAGATTATCAGGCTGGGATTGTGTGCTATTTGCGCATGATGTTTTTTTTTTTTTTTTATATATATTTTTTATAGAAAAATCTTATACAAGTTGAAGTGAATCTTGCAATGGACCATCTCTTGCAAGCTTAAATATTTGAGATTACTTTTTTCTTGGTCAGTTTCTGATATTCACCGATTCAATTGAACAACAAAGTGCTTGTTCAATGCTAATAATATTTGCGGCACAAGTGTGTATATAAACAAAGTTTATTCTTTAATGCTGTCAAAGTGTTAATTCTAAGTATATATGCCATCACATTAACTTAGATTATAGGTTTGGTCGTATATATCGTTGTCGTTTGTTAGTGCCTTTTGCTTATTTATGTTGAGTTTTTTCTTTAGTGCACTTTGTCTTTCTTTATTCATTTTTACGGTGCAATTTGCTGAAATTATATTTTACTTTGGTGGAGAATAATACTCTTAGATAGAATGGATGTTGCAACAATTGTAAATTCATACGAAAAAATGCACTACTACTGGGGAAAGATCGAGTTTTCGGTAATAGATCGAATACTTAATTTTAATTCTTTTATAATGAACATAGAATATTTTATTTTAAAAGATAAAAATTGCATTTGTAAATTTAGTATCTAATTACAATAATATCGATATTTTGACCCCATCTTCTATTTCGAAAAATATGATCAGAATAGTATAAGAACACTTGATAAAAAAAAAATTATTATAATGTTCCAATAACATAATCATTAAGTAACAAAATGATGATAAAGATAGATTTAAAATTAGTAAACGGTATAACTATTATATACATTGTGCAATATAATATATATATATATATATATATTAAACTTTAATCATCATATTGGTGGATTGCGGTTTGATTTATTTTATAATAACTGTATACCGCCACCGAATGATGTATGAGTATTCAATTTTTATTTGGTGCATTATTCACCCCGATGCATTACAAAAAAGAGATTTGAAAGGCGAAATGCAACCTGAACGAGAGATTGTAAAGAATTAGTATGAATATTATTAGTATTTAAGATTAGTTGAGAGCTCGCAGTCACAACAATAATAACGCATTACCAAAGAGATTATATGCCTTAATCACACTTTTTGTTCTTTCTCGGAAAATGATGCTCTTTCTTTGCTTGCGATTAACATATTTTTAGTCAACCTTGTACTGCTCAGTACAAGTGGTCTCGTGATGCAAGTTCAATAAGCTTAATTAATCACCCACTAATCACTATTATTTCCCATTTTCTCGTTTATGAATCATCATCCTTTTATCAGTTTTCTTGAAATGAGATTGTTCAACGAAAAGACATGTGTTTTCAACTAATTATTCAACTCATGGAGTTTCTAAGAGCTTTCGGCTTTTCTTTTCACCAATTTTGAGTTGAATTAACGTGCATAATTGTGATTAAAAACAGTGAGCACAGTGAATTATTGGTGAGAAAAACATAATTATGGATGGTAAATTTTCTTGTTGGTTATGCCCAATTTGATTAACTTCTTAGAGAATGTTTATGTTCGGATGAAGCGCTACGCAACGGAGATATCAAAACACGGAATTCTCTCCTACTGGCCGCTGCAACGAAGAGATAATAATCGATCCAAATACATCCGAAAACACGATGAGAAAGAGACTATGGAGGCCGTTTTATTAATCTCTACTACAATAAACAATAAGGCACAAATAAAGTCTTCTCTATATCGAAATCGAGACATATACATCAAATACCTCAAGATCAATCGCAAATTTTCGAAGACAACAAGCTTCAAGATGATTTTTCAACATAGCTACAAAAATCTTCTAAAAAAAAGTTGCTGAGTAAATGTTTTAAATTGATTGGCTTGTGTTGAGCTAGTTACATAACCAACTTAATAAAGGGATGGAGTTGTAGGCGAGAAAGACGGTTCCAATCTTACGGTCACTATTGATCGACAAATTCATGATAATTATAGTAGTCAGGGCAGGCCTTTTTTAGGAGAGATGACGTACGCACATGACTATAAATAAATAAATATATATATATATATATATATATATATATATATATTGATTTAGGAACCCTAGATTCAAGATGTATACAAATATATTCTAAATTTTTATATTGATATATAGTTTTTTTTTTTTGTTTCGATAGGGCCTTAAAATCACTCTTCGCCTAGGGTCCAGACAACGATCTACCGGTTAAAACTTAAAAATTTGATAATTCTTGTGGGTTTGCGGTTTTTGATCACTCAAATTCCCTTGTATATATATCTCACTCTTATTATGACTTTCGCCCGTCACACAATGAGTTACTTGTCAATGAGTCGAACTAAATTTACTATCATCAGGCCTCTAAATAGGAACAATACCTATAGTAATACGAGATACCTTTAGTAATCGGTTAAAATAATAATAAAAAATAATAATTACACATGTGGGATTAAACATGGCATTTCTATAAGATTGAGATAAGAATGATCAAAATTGAACTTGATTTCAGACAAGAATGAAATAGGTTGTGAATATGAGCCACTTTGTTCTTATCAGTGAGGTCTCTGAGACATAAATTGGTATATTTCATGTAAAAGCTCTCAAGCCAATCGACTATTTTAATACCGCTCTATTATTGTACAAGTAAAATATCACTTGTGATCTACTTTATTTTAGTCAAGCATGGCATTCTTGTGGATATGCTTATATTAATATAAAATACTTAAATTGTTCTTCAGATTACTCCAGAAGAGAAACATGATAGAGTGGATTATGGAACACGAATTTTATTATTTTATTTTATTTCACTTAATATATCTTATAAGCTTGGCTGATGGTGGGACTATCCTATATCTGTACAAAATATATAATTAAACAAATAAATGGATGGAATTGAATTGAATTGAATGAAATTAAATTAAATTAATTAAGCTAAGATCAATCAATTAGAAAAACCAACCCACCACCATAATCCATATATTTTTTGTGATACTTTGGCCTTAATTTTCTTCCACATGTTAAGATAATGAAATGCTTTGTGACAGCATGCCTACTTGGAATTCTTCTCCAAAAAGAAAAAGGCAAAAAAAAAAAAAAAAACTTTAGGATAAAAATAAATAAAAAGGAGTGGGAATTTGATGAGCATGAGATATTATTTATTGGTGCAACAAAGTCTGCCCAAGGAAGATCTACGAATGAAACACAATCTATTAGTTTCAAAAAATGTCTCCAAAAAACAAAAAACAAAAATAAAAAGTGGGTCCTTTTGAGTACAACTGTCCAAACTAAAATGCTTCATTTCTTTGGCATATGATAAAATAATAGTTAATAATATAATATGATGACTTGATCCACCTGAAACCATATGCCTTTTAATTAGGGAGATTATAAAATTCATATAATATAAGCTTTTTTATGCTTTAAGAAGATATGCCCAGATCTCCTAGAAGACCCTTATTAGTATATATGCTTACATCATTGCCCACTTAATTAATATTCCTTCATTAGCAACTACTCTTCCTTACTGTTTCTAAGTGCATGTCACAAGAATTTTTTTAATATAATATTATATATTATACATTGGTCAACATGGACGCATTAATCATATAAAAAATGTAGCCAATTAATTAGTGTGTGGGTTGAAGGATAATTACAAAGAAGCTTCATTATGTGCTGAATAATCACATATCTACAGAATTTTATAAACATATCATTGGTGTGTGCCACTGTAGTGGATGGGACTAGACACCAAAACAGCTGTTAATAATTTACAAGTTAGATATAATCTTTGGTCTATAGGCTATAATTCTATATATATATATATATATATATATATATATATATATATATATCATATAATATAATATATATTACCAAAATTTCAAATGATAGGTTTTGGTAGAGGACAATACATGATTCCACTACCTCATCGTTTTTTTTTTAAAATGGTTAATAGTTAAAAGAGATAATAGCGGCATAAGTATTTCAAAATCGTATAAAATAGAACAATATATTTGTAAATTTTTAATTCGGTTGAATTAATACTAAAAAAATGAATAAGTGCATTTTTGGTTTTCTATTTTCATTTACCTTATTAACATTATAAAGTCATGGAAACTTCTCAGTAGTTTATCGAATTAGCCGAAAAAAGGAACGGAACATATTACCGAGAGAACACAATTATTCAGTTATCAAGTATTAATTCAACTCTATTGAAACATTGGGAACATGCCGATCTACTTTAAATAATATATGTTGGGTATTTATGCCGCTGTATATACATGAATATAAAGTTTGATAGGCATTTAGTACAGTAATAAAGATTTGTTGCAAAGTTATTATAAAGAACCAAACCTTGCTTCCAGATGATTACATCCCCATATCTTTCTTTGACTTTTGTTATATTATAGTTACTATTCTATGAAGCTTTATCATCTCTTTTAAACATGGAATATATATCATGCCACAAGTGGAAGCATATATATAAATTATAATCGTAACTTTTTTATTGTTTTTAAAGTACTCTTAGACACTCCAAATTCCTCGTTTAAAAAAAAGAGAAAAAAGAAAGAAAAAAAAAATTGAATCCTCTCTGATGGGAAAAGCTTGAGCATGTGTATCTATTTTAAAATTAAAAATTTACAAATATTAATCATGTTACATATATTATATACTGAATCAACATTGCATGAGAGATGAGACGGCTTCTCTGATCTGACTTTTCTTTATTTTATTATTATAATACTCAATTGTAAGATGCAATGCATTGAATTGTAAACAACAGAGTTTACTATATAAAACCATATAAGCCAAACCAAAGTATGTACATTTCAAGTACCTCAACAAACCAAGTCCTCTCTCTCCTTATCTTTCTCTCTCTGTACTTCATCAATGGCCAAAGATACCTTGACCCATCTTCACCCATCAAGCTCTGATCATCAAGACCATGGCTCTTCTGCAGGGTCCTCAAGCACTGATCAGAAAAAGCTCAAGCTCTTCGGGTTCGAGCTGAACCCTCTGACCATCAAGAATGACATCCATGTGGAGATTCTCTCGTCAACTAACTGTGATCATGAGAGTGTCAACTCTTCATCAAACTCAATCCCCTCTTCCAAAACTACCCCTGATCAGAACAAGAAGTTCGAGTGCCAATACTGCTTCAAGGAGTTCGCGAACTCGCAAGCCCTAGGAGGCCACCAAAATGCCCACAAGAAGGAGAGGCTCAAGAAGAAGAGGCTGCAAATCCAAGCAAGGAAAGCCAGCCTCAGCTACTATCTCCAACCAGCCGTGCAAGGCTTCTCGTATAATAATAATTGCAACGCGAGTCCCTTGATTTTCTTCGATGAGTCCTCCTCGCAGCAGATCAGCTTCAACCCTCTTGACTCGGAGAGCTTCCACGATCAGGGCTCGTCCAGCGGCTGGTACTCGTCGCCCACCACGTGTGATTACAAAAAGTTTACCCTTACGAGACACGGCGACACACACGTCGGGTCCCGCGTCCTCTTCAAGCCCTCGCCTTTGTCGGCTTCCAAACGAAGCTCTTGTAAATCCTTGGATCTTCAGTTAGGTCTAGGGTTTCAGTCACAGATACCAAGTAATACTCCAAGTGGGGTGTGAAGATACCATGTGGCTTTGAATTTGATTAGCATGGGTCAAAAGAATAGTGAACTTCATATATATACAGAGATTGTATTTCTTCTTGTTTGTTCTATTCAATTTTATTTATTTTTAGATTATTTACAAATTCTGATCAAACGCAATAACAGGCAATATTTCGTCACACCTTTAAAGATATTTTCACCAAAATTCGCACGTCTTGCATGCATGATACATCCATATATATCACCGATGCTATATATATATATATATATATATATATATATATATATATATATATATATATATATATATATATATATATATATATATATATATACACACACACACACAAAAGTGCAACAAAATTTGATTAGTACGGGCTAAAATAATTGTATACTTCATTCAAATAGTGATTTTATTTATGCTATATATTTACATATTTCATCCTTGTAAAGATTTATTTGATATTGTAGAATTATATAGCTGTAATTATTTTTTGGATAATTGTGGTATAAGTACTCAAATTTATTCGAAAAAGTGAAGCATATTCTCAAGCTTCAATTGCAATGAATAAATACACAAAAGTCGTGAAATTTGTATTTTTTTTTTCTTTCAAATCTCTCTTGTTAAAGTTAAGTTTTTACATTGGAAAGCCTCAGATTTACACTCATTTCTGCATGTGTTGAGCTTTTTCATATTAAATACTTCAAAATTTAAGGCATACTTGTGTAAATAATTAATGTTAATAGTGACGTATGAGACTAGAACTAATAAAAAATGCATTTCACGACTTAAGATTTTTATCAAGTCCAATTGAAAGTTTGAGAATATATTGCGCTATTTAAAAAAAAAATACTTTTATTGCAATTATTCTTCTTTTTAAAGAGAGTTTGAGTCATACCATTTGAACAAAAAACATAGGTGCTTTATAGCCAAAATACGAAGAATGTTGTTCCCCGGACTTCGATGAATGTTTTACACGAATATCGGTGATAATCACGTAATTCAATACTTCATTTATTTTTTAAGGATCAAAATATTTAGATATTGTTATTGTTACTTTGCTAGGTCTTATTGTGTTATTATCTTTCGTGTATGTAATAATGTAGATACGTTTCACGTGCATGCAAATTTCGTGAAATTATAAGATCTTTGATGAAAAAATATTGCATGATTAAATTAATGGATAATGTGTGGGATGAGTTATTGAGCTCTCAAAAAATGGTTGGTGATGCCGGTGAAAACTCTAAACTACCGTTGAATCAGCTGATATATTCAAAAAAATTATATAATTTAATCAATGATCTTTAATGAGTATTTTTTTTTAGAATATAAGTTTATAATGATGCATATAGTTTCAAGTTTCAACCAATCAATGAAGGGGGTTTGCTCCTTTGGAGTACATAAAATATGAGTCTTCGGACAATGATTATGTAGGCTATCTTTACTTTGTATTAGTTTTGAATGAAATTCAAAATTAGACCATAATACACATTGAATATTGTGATAGCTGCAATTATATATGTCTTTAATATAAAGCATAAATCTAATATATATATATATATATATAACTTGTTTGAAATTGGAATATGGTCCAACAAAGTCATTAAACTTTAGTATATATGTACATGTGTTAGAGCAACAGAATACCTACTTATTGGATGCTTATTAGTTTATTAATTTCTTTAGAAAAACCGAAAGACTTTCTTTAATTAAACCAAACCTAAAGGAGAATAAGAACGTGGACAATTATTTAAATAAATAATTGCGAAACCCATTTGCATTATAATGGTTTTAGTTATTGCTTGGGTGCTTCGACTGTCACCCATCTTTAGATTAATTTTATATATAATAATAAATAATTGAGGGAATAAATAATACATTTTTTTATAACTTACTTTACATAATTTCCGGTGGTGAAGGATTTTTATTATTATTTAGTTTAGGGGTAAATTTTGAGCGTTCATGCATTTTATTTATTTATTATGAACGTATTGGAATTAAGAGATAGAAAATATTCAACGTTCCCATAGTTTGCATTTAAAATCCTATGCTCCAACTTTGAAAAAAAAAATGAACCTTAAAAAAATTAATTAAAACAATATAACGGTATATCGGTAAATGTCACATGACATCCTGATGTATAATGGCACGTAACATTATACATCAATTCGTCATGTGACATTTACTGTGTCCTTCTACTTGTGTTTTAATTATGTAACATTAATTGTTTTTATACTGAAGTTCAAACGAAGGTAAATGTAATTTTTGTTAAAATTGAATATTTTCGCCGCAAATAACTTAAAAATTAGCATGATGCTTATTAACTGTATAATTTTAGTAAACAATTTTGATTTCCTTTATTGTTTATTATATTTATACAGCTTTGCATAAATATTATATATCACAACATGATCGTCACTCCTATACACAAACTAATAATATTATAGGTATCGTACGTTGATCTTAAATATTTCTTCAAATAAAAAATTGAGAGGAAAAAGCGAGAATAATAGGAGATGGTTTTTGACCAGTTCCTATGAATTTGCTAGGGTTTTGGCTAAGCTTAAGAAGACCTACTTATCTCGAGATAATATAGTTTAGAAGAATTAAATTATTCATAATCTAGAAGAATATCATTTATTGATCATGTCACAAGAATTAAATGTATTTATTTTCTTACGATAACCATCTTTTTGAATTTGCAAATTTTAATTCTTTTTAAATAATTGCTTGTTTGAATTATTCTTCTCGATTTCTCAACATCATATAAGCTAAGCACATGATGGTTTTTGAAGAAAACATAGTTTGATCTAAATTATTATTATTTTAATTTAATACATCTTTAGCTAAGAATTAGGGTTGATAGCCAAGATAAATAATTATATGCACTATTATATTTATTTCTTAACTTTAACATTAATTTACCAACGTACTATCATTGCACCTCAAATTTGTCTTCTCAAATTTTAGCTATGAATTCAAAAGAAAAAAAAAATCCTAATTAAACTTTCAGAGGCCACGTCTTATTATTAAGATTTATTTATCCAAATTATTACAAACCTTATTTCAATATAAACAAATAATGAAGCCTTTGTCCCGTAAAAATCATGGATATATTATACGCTTTTTGGGCAATAATGATCCTCAATTACTTTTTTTTTTCCTTCGTTCACATAGTTTTAAATGATATTTTTTTATTTCCATACTCTAATTCTCTTTTTTTCTTTTCTTTCTAAATTGCGAGATATTATCTTAAAAAAAAAAGTATATATATATATATATTTGTTTTCGGTGTATAAATTGACATGTTCGACAAACTTTAAGCTCAAAGATGTCAGAGCAAATTAATAAATGTATATAAACAAATCATCTAGTCTTTGTCGCACATGCTTAAGACTAGTAGAAAGGTGATTAATTTATAATCGATGGAACAGACACTTAACATAAGATTCAATTTTAAATGTGTTTTGAAGATATTGGTTAAAAGTTAAGCCAAAGAAATCCTTGAAATTGACTTCAAAATCTTAGAACGTTTGATTAAACAATGTAATAAGTTATCAGTTTCGTAAGATACGTGACAAAAAGATTACCAAGCGTACATGCAAATATATTATTTTACATATGCATGTATATATATTATATATAATGTATTTTAATTTTATATGCAACATTAAATTATGCACCATGGCCGGTTGGTCAATGCCTTAACATATTAAATATAATTAAATAGCTGACAATAAGAACTGGGAACTTCATATTTAATAGTAAGAATGACGAAACTAAAAAAACTAAAAAAATTAAATCAAGTAGGTTAGTATTCTTTATGCATTATTAATAAGTTATGAACTTTGGACATTTATTTATATTAATAATACGATATGCTTTGATCGAAGGACGATCTTTCCAAGATGAAGTGTCGTGAAAGCTAGCTGTTTCTAGATACTTATACATTGTATGTGTGATAAAAATATATATATTGCATGCAAACTCTAAGGTAAAGTAATTTTTTAGGTCAATATGTTACATTTATTTATGATTTGAAGCCATTTACTTTCTTTCCTTTAGCATTTAAGTTCATTGGGCCTTCTATTTATTGGGCCTATGTTGAGGTCCAAAATAGTTAAATATGGATTTTACAAGGTGGACGAAGAGTTTCCACTTTTCTGAAGGGAAAATTGCCGGGGTAAAAGTACTTAATTTTCAGTCCGCCTATTTTTTTTTATTTTTTTTTTAAGAAAAGTTGATAAAAGGGAGACTAAATAATTGAAAATTAAAATAAATTTGTCGGGAGGTGACTCATGACCCTCTATGAACCTACTTTAACAGGAATTGAACATAGATTGTTTTACTGAACTTTAGTGCATTTTCCTCAACAAAAAGAACGTGTGGGTACTTGTCGACACAATTGACACAAAAATAACTTAAGTATTTTTATCGTTATTATTCGTTGTTTTTTACATTTGGATATTCTCAGTTGAACAAACAAAACCCTAGCAAATAATAAGTATTTTTATCGTTATTATTCATTGTTTTTACATTTGGATATCCTCAGTTGAACAAACAAAACCCTAGCAAATAAGATGTTCTGTATAAACAAACCCTAGCAAATAAGGACTTTGTTTCAAAATGTTCTGTACAAAAACAAAGATATTAAGTAGAAAACACAAATAAAATAAAATAAAAACTACAACGAAGCTCTATTAAAATCATACAGAACTAGCAACGAAACGAAAGTATATAAAAATAAAGTTAAAAAAAAAAAGATCAATGTAAATATTTTACACGAAAATTTAAATTGGAAAAAACATTTGAAAGCGCATAAAACTTAAATTCTCTATGAACAAAAAATTGTACAATAAATGAAAAGAGAGAGTATGTGAAATTTAACGGTGATTAAAATAATCTATCAAACGTCAAATACAACAACAAAGTCCATAATCCAAAAAGGCAAAAACTTACAAAGTCCCATATATATTATATATATATATATATATATATATATATATATATATATATATCTAACAAATAAATATTGTTCAACCCTAAGTTAAAAATCCATTATCCTCTCAAATAAATGTTTAAGATTCGCGTAACTAGATCTCTGACGGTATTTATATAAAACTACTTTTATGTTCTTCTCTTATGCCAGCTCTCTTATATTATGCAATAAAATTTCGTTAACTTAGAAACTTTGATAATATAATTTTTTAAAAAAATAACCATCACATTATTGATGAGATTCAATGCCAGCTCTCATAATGATTTTTTTTTTTAAATGTTAAAAGTATTTAGCATATGACTTCATCCAATTCATCATGATACGCCTAATACACCCACTGATAGAAATTCGGTTTATCAAAAGTAAAAATTTATCGAAATTCGAACATAAGAATTATTGTTATAAATAAGCGCAAGGATCCCAAATTCATTATATTTAAATCAATTTAACAATAATAAATAGCTTACTAATATCGTTCCTCGTGATAATACTGCATATTTTATCAATTAATATTATGTGCTTGACATCAGCTAAATATAATTTATTTTCCAATATATGAAATACAAATATAAAAATATATTTAAAAGAAATAAAAATTATTGTCAAAATTTTCAATATAAAAAATTAATTACTCCACAAATACCTAATTTTCTTCATTTTAGTGGCCACATTTGACGGACCACCAAACATACAAATAGTTTTTCTACTTTGAGAATTTTCACTGTAATTTTGAGTTTCGAGTATATCTCACAACGCTTGCATAACTGATAGGTATTTATACCGCAAATATTTCCAAAGTCATTATATATATAGTTTTTACATATTAAGATGTCATGGAAACTATTAATTAGTCAATTAGACGATAAGTCACCCTCGTGATCATCATCCTTGAAGCAAATACACGACTTCTTTGATGCCTAAGCCTTTCATCACCTAAAAAGAGAAATTGGAAAGAAAAAAAAATAGACAAAATGGGTTTGTCTTCGCACCTACTAAATGAAGAGAAAAAAAAAAAAAAAAAGCATTTATTTGCTTGTTGGCTAGATTCCATACTTTTTATTAATTTATTTCTACGTTATTAAACGGTATAAGTATCTGTTATGCGTATTTTCCGGAGCCTAGAAAAATTAAGGCCCAAGACATATTAGGCCCACTAACTCGACTTTGACCCGCTCAGGAAAAGTCAAAACCAAACCGGCCCGAAAAAGTCAACAAAAAGTCAAAGGGCCCGGCCCAGAAAAGTCAAAGGGCTGACCGAATGGTCAGCCAAAAAAGTCAACGGCTCGACCCGAAAAGTCAACCCCAAAAGTCAATGGATTGACCCGAATGGTCAACCAAAAAAGTCAACGGGTCCGACCCAGAAGGTCAACAAAAAGTCAACCCGAACTCACTCGGGAAATGTCGACTCGGCCCGGCTTAAAATCATGCCTTCGGGGCGCGCCGCGCGCCCCGAAGGCATGAAATCGAACATTTCGCACTCTATAAATACTAGGGCACCCCCGCCACAATCGGCAAGCACTCCCGAAGCCAAAAAACCTCTGTTTCCCGTTTATTCATAAATTCCGACTCAAATACTCGACTAATGTTAAGCGTCGGAGCGGGCGACAGAGGACCCCCCCTCTGTTCCCCTTCGGAGTTCACGTTTTACAGGAACGGAGGCAGGTTATACAGGGAAGATTTCCGGCCTATCAATACCGAAGATCAAGCTTCAAAGCCCATTCCGACCGTCAAGCGGGCGTTGGGCCCGGCCCAAAATCAAGACCTGGGCCGCATTCAAGTTAATCAAATTTTAGGCATTAACATTTGGCGCTAGAAGGAGGGGCCCCGACAAGTTCATAGCCTCGGAGTCTCGCCAGCAAAACTTTCCTATACCACCTCTCGACGAACAGGTTTCGAAGAGACGAACATGTCACAAAATGACGTATAGGTTTTGAAGAGACAAACAGGTCATGGAAGACGAACAGGTTACGAAAAGTCGTACAGGTCACGATAATGACTAACAGGTCACAATAATGACTAACAGGTCACAAGAATGGCTAAAGAGACGCTAAGAGTTCAACACCATCATCAAGGAATGTCCGAACACATAAGCTAACACGCTCTCGGTCATTGGACACCCGCCTCCTCGTCAACTAAGTCCAGGACATGACTCCATCGTCAATAAATCTATGATTCGTCTCGATTGTCGATAATTTTCAAAACCCATTTTCAACCAAATTCAGACACGCCGATCAACGATATAATAACAACGATCATGTATTTAGCGAAAAGAACGCGAAAATACAAATTGTATATATATTACAATTTTTCCTCGTTTAATATATATAAACATACATAGACTAAAGGAAAAACATAGTAAAAAATTTGTACGGATATTCAAACAGCTCGGACCAACGGAGTTCCACCGGAGCTTCGTCGCTTTGGCTCCGGAAATCCTAGCCGTCACGGCCAACACAGCCTCCACAGCGCTGCCGTAAAAACCCAGGAGCGCACTGCTCCGTGAGACTTCTTGCTCGCTGCCGCTGCTTCGCCGTCAAAGCTCCGGCCATGCCGAGCCATCGGGCACACCGAAGCGTGGAAGTCATCACCTCTTCAGATCCGTCGCGAGCACAAGGCCTCGGCCAGATCGTCGTCACGCCACCGCCCTACGCGACAGCGACCCCTTCGCCACGGCGACGGAGACCTCAGGCATCGTCCCTCACGTCGTCGCCACCTTGCGCAGGACAAACGACGAAGAGGGTTCGAGAAAACTCAGATCTGCACGGGAGGTCTCTTCTCACGCCTCCACGATCACCATCGGCCCTGGAGCTCCGCCAGACATCTCGGCGCACGCATCGCCGAAAAACGCCAGCCCGTTGTCGTCCTAGTCTGCACACGAGGCCGACTCACCAAGTCCCAGACCCGTCACCACCTGCAAACGCCACCATGGTCGACGGTGATTCAGGGTTCCACCAACAGACCCACGAACGTTCCTCCCCGCGCAATCCCAGATCCGAAAGGGTCTCCTCCACGCGCCGCCGCTGCCAACGGGGCTTCAAAACTGGTCCGGCCAGATCCTCGCGCCCGCCTCTGCTGCTCGGGGTTGGAGAAACGACGGAGAAGAAGAGAATGTCGAAGGAGGAAGGGGGAGGAAACAAACGAGGCTTTGCTGCTCGACGAAGGAAGCCGAAAAAGAAAAAAGAAAAAGAGAGGCTCTCTTGCTTGCTGTCACTGATCGAGGAAAACAAAAGGCAAAAAGAAAGAAAAAATTATTAAAGTATATAAAATACATGTACAAGCTGCAAAAAAAAGGGTGAACAAAAAAAGATATATATATATATATATATATATATATATATATATAAATGGATATATATCCTAAAATCAAAGAAAATGTATATATAATGTATATACAATTCTGAAATGAAAAATATATATACACATAAAGAATATAAAGGATTTACTTTCTTGGAACTCGAAAAACGACGATTGAAGCCCGACCAAATAAAGACGATGGTCGAGATCTGAATCACAAAAACAACGTCGAAGTTCCGAATCAAGGAAATACCAACGGACAAAGTCCAATACCCGACGACGATGCCGGAGACTCATCAGGGAAAAACGACGGTCATAGTCCAAAACCCGACGACGACGCCGGAGACTCATTAGGGGAAATCAACGGACAACGTCCGAAACCCGACGCCGCCGCCAAAGGCTCATCAGGGCGAGACCACGACCAAAGTCCGAAGTTCGAAGCCCGAAGACGATGCCAAAGGTTCATCTGGGAAACACGGCGATCAAAATCCAAAGTCCGAAACCCGACGACGACGCCGGAGGCTCATCAGGGAAAATCAACGGACAACGTCCAAAACTCGACGACGACACCAAAGGCTCATCAGGGCGAGACGACGACCAAAGTCCAAAGTCCGAAGCCCGAAGACGATGCTAAAGGCTCATTAGGGAAAGACGACAGACAAAGTCCGATACCCAACGACGACGCCGGAGGCTCATTAGGGAAAATCAACGAACAAAGTTCGAAACCCGACGACGACGCCAGAGGCTCATCAAGGAAAAATAAACAAACAAAGTCTGAGAAAGGCCGGGTCTAAACCCCGCCGATTCAGGCAACAAAAAGTCCGAGAAAGGCCGGGTCTAAACCCTGCCGACTCAGGCAACGGAAAGTCCGAGAAAGGCCGGGTCTTAACCCCGCCGACTCAGGAAACAATGACCGAGAAAGGCTGGATATTAATCCCGCCGACTCAGGAAAAAAGTCCGAGAAAGGCCGGATTTTAATCCCGCCGACTCAGGCAACAAGAACCGAGAAAGGCCAGATCTCAATCCCGCCGACTCAGGTAAAATATAAAAGTCCGAGAAAGGCCGGATCTTAATCCCGCTAACTCAGGCACAAAGACCGAGAAAGGTAGGATCTTAATCCTACCGACTCATGCAACATAGACCGAGAAAGGCCGGATCGTAATCCCGCTGACTCAGGCAAAATAAGACCGAGAAAGGCTGGATCTTAATCCCGTCGACTCAGGTAATAAAGACCGAGAAAGGCCGGATCTTAATCCCGTCGACTCAGGCATAAAGACCAGAAAGGCCGGATCTCAATCCCGCTAACTCAGGCACAAAGACCGAGAAAGGTACGATCTTAATCCTACTGACTCAGGCAACATAGACCGAGAAAGGCCGGATCGTAATCTCGTCGACTCAGGCAAAATAAGATCGAGAAAGGCCGGATCTTAATCCCGTCGACTCAAGCAATAAAGACCAAGAAAGGCCGGATATTAATCTGCCGACTTAGGCATTAAATACCGAGAAAGGCCGAATCTCAATCCCGCCGACTCAGGCAATAAAGACCGATAAAGGCCGAATCTCAATCCCGTCGACTAAGGCAAAAAAGAATGAGAAAGGCCGGATATCAACCTCGCCGACTCAAACAATAAAGAACGAGAAATAAGACGCTAAGGCGTAGAAACTCGGCAAAATACTAAAAGATGCTACAGCGCAAAAGACCGAGAAATAAGACGCTAAGGCGCAAAAACTCGGCAAAATACTAAAAAGACGCTACGGCGCAAAAGACTGAGAAATAAGACGCTAAAGCATAGAAACTCGGTAAAATACTAAAAAGATGCTACAGCGCAAAAGACCGAGAAATAAGACGCTAAGGCGCAGAAACTCGGCAAAATACTAAAAGACGCAACGGCGCAAAAGACCGAGAAATAAGACGGTAAGGCGCAGAAACTCGGCAAAATACTAAAAGACGCTACGGCGCAAAATATTGGGAACTAAGACGCTGAGGCACGAAGCTCGGCAATACAATAAAAATAAGACGCTAAGGCGCAAAGACGAGGAAGTAAGACGCTAAGGCGCGAAACATTACAAAGTTATCGAAAAGTCCGAAGATTAATTCCGGCAACTTGTCCAAGATGACATAACGCATAAAGTTTCTCGCAAGATGAATCTCGCAAGAAACTGGGGGTTAATGTTATGCGTATTTTCCGGAGCCTAAAAAAATTAAGGCCCAAGACATATTAGGCCCACTAACTCGACTTTGACCCGCTCAGGAAAAGTCAAAACCAAACCGGCCCGAAAAAGTCAATAAAAAGTCAAAGGGCCGGGCCCAGAAAAGTCAAAGGGCTGACCGAATGGTCAACCAAAAAAGTCAACGGCTCGACCCGAAAAGTCAACCCCAAAAGTCAATGGATTGACCCGAATGGTCAACCAAAAAAGTCAACGGGTCCGACCCAGAAGGTCAACAAAAAGTCAACCCGAACTCACTCGGGAAATGTCGACTCGGCTCGGCTTAAAAACATGCCTTCGGGGCGCGCCGCGCGCCCCGAAGGAAAAATCATGCCTTCAGGGCGCGCCGCGCGCCGCGAAGGCAAAATCATGCCTTCGGGGCGCGCCGCGCGCCCCGAAGGCATGAAATCAAACATTTCACACTCTATAAATACGAGGGCACCCCCGCCACAATCGGCAAGCACTCCCGAAGCCAAAAAACCTCTGTTTCCCGTTTATTCATAAATTCCGACTCAAATACTCGACTAATGTTGAGCGTCGGAGCGGGCGACAGAGGACCCCCCTCTGTTCCCCTTCGGAGTTCACGTTTTTCTACTCTTTCTACAGGAACGGAGGCAGGTTATACAGGGAAGATTTCCGGCCTATCAATACCGAAGATCAAGCTTCAAAGCCCATTCCGACCGTCAAGCGGGCGTTGGGCCCGGCCCAAAATCAAGACTTGGGCCGCATTCAAGTTAATCAAATTTTAGACATTAACAGTATCAGTTCTCTTCTAACAAAAATAATAATAATAATAAGTATTTTTGTTTTGGTCGAACAAAATTGTCAAACTATAGTAATGGCATAGGCATACCACATGAATCTTTGTGCGGGCTATTTCAGTACATATGACATACTATTATTAGAAATTGACAATCTTATTTTGGCTAAAAAAAGTATTTATCAGTATTTAAAAAATTGTATTATTTACTTCACTTATGACCTGCGATGTTGAAAACTTAAAAGTAAGATACAATATCTGCTATGGCAATAAATCAAAATATTTGGCCATTGTTATAGTACGTATACTACCATAAATTGTATTGCATCATTAAAACATGTCAATCTATAGAAAAAAGAAAAAGATAAAAAAAACGTATAAAATCTAATTATTTATGTGAATCTTGCTATTTACTTTAGGTAAAACCGTATAAATTCAAAGTAGAACCATATTCATACAACTTCCTTACCGTGAATCTGACTTACATTTATAATCTTAGTTTGTAATTATTATTTATCATATCTCAGTGCATATAGAAGCTATAATTGACTAATTATCTCACATAATGTCGTTGGATGTTGTCAACTTGTCATCTTGCTAAGAAAAACGCAGATTAAGCGAAATCAGATATATATAAAAAAAAAATTGAAAATATAGAAGAACACAATAATTTTAAAAAGTGATTTGGCCGGAGATAGAAAACCGCTATATATATATATATCTACTCTTTATTAGCATTTAAAGTCCCTATGTATTATTTCTTTATTTGCTATTTAGTCATTCTCTTCATTATAACCTAAACATTATTGTATTATTGGTTTTCATTCTATTCTATCGACAGTTTCTTCCTCTCTTCTCTCTCTGATTCTAACATGGTATCAGAGCCAAATTATGAATCTTGAAAGAAGGTTGAATCTGGATACTGTTCATCGCGGCACTGTTCATCGCCGCACTGTTCATCTTGGGTTTGTGAAATTTGGGGCTTTTGTTAGATTGGCCAATTTGTTGCTTGGATTTAGTTTGCTTGGTACTCGTTCGTTATGGCTAGTCCAAAGGATGATTCGCTTTAGTCGATTAGCGCACAGTTAGATGGAAAGAACTACACATATTGGAGTTTTGTTGTGAGACATTTTCTAAGCAGGAATCGAATATGGAGCAATCTTTCTAGCAATCTTATGAAGCGCAAAATGATCGTTGGAAGGCGCAATGTGAGGAGTTGTAAGCCAAAGAATCAATTGCAATCGCGTGCCTTGTTCGTTGCTCCTCATGTTGGTTTGTCTTTGTCCAATAATTTTGGTTCGTCAAGCAGATGTTCACCTACCTGGATCTTAGACTCTGGGGCTACTCAACATATGTCTCCCAACTTGGCATCATTCGATTCTGTATCCCCTGATTCATCTATATTTATTATGACCGCTGATGGTAGTCCTATGCCATCAGAAGGTATTGGTTCTGTTGTTACTCCTCATTTGTCTCTTTCCGATGTTTACTATGTTCCGAATCTTACTCTTAATCTAGCATCGGTTGGTCAAGTGTGTGATTCTAGTGGCTCATTGGTTTGTTTCTCTACTGTTGGTTGTTGTGTTTACGACCCGCAGTCTAAGAAAGTGATTGGGACAGGCCGTCGACAAGGGAAACTCTATGTTTTGGACGAACTTAAAGTGCCAGATGTTGCAGCTTTCGGTGTGGATCTTTCCAGCTTTCGTTTAAGTCGTTCTTCTTCTGACTTTTATTTGTGGCATTCTCGTTTGGGACATGTTTCCGCGTCTCGTTTGAAGTACTTAGCTTCTACAAGAGCTCTTGGGCAGTTGAACTTTCATGATATTTCGGATTGTTGTGGATGCAAACTAGCAAAGTTTTCAGCGCTACCTTTTTATAGAAGTGTTTCATCATCTATTGCCCCTTTCGATCTTGTGCATTCTGATGTGTAGGGACCTGCTCCTGTTTCCACAAAAGGGGGTTCACGATATTATGTCTCCTTTATTGATGATTTGACGCGCTACACTTGGGTTTATCTTATGAAACGCAGATCGGACTTTCTTGGCATCTTCAATGAATTCAGAGCTCTTGTTAAAACTCAACATGGAGCCGTCATTGAGTGTTTTCGTTGCGACTTGGGGGGTGAATACACTTCTACAGATTTCTCTCAGTTACTTGCTTCTGATGGGACTATTCGTCAAACTTCATGTACAGACACTCCTCAGCAAAATGGTGTTGCTGAAAGGAAACACCGTCATCTGGTCGAAACCGCTCGTTCGTTCTTATTGTCTGCCGAGGTTCCTAGTGTTTTTTGGGGGGAAGCCATTCTTACCGCTGCTCATGTGATCAATAAAATCCCAACCTCACATAATGCAGGTTTGTCACCTTTTGAAAAATTATTGGGGAATAAGCCTGATTATTCATCGTTGCGCGTCTTTGGTTGTACCTGCTTTGTTCTTCGACCTCACGTCGAGCGTACTAAATTGACTTCTAAATCAGCCTTGTGTGTCTTTCTGGGTTATGGTAGTGGTCAAAAGGGATATCGTTGTTTTGATCCAATTGCTCATAAATTGTATGTCTCTCGCCATGTATTTTTCTTAGAGCATATCCCATTCTTTCCTGTCCCTGCTAGTTCGCATCATATGACACAATCAGATCTTGTTCGCATTGATCCTTTTGATATAGACAGTGACGATGCTCTAGTTACACAGTCTGACACTTTAGCTAATGATCTACCGACCCCTCAAGCGATTGCGGATTATCCACTTTCTGAGCATGCGGATCATCCTCCTCCACGCCAGTCTACGAGAGTGCGCAAGTCCACAAAGCTTCCCGATTTTGCTTATTCTTCATATTCTCCATCATTTGCTTCCTTCATCACCTCTATTCATGGTCTATCTGAACCTACGTCTTTTCGAGAGGCTGTTGTTGATCCACTTTGGCAGAATGCTATGGCTGAGGAGCTTGCTGCTTTACATCAGACTCATACATGGGATTTGGTTTTGTTACCACCGGGAAAACGCACCATTGGTTCCCGATGGGTTTACAAGATCAAAACTAAGTCCGATGGATCTGTTGAAAGATACAAAGCTCGACTCGTTGCTAGGGGATTTTCTCAACAATATGGCATGGATTATGAAGAGACGTTTGCTCCGGTTGCCAAAATGACTACAATTAGAACTCTCATCGTTGTTGCTTCTGTTCGTGGATGGAAAATCTCTCAGATGGACGTGGAAAATGCGTTTCTCAACGGTGATCTCCAGGAAGAAGTTTATATGGATCCGCCTCCCGGTGTCACTCACAAGGTTGGTGAAGTTTGCAAGCTTCGGAAAGCCCTCTACGGTCTCAAACAAGCCCCTCGTGCTTGGTTTGAGAAGTTCTCTACCGTGATCACATCGCTTGGCTTCTCTCGCAGTCACCATGATTATGCTTTATTCATTAAGTGCACCGGAAAAGGTCGTATTCTTCTCTCTTTGTATGTTGATGATATGATTATTACTGGTGATGATGTCGATGAGATTGAATGTCTCAAGATCAAGTTAGCTCGCTGCTTTGCTATGAAGGATTTAGGTATGCTACGGTACTTTCTGGGAATTGAGGTTGCTTAATCTCCGAAAGGATATATCCTATCTCAATCAAAGTATATTGCTGATATATTTGAGCGTGCACAACTTACCGACAACAAAGTGGTGGATACTCCGATTGAAACCAACGCTCGATATGCTTTGACTGATGGAGTAGCTCTACCGGATCCTGCTTTGTATCGTACCATTGTTGGTAGTTTGGTTTATCTTACTATTACGCGTCCCGATATTGCTCATGCCGTTCACGTGGTTAGTCAGTTTGTTGTGGCTCCTACTACAGTTCATTGGGGCGCTGTTCTTCGTATTCTTCGGTTCCTTCGAGGAACTCAATTTCAAAGCCTACTCCTATCGTCGAGCTCTTCATTGGATCTTCGTGCGTATACCGATGCTGATTGGGCTGGGGATCCCACTGATCGCAAGTCAACCACAGGGTTCTGTATCTTCCTAGGCGACTCTCTTATATCGTGGAAGAGCAAGAAACAAGATGTTATCTCTCGGTCGTCCACGGAAGCGGAGTATCGAGCCATGGCATCTACGACATGTGAGATTGTTTGGTTG
Source organism: Parietaria judaica (assembly GCA_954871525.1). Lineage (NCBI taxonomy): Eukaryota > Viridiplantae > Streptophyta > Magnoliopsida > Rosales > Urticaceae > Parietaria > Parietaria judaica. The sequence continues at coordinate 44,501,945 of OX940861.1, forward strand.
CGATGGTTACTTGCAGATATGGGTGTTAGCTCTCCTCATCCCACTCCGTTGTTTTGCGACAATAAGAGTGCCATTCAGATTGCAAGGAATGCGGTGTTTCACGAGTGTACGAAGCACATTGAGATTGATTGTCATGTTGTCAGACATCACTTTCAATGTAACCACATCACATTGCCTTTCGTTTCTTCATCGGTTCAAATTGCCGATCTCTTCACCAAGGCGCTTTCATCTTCTCGTTTCCGTTTTCTAGTTAGCAAACTCTCAATACTTGTTGCTGTAGCATTGTGAGTTTGAGAGGGGGTATTAGCATTTAAAGTCCCTATATATTATTTCTTTATCTGCTATTTAGTCCTTCTCTTCATTATAACCTAAACATTATTGTATTATTGGTTTTCATTCTATTCTATCGACAGTTTCTTCCTCTCTTCTCTCTCTGATTCTAACACTCTTAACTCAGGAGAATTTTTTTAAAATTATAAATTCAGATATCCTTAGATCTTATATACTCTCATACTCTTATGCGCACTTCGACCACATTCTTAATCGTCGCTCAAACTTCCTACGGGGTATAAAAGAGAAGATATGAGGACTAAGAAAAAAAAATCCTATTTTTCTCATTTGAACTTGTTATGATCGAAATGCTCAATACAACTTGATAAAACCCAAATGCTCTAAGAACACCCGATCCGAAAATCGGCTAAAGCGGAACCACCGATACCCGATAGTACAATCACAAACATACACAAACAAGAATTAACCAACGAACACTTCTTTATTGGAGAATATTAGCTCTCGAGTTACATACATGAGTTCTTGAACCTCTCATTCTCACTCCCTCGCTCTCACTCTCAAGCTATTTTTGTCTCTCTAGAACTAAGTTACATCATGCATGAGTCTCTCACGACTACATCATTAATCTTACCCTCCTATTAGTCTCCTCTAGGCTATATATAAACGTACATACACAAGCCTTAAACAACCTTAAGACCAATCACAACTTTAGCCTAAAAACTGGACTAATCGAATAAAAGACTTTGTAACTTTATATATGTACTCCAAGGTACAACATCTCCTGTAGCTCGCGTCCAAACTCCAGTTTCGCCTCCGCTTGTCTTCAGCTTTCCTAACTCAGACCTGAGTTGTAGTCATACTGAGAGTTCCAACTGCTGCTACGAGGGTCGCGTATCAATAAAATTGAAGTAAATACTTGAAATAGCATTTAAAATAAATATATATATATATATATTTTGTTTAATCTCCCGTGTGACCTACCATAAATGTTAGATTTATACTAAAGCTAATTCAATATGAACATGGGCAGAACTTTATATAGTTTGTCATTGGTGTCAGCAAAGGATCTTGATTTCTTCATCTCGTGAGGTCAACTTCTTGTGAAAAAAGTAATTCAAAAATATGGATTTGGAAACAAGACATCAAGAAAAAAAGGAGAATAATATATTCTAAGGAGATTGAAAGTAAGAAAAAAACGAAGAGCTTTCAAATAGGAAGCATATTTTTAAGTACGGCTGGGGGTGCTAATTAAACATAATAAAACATATTAAAAAAAGTGAGAAAATAAAAATTTAAGAAGTAATTTTTTTTTTTTAAAAAAAGTATAAATTTGAAAATGTTTAAAAAAATTGAGTAGAAATACAGCTCTCTTGATCTCTGTTAAATCGCTACTAGAGAATTAATTAAACCAATTAGACAACTTTCCATAGCAAGAAAGAAAAAATAAACATAAAATAAAGCAAGTGATCGCAACTTAATTATTTATTACTTTGCAAGGTTTAGGTAAACCACCCAAAAATAGGACTAGGAAGTTTTAGTATTGGTTAATGATAACGATCTTTATAAATTCCAAATTAATTGATAAACCTCCATCTCTTAGAGAATATCAATGGAAATCGGATGTGACAATATGGGACGGAGTACGAAATACGGAACGAGTATAACACAAACTAAATGAGTTTGGGTTAAGCTTAAGTTTATATAGCTTGATCGACACAAATACGATTAAATAATGACTAACATGATATAAAGACGAGAACACGATGAAACCTAATTAAACATAATTCAAGAATAAAAATTTATTTTGTACATTTAACATTTTTTGTTTTATTTTAAAAATGTACATATATTTTTTACTTTATAAAGGAATATATTAGCGGCGAAATTTTATCTTGAGTTTTCACAATTTAATGCGCATGTTCAAAAATTGAAGAGAAATAAACTATTACCGTTAATGAGTTATTGCATTCTAACAGTGCCAATGTGGAACCAAGCTAGTTTGACTTAATGGTAACTCCACTACACACCTCTCCAAGATGTCACGGGTTCAAACTCCATGGGACGCAAATGCGTGCCCCTTTTATATATTGTAAACTTGGCCAATAGTGTCACATGTTCTTACACTGAACGTATCTAGTAATGCGACTGTGCATTGTAAGCGTGACCGATAATGCCACTCCCATAAAAAAAAAAAAAAAAACAAACCAGTGCCAATGTGGCCGCATGTCTTGACAAGGCACGTTGCGTTGTGGGCCCTGTTGGCGGCAAAAAATATATAGGTTTATCAAGTTTTTGTAGGAAATGCCCGAGTCGGGATTTGAGTCCATTGGGCTTTCCGGGTCCGACCTGACTAAATTAAATGGAACGGGCCCACTCGGGCCCGTGGTTTAATTATGAGAATATTAATTAATTGCTAGAATTAATTAATAATGACCTATTGAGCTTAGGCTCAATTGCTGGGTCATAAAGTCCATTAGGTCATTACACCATGTGGGTTATTTATACCTCACAGGGCACCATAATTGGATGTTAACTTATCCCAGAGCCAGAGAAAAACCGCCTACCCCTCTAGCTAACCCTAAGTGCGATTTTCCTCCTTCCGGTGTTACCGTCGGTTTGCTGTCCAATCCTAGATAGAGAGACCTAGCTGTCAATCAAGGAGATTTCCCATCATCAAGACGTTCTCGTAGCGACGTGGTGGACGAGCCATAGGATTTACAATTGTGAAGCTACGATCCACATCACAAGGATATTTGTGCGCGCGTCCCGAGGAGAAATCGGCCAAGCATTGGTACTGTTTGCAAAAGTACCAAAAGTATGGTAACGTATCGAAACTCATTCTATTAGTTTTCAAATTTAATCTAGATCAATTGGTTCGATGATAACCCGTATTTTCCACCTCGGGGTTGAGAAAAATCATCGAAAAACCCAACAGTTTTTGCACTTAGATAATAAAGTACAAGAAATTAATAAATTTAGAGATTTACACCGCCAATATCTCTTTTATAAATATGTTGTTCAATTGCTGGAAAGAATAATAATGTTGGTATTTTTTAGATTTTTGCATTATATAGCTATATTTATGTTAATGTGTAAAAATGACTTTAACTTAGAGTCGGATCCAAGGTTCGGGTCCCGAGATTGACCCGCTGAACACAAGGATAATTGAATGCTGAGTCAACGCGGGTTGACTGTTGATCGTCAAAGCTGGAGGCGATTCCGTCGTCTTGGATGAGTCTCCGGGCTGTCGTTGACGATCCTCGGTGAACTTCCTTGGTGGTGGCAAAGTCCGGTTCACGGCGAAGCTCCTCGTCTGGGCGGAGTCCTTCTCTTGGCGATGTCCTCTTCTGGGCGAACTCCGGTCTTGATGAAGCTCCGTGCTAATCTTGATGATTCTTCTTCCTTGGCGAGCTCCTACGTCGAGGGATGACCTGCAAAAAAAGGTAGAATGGGCCCGGGCCCCGTCGCTTATGGTTGGGCGAGGCTGCCTACGTATCTCAGTTTAAGAGAATCAGGTCCCACGTAGTTCGGGGTTAGTGATAAATGGCAGGTGAATGACGATGTGGTTTGACTCATCGGAAGTGCCGTTGTTGGCGGCGCGGGGGTGACCATTGGCCCATTGGCTGGATATTACCGGCGTGATGTGTTCTTCGTCGACCTCGTTGGTGTTGGCGAAGGCCTTAACCTAACGAGGGATGCTCCTTGTCGACCTTGTCGCGGTAGGTGGCCTCGTGTAACGAGGGGCCTTATCCCGATGAGGGTTGCTCTTTGTCGACCTTGTCGGGGTAGGTGGCCTCGTGTAACGAGGGGCCTTATCCCAACGAGGGATGCTCCTTCCTTTGTCGACCTCACAGGTGTCGGCGTACTCGACCACCTAGCACGGGACGGCTTTGCTGACACGTCGAGACTAAGACTCTTCTTCTAGAACGATCTCAGCTCTTATTCAAGTCCTTCCTCCTATAGGAATGGACGAATTTTAGAGAGAGAAAGCTAGAGAGAGATGCTCTGGAGCAAGTTGTGCGTGAGTGTGTAAATGGGGGGGGGGGGGGGGGGGCTCCTATTTATAGGAAAACCAACTCCCTGAAATTGCACCTCATAGGGGCGTGCGAATTCCCTGGTAACTGCACCTCTAGGGGTCTGCGAATTCCCTGAATATTGCACCTTCAGGGGCTTGCGAGTTTCTCCTCTGCAGAAGGGGTCGTCGGTGCTTCTTGATTCGTCTTCGATGTCTTCGGGTCGTCCGCGAGTCCGCTTGTTGTGTTCGGGAAAATCCGGAGGATTTCCCAGAGATCTTCGTGGCCTCGGATCTCCTCGTCATGTGGAATGATTACAAGTTACGCCCTCGTCAAATTATGACGAGGGGGCTTGTCGCCTCGTCGCCTTTTTGATCTCGGGCCTCGCCAATGTCTTAGTTCGTCGGCCCCGGGTCTTTGGCTTTGGTGATGGGCTTTGACTTTTCTTAACGGGCTTTGACCTTTGCCAAAGGGGGCCCAATTTTTATATGTTACGAAAAATGCACATAACAATTTATTAGAAATTTTTGCTTTTTCTATTTTATTATTTTTTTTTAAATGTACCTCTTACTTTTAAAAACAACCATAAGATATCTCTAAGTGTAATTTGACAATACTACCCTACAATTTTATAACTTTTAATTAGTTTCATAAATAATATAAAATTCCTTACGTTGACGGTTAGTAATATTTCTTTTTGGAAAATATTAGTAATTTTTATCCAAAAATGAAATATAGAATATTCGAAAAAAATTAAAATGTGATAGTGTATCGAAATAAAACTTAAGTACACTTTGATGCTAGAGGGTATACAGCAAAAATAAAAATAAAAATAAAAATTAAAGGTAAATGATTATTGATTGATTCTTTAATAACACTCGTTAGATAAATTAAATAGATTCACTTAATATGGTTAATATTGTTTAACGATATTGACAAAACGAGCGAGTGTGAATAATATTTAGAATTAATTAAAAATGATTAAGACATTGCATAAAATCAGCAACTGACATGATTGCGACCCCTAATCTAAATTCTTAGGGCATCAAATGACAATGACCCAAAATTGATAAGCTTAGTAATAATAAAAGGATTTTTGCGGTAAAATACTCCAATATATAAAATAAGTAGAGCTGAAACTCACGACGTCGCGACTGGTCGCGACCAAATCGCCAAAAATCGCGACTGTTCCGGTCGCGACGCATCGCGACTCGTGCAGTCGCGATGGCTCGCGATTTGTCGCGACTCGCTGGGCGTTGTTTGCGGCAAATGTACCTATTTTCTTGAAATATTTATTTTTAGTACTTTTTACCCGAATTTAATTATCAAACTTTATCAATTATTTCAAAATATTCTTTAAGTATGTTAATTATTTAAAATTATTATCTCTAAGTTATTTTTTTCAAAATTAATATTTAAGTATGTTATAATTTATTATTTTGTAACATAATAATAATCTTGTTTTTTATTGTTAATTTTTAATTTGTAATATATGTTAATAAATATTAGTTTGTAACATATTAATAATTTTAACAAATTTAATTAACATATAAATAAATATGATAAGACGAGATATTTAAAAAAAATGTTGTATTATTCATTGTGAATATTACAATAAGGTGGAAGAAAGCTGTAAATATTCAGTGTAAATATTACAAGATGCCTCACTAAAACCTCTCTTGTAAAACCCTCCTTAGGGACATAAAATCAAGAGAGGAAAGAGCACATCATATTGGCGTTTACATTGCGTCACTCGGGGAATAAGGCGTTAAACCTTTCAGTCATTAGCTCCAGTTTGGTTTGGTCGGACCGTTCGGCAATCACGGGGTTGTGGAACAACAAATCATTCAACACCACTATTTGCTCGACGTGTGTGTTGGTGGTTGACGCCCTCCGGTCGTTTATGACATACTGAGCCGTACTGAATGCGCTCTCCGAAGCAACGCTTGAAATGGGGATGGGCAGTATATCCCTCGCCATTCTCGCCAATATCGGGAATCTGTCCCGTTGATTGTTCCACCACTTTATCACATCGAACTCGGCTGAATCGTCGTAGAACCGTAGGCCGTAGTACCGCTTCACTTCTTCCGGTGCGCCTTCCGGTATGTCCGCCCGTGCCAGAGCCGTACTGGATTCCCCTGCTTTCCTGCGATCTAGCCGTTGCTTGAGTCTCCGGCTAAACGCTAGTCTCGTCTTCGTTGGGCTTTCCATTACTGTCCTTTGCTCCTCCTGTGCGTTGTACTGTGGGAACCGCACGAGATATTCATTGTACAATGCAAAAAACGCTTCATTAACAACGTTAATATAATTCCGGTAATCCGCCCCTATGTTTTCCCCGCATGCTAACATCATTGGCCCCCAATTAAACGAAAAACGAGGATCTAGTATAACCGAAGCAAAACAAAAACGGGGGTGGATCCCAGTAAGTTTGGTATTTTGCAATCATTCCCGGAATAAGGGGAGCAATAATAGGGTCATTTGAGAATTCTTGAAAAGCACACGTAATTTGGTATAGACCCGAAAGACCATGATTTAAAGAGGGTCTTTTTTTGTTAGAAAAATTTAAAGTAATAGCGTAAAAGGGTTTGAGGAATTCGGTAAATTTCAAGGCGGTTGCCCATTCCGCCTCCGTGATCCGTGCCTGGGGCTCGAGTTCCATTCCGAGGAAGTGTTCCAAAGGCAGCCTCTGTCTACACACAACTGAAACCATTAAATACGTAGAGTTCCAACGTGTATTATTGTCTAAACCGAACTTGTTAGCTCTACGATTGTGGTCTTTACAAAATTTTCTCCACCTACTGGTGGTTTGAGGATGCCGGATCCAATCAACAATGCCGCGTATTTTCTCAACATGTCTTGCAATTTGATGTTCGCCCGTTCGTGCAATTAAATTTATTATGTGACAAGCACACCGTTGATGTAAAATATTTCGAAAAGGAGAAGCGGACAAACTAGATTCCAAGATAGTAATGGCGGCGTTGTTGTTTGCGGCATTGTCTAAGGTAATGGAAATAACACGATTTTGTAAACCCCAATCATTAAATAATGCAATTAATTTATCGGCAATGTTTTGTCCGGTATGACGACCCTCGAATGGCGATAGATTTAAAAGTCTTTGACATGGATTCCACTCATCGTCTACGTAATGAGAGGCCAGACTCAAATAATCGTTTAAACTCGGACCGCTCCACAAGTCGGTGGTTAAAGCAACGTTTATGTTAGACATTTTGAAAAAATCGACCAAAAGGTTTTTTTTGCATAGCATATGCGGTTTCCATGTCCTGTGTATAAGTCGTACGGGAAAACTGCTGGTACGTCGGATTAATCCTTTGCATATATCGAGTATGGTAGGGATTTTCGATAAAACTCAGCGGCACACCCGTAGAAATAATCCATTCGAGGGTCCATTTCCGTAAATTAACTGCAGAAATAGCACTTACCTGTGCTGTGTTTACCTCATCAATCTGTCCGGTTGGGAAGCATGCTCTTGCGTGTCGTTTCAAGTAGCCGGTTCCCAGGTCACCCATCGCATCTAGTGTGCGCCTGCACTTTTTGCACGTCGCGAGTTTAATACGTTGGCCATTCTCCACCCGCCGATCTTCGTGAAAAAAGTCCCACACGGGGGCAGTGTTTGGTCGTCCCCACGCCAACCCCGAAGGATTTGCTCTATTAAAACAAAAGAATATTACACGAGTTTAATATTAATTTAAGTATTACAAAAAATATTACAATTATTAAGTTTTAATATTAATCATATTAATTTAATTAAATTTCATATAGTTAAATAAAAAAGTTAACGAAATTAAAAATGGTATTTTCTATGTGTGGAAATAATTATCAAGCTCTTTTGGACGGAACTCCCCGAGGTTCCACGGCCAGATCGACTGGAAAGGATGCTATGATCTCGCTTTAGGCCCAAACTTTTCTAGACAGAACTCCCCGAGGTTCCCAGGCTAGCTTGGAGGAGATTGCAAAGCAAACCTTATTTAAAAACCAATCTTTCTAAGACATCATAATCCGTAAAACCTTTATAATTATCACCGCACATAAAAAATACCATTTTAATTTCTTTAACTTATTTAAGTAGCTATTTAAAGTTTAATTAAACTAATATGATTAATTGATTATTAACTAATTAAAAAAATTAAACTAATATGATTAAATGATTATTAAATAACAAATAATCGCAAGAAATTCGTTTCTGATGTAGAAGATCAGTCGGAACCGCAACCACAGAGCTTACTAAGACTTTCAAGTGACGTGACAACAACACTTCCAAATTGAATATTAAACTAGTATGATTAAATTATTATTAACTAATTGAAAAAATTAAACTAAAATGATTAAATGATTATTAACTAACAAAAAATCTCAAGAAATTCGTTTCTGATGTGGAAGATCAGTCGGAACCGCAACCACAGAGCATACTAAGACTTTCAAGAAATTCGACCATGATTATTAATTTTTAATTTTTAATTATTGATTAATAATTAATAATTATTATTTATTACTAAGTACTAAGTACTAACTTATTAATTATTAAATATTATTAATTAATAAAATAGAAAAATGACTAATAGCTATAAATAGAGAAATGACTAAAGGTTATTACCCGGTTGAAGGACGTCGATGTCGTCGAGGACGGGCAACGGAGGCTTCACCGCTATCTTGATTGGAAGGTAGAGGAGAACCGCGGTTGTAAACCCCAACATTTGAACCATGGACCGAGGGCGGCGTTTGAAAGTCGTGGGGATCAGCATCGTCGGGACGTTGAGTTTCGTCGGGATCGGCATCTTCGGGGCGTTAAGTTTCGTCGGGATCGGCACCTTCGAGACGTTGAGATTCGTAATCGGCGTGTTGTTGAAACATGAGATTGAAAAAAAGATCGTTATTTCCCCCCCTAGATTGAGCCACCGCGTCGACCAATTCTCGGGACACACGTTGGGGATTGGCGTCGTGCTGCCCCATCGCCGGACCAGACTAGGTCTTAGAGACCGTACTGTATCATCGGGATAATTTGGATTGGGCGGGGAGGGAAATATTTCTTTGGGTAGCATAACGGGAATGTAGCCGTCGGGCGTAGGCTGCGATGTTCCCCCTAGTTGAAATTGGGGTTGCAAATTCCTAGCCGTCCTTCGACCCCCAGAACTACCGCCGCTTCTTCGAGACCTAATGAGAGAACTTGCGAACTTGAGAAATTTAGAACTTTAGAACTTTAGAACTTTAGAGCTTTAGAGTGGAAAAAACTTAGAGAATTGAGAGAATTTGAGAGAGAGATGGAAGATTGTTGGTGAGGAAATGAGGGAGGAAGAGGTGGTATTTATAGGGTTTGAGGAGAGAGTGGGGTGGGTGAATAATTATTGTGGTGGGTGAAGTGGGTGAATAATTGTGAGGAGATAGTGGGTGAAAAAATTTTGAATTTTGAAATTTTAGGGTTGAAATTCGAGTAAAGTGGGTAATAATTGTGGTTGGGTAATAAAATTCGGGTAAAAAGTTTGTTATTTATGCCACAAAAAGACAAAATCACGCGGATCACAAATCTGAGCCGTTGATGGGCTTCACGCGGATCCCCATCCGAGGGTCGCGACGCTGGCCACACGTCGCGACGAATCGCGACTTTAGCCAATATGTTTTTTTTTTTTACGTATATCAAACATGATCAAATAATTTTATAAAATATGTACTTATAAAAATATACGTTATTTTTTAAATAATTACTTAAAATTATTAATCTTAATTTATTTAAAAAGAAAATCTTTCCCGTGGCACATTTTTTTACATGTGTTAAATATAATCAAATAATTTTATAAAATATGGTTTTATAAAAAAATATTTTTTTTACAGGAATAATTTATAATTTTTGAATAGATTATATTAAAATTTTGAAACTAAAACATTATTGTATATAATATCATGGGCATTTTAATGTTAAAATTAAGGCATGATATGATTTTTGAAGACATATAACATATATGAAATAAAAACATGATTAAAACAAATAATTGTATCAAATACGGTTCAAACTTAATTTAAACCGAAAGTTTGGTGATTGGTAAAAATTATATTTAACCTTATTATTTTTTGTTTTAAAGTGAAAAAAGAAAAATAACATATTTTAGTTTTTCTTTTTTGCCGCAATTAACCCAATATTTAATAGATAGTGATAAAAACATGAGGTTGGTTATATTCGGTTGGTACAGATTAACCTTAACGCATATTTTAGTTTTTCTTAATTCACTTTAAAACAAAAATTAATAAGGTTAAACATAATTTTTACCAATCACCAAACTTTCAGTTTTAATTCATTTTGAACCGTATTTGATACAGTTATTTGTTTTAATCATGCTTTAGTTTCATATATGTTATATGTCTTCAAAAATCATATCATGCCTTAATTTTAATATTAAAATGCCTGTGATATTATATACAATAATGTTTTAGTTTCAAAATTTTAATATTATCTATTCAAAAATTATAAATTATTCCTGTAAGAATTTTTTTTTTTTTTTTTTTATAAAAACATATTTTATAATATTATTTGATTATATTTAACATATGTAAAAAAATAAAAATAAAAAATATGTGCCACGGGAAAGATTTTCTTTTTAAATAAATTAAGATTAATAATTTTAAGTAATTATTTGATTATTTAAAAAAATAACGTATTTTTTTATACGTACATATTTTATAAAATTATTTAATCATGTTTGGTATACGTAAAAAATTTAAAAACATATTGGCTAATGGGAAAGAAAAAATTAATTTTTTTTAATGCCATGTGGCGGCAAAAGTACCTAACTTTTAGCCACGTAGTGGCAAAAGTACCCAACCTTTGACCAGGTGGCATTCCACATGAGACAGCCTAACGGCCACGTAGGCAGTATCTAACGGTGTTAGTTGGTCGGCGATAAAAGTGTGACGTTGGGTATTTTTACCTACGTTTATTGAGGTTGGGTACCTATCGGAGAATATTGACAAAGGTTGGATATTTTTGCCGCAATTAACCCTATTTTTTATTTTGTCCTAAGTAATTGAGTTTTTTGTTAGCATGGCGACATATTCATTTTGACTATGTGGGGACAAAACTGGCCCATAAAGTCTTAATTTCTTGTATTATAAAACATGTTTTAAGTTTAACTACTATGTGAGAACTTTCGTTAACCCTTTGAGGTTTTTGTAGCTCATACGTGGTCAAAATAAACAAAATCGTGAAGAAAAAAAAAATCATATGTTGCCCGTTGAACTTTGTGATTTGGAGTTAATGGACAAAATTTAATTGCTTTCACCAAAAAAAAAAATTATATCATTAGGAACTTGTGCAAAAAAAAATATATATATATATATATGTCATACTTTTTGTATATTTTGATATTTTGCCGCATATATTCTAATAAAAAATTATCAAAATCATATTATGAGAATTTATGTTTTCTTTTTATATTTGGGATAATTGCGACAAAAGTACCCACAACCACAAGTTATTTAAAATTGACTTATATTCTTTTTCTTTTATCGCGGAACAAATATATGTACAAAGATATTATCATTTGACATATATGTAACTCCTAAATAGAACCCTTGTGTGCTTTAAGCTTTCGGTAGAGGTGTCCAACGGCCTACGTAAAGGTAGCGTCGGTAGCATATTTTTACTTAACAATTAAATTTGAAGGACAATTTCGACAAATCACACTATAAGATTATATCTAAGTTATTTTCAATAATGTATTCTCGTCTCTAATTTTATAAGTGAAAGAAGGTAACAAGCTGGTCTCTGATTATTTTTAACTACCGGTTTTGGTATTAAGCCTGTTTGATTCGTTTTCTTGAGTCTGTTTGTTGTGCTCTACGAACTCAACAATGATTGATTGCCACTTTACAATATGATTTCTAATCTATACATTACTTCACTTTAAGACAGATAATTGCACTCTTGCTAGTATAAATACACATCCTTTTCAATGATTTTAATACAGTGGAGCAATAATTTATCTATTTATAGTAAGCCCCATTGTCAAATTTGTCATTTTGCCGTCTCAGATCTAATGGGTAATAATGCCAAATTATCACTCTTTCTTTCACAATAAAGCCACAATTCATTGAGTCTTAAGATTCAGGCTTGTTTTGGGACTATATCTACAAATCAAAATAGCTAATAATTAAGAATTTTGATTATTTTAACCCCTCATAAATAGAGATTATATCGGCATTTAGACATGATGTTTACGGCTTACGCTGTTGAAACTTGAAAGTATATTTCAATTTTTTATTTTTTTATCGGGATAAAAACACAAGTTATGTATTTTTTGAACTTGACGACACTTGTCAAATAAGTGGACAAAGTCTCAACGTTAGACTGGATAATATAAATTGAGTCTTTATTTTATTAAAAAAAATATTAGGAATATGTTTCCAAATAATAAATATGAAGTCTTTATATCAGTATTAACTCCGCTTTATAAATTCTCTATTACGAAAAAAATAAAATATCTAATAATTATATTCACTAAAAACAATGTAGTCTTCTAATTATAGGAAGGGAAAAAAAATCTAAGTATAAACGTTCTTCCTTATGTTTGTCCAACAAATGACAAGGTTCCATTCAAAAAAAAAAAAAAAAAACAAATGACAAGGTTTTCTCATGTGTTCATTTTATAATCCACAATTGAATCTTATTTTTTAATTCATTTTCAATAATTTATTAAAATTCCTTTTTTAATATGCCAGACTAGAGTATCTTGAGGACTAATATGATATCCCCAAAATAAGTAGGGGTATATTAATCCATTACATTTATATATAATGAGCATTATTATTTTTTCCTAAAAGCAAAAGCTAAATTAAACATATTTTCCAAAACTAATTAAAAATAATTAAATAGCTGATTTTAATCTTAGCATTTTAGAGATTAGCTTTCTGTATCAGTCCAACAGCAACACCCACTAATTGCTATTTAATTGGCTTTTTAAACGTTGATCTTTTATCTTATGCCCATGATTTTGAACCAAAAACCTACTCTTTAGAATCTTAACTGCTACACGCTAAAATACGCCTTGATGCGCATCACACATTGCCTCTATCGCACGTGACCAATTGTAAGTTTGCACTTTACACTAATACCCTGAATTTTATAAAATGTTTAATAAGCTCGTCACGTTTAAGAAAATAACGAAAAACGATAACGAAAAAATATAGACCTGCAATCTGTCAAAGAAAAATTTAAGAGATGTCCTATTAGATCTTAAATATTTTGGCTAGTCCTATTAATATTGAAACTTGTTCCGTTTTTATATGTAATGTAGATATTATATATTATATATATAATTCAAAACTAATTAGATATATAGAAGTGAGTCAATCATGATCGAGCTTCGATGGTACATAATAATAATAAAATATTCACTACTCCATTTCCCAGGATAAACTAATGTAGAATTCCAAATTTATGAATCCTCATATTAGCAAAGTTGTTTTTTTTTTTACTAATTATACTGATTTTAAGTTATATCAGAAGAAAATAAATTTATTGTTCTTAACCTGAATCTAAAAAACACAACATTTTTTATAACAAAATCGGACGTGGACTTAGAAATGAGCCCTGTCTGTGTATCATACTTGATAATATCAGAAACTTTTCAAGTTCTGTAAAAAAAAAAAAAAAAGCTGAGGAGAGAATCTTCACAACTTATAAAAGTTCAAGGACCAGTAATGAAATTATAGACCACAGATACACTGTGCGCATTGCGCACCCAGCTTATCTTAGCATAGCACTTACTTACCGGAGTCGCTATCCAAAGTTTTTTTTAAATTTATTATTATTAAAATAATAACAAATTTAACAATATTAACACCTAATTTCCCCTCCAATTTCTCGTCCTCTCTTTGTCTCTCTCTCTCTCTCTCTCTACACCGAAGCTCCAGCTCGGAGGTCCCATGGAACTTCTGTAGCACAATCGCCCTGTTCCATTTCTAGGGTTTCCATTCTCTCAGTCAAAGCTTCGGAGAGAGATAGCTGTACGCGACGAATTCGCTTCAAAATGAGCACGGATTTTCTCGCGAGGAGCTGAACTGTTCGCGAATCTCGTTGTTCGGCTTGGTATTTCTCTAGGGTTTCCTTTGTCCTGCACGTTCGAATCGACCGTCTGGACTTTCGAGAATGCCCGGGAATAGATCGAAATCGGAGAAGCACGATGCGGCGAAGCCGCTCCGGCGCGACCCTTACGAGGTCCTCGGCGTCTCCAAGAGCTCAAATGATCAGGAAATCAAAAGCGCTTACAGGAAAATGGCACTCAAGTATGTGTTAGATTGGAAGATTGTTCAATTTTATTTTATTTTTTGAATTTTCCTGCGCTTAGGCATTGCGATTTTGTTGAAATTCTCCCTTTTCCATGTATGAAATTGAAGAGGATTAGAGCTGAATTTGTTCAATGATAAGTAGATCAGTGCTCAGATTTGGAGCTTGGAATTCTTTTGTAGGAGCAAGTTTAAAGCTTTGATATTTGCTTGAATTTATTTGTAGGAGCAATGCTTAAAGCTTTGATATATGGTAGATACAAGTTTAGGGGATTTCAGAAATTGGTGGAAGACTATGAAGATCCAGTCTTTCCTTTTTCATTAATGTTTGGTATGCAGGGTATAGCTCAACATTATGGGTTTTGATCGGCTCTAAATATATATATATAAGCTTTTGGCTATATCTAAACCTACTGGATTTGAATACTGGGCGTGCCATTTTTGGTCCTGAATTCGAAGTAGAGCAAAGCCTTAATCTGGAAGCACTTTTCATTTACAATGAGTAGCTTATTAGAAATGTAGTGATTTCGGGTAGTGCATGGTTGTTGCTATTGTACATTGATCTCTGACTATGTGTATTGCTTCTTCTGTTTTTAGTAATTGCTTTGCTCTCTTTACGTTCTTAGCAGAGTTAGTGCTGAAAATGTACCTGTTATTTGTTTAGCGTGTACAAGATTTATAGCTCATTCATTCGTGCGGAAGGAAAGATATCTGTTGTAAATGATTGAAGAGTAAATCGTTGCAGGTACCATCCTGACAAGAACTCGAATGACCCTCAAGCAGCTGATATGTTTAAAGAGGTCACATTCTCCTACAGTATCTTGTCCGATCCAGATAAACGACGACAATTTGATACAGCTGGGTTTGAGGTACGGTGTTTTTATTTATTTATAAGGTTTGGACCAGTGAAAATAAGCAGAATCACACAATTCAGACCCCTGATTCGGATTGCATTTGTTTCTCCGAATGTTTGTTAACATTTCTCTTAAAGTACTAAGTATTTAGTCTCTATTCTCCATTTGTTACCAGGCTGTAGAGGCAGAGGGTCAAGAGTTGGAACTTGACCTTTCGAGTTTAGGTGCTGTTAACACGATGTTTGCCGCCCTTTTCAGGTTAGACTGTCTGTAATTCTGTATTATATCGCATTATCTTTTTACCTTTTTTTGTGTGTGTAAATTTGCCTTTTCGAACTTGTGCATTATTTCAGATTCCCCCCTCTCTTTTTAAGTTGAACGATATTCTGTTAATATTCAGCCATATGTGCTATAACTTATTCAATTCGCATCACCTGTCAATTTTATGCATTCTTGCACTCGTAACGCACATGGCTTGTAGATTACGGAAACCGTTAGATATTTAACTGAAGAGGAAAACTGAGACATTCCAACAAGTTCGGAGGGGAAAATTGATTCAGAGAAAATTCATAGGCAAACCTAGACTATTCGAGTAATTCAAGAATTGATAGTAAGTTGTTAATTGTTATTACTCATTTTTAAATTTTCTTTTGTGCTTATGTTGATTTTAATAAACAATAGTAAACTTGGAGTTCCAATCAAGACAACAGTGTCAGCGACCGTCTTGGAAGAGGCACTCAATGGCATGATCTCTGTACGACCACTCCCACTGGGACAGCCTATCACCAGGAAGGTTAGGTGTTATTTGTCTTGTTTAGCCTTAGTAATAAACAGACTTATTGTGTATACTTAATTTATATTAGATAGTAAATGCAAGAACAAATATTTAACCTTTCTTTGAGTAATTTAGTTTTTTAAGACGGGGAAAATAAATAGCGTTCTTGTAGATTTTGAGTGGCGGAACTTACTTTGTTCGTCTCACTCTGACAGGTTGAAAAGCAATGTGCTCACTTCTACTCCATTACGATTAGTGAAGAGGAAGCACGAGCTGGCTTTGTCTGCCGAGTTCAGTCATCTGATAAAAGCAAGTTTAAGGTTGGAACATATTTGCATAGTGTTGAGTGTTGAATATTTCCAAATCATATTATTCCTCTAAAGTTTTTCCTAATAGTAACGATTCTTTGTTCTTCCAGTTGTTGTACTTTGATCAAGAAGGGAGCAGTGGATTGAGTCTTGCCTTACAAGTATTGTTATTACCTTATCTGCGTAAATATATGTTTTCTGAATTAAAGACAAGAAGTATGGACCTTTCATATTGTTTTGATCATAGCGATGTACATAATTCATGGGTTAGTTGTTGAGGGATTTAGAGATATTAGGAGTTAGAATTCCATCAATATGGGATTAGGCTTTCTGATCGTATATGGGCGCCTTATCTAGGTAGGTTCAGTCGTCATGTTTGATCAGTTGCATTTTCCTATGAGCATCATTTAGAGATTTTTCCTGGTCTAACTCTCGAATTAGAGATTGGGGTTGGGGTTATGTTTATCAACATATTGTTATTCTTTGCTTATCGGTTACTGTTCTTGTTATTCCTAATTATATTTTGGGTCCTATTGTTTACCCCACCTCTAATATACAACTTACTTTCTGATCAGGAGGAAAGTGCAAAGACGGGAAAGGTAACATCTGCCGGGATGTATTTCCTTTGTTTCCCAGTATACCGATTGGATCAAACAGTTAATTCGGTAAGCGCATGCCATATATATTAGTAATTAAGGTTTTGGATAGCTCTTACAATTAAACTTGCTCTCGCCTTGGGCATTGTTAATGTCAGGGAACTGCTGCGAAAGATCCCGATGCTGCCTTCTTTAAGAAGTTAGATGGGTTTCAGCCATGTGAAATTAATGAATTGAAGGGCGGTACCCACGTGTTCGCCGTTTATGGTCCGCGTTTTTTCCCACTTTAGATTAATATTCTGCTTGACTTTTTTATTAGAGTTATTGGCTTCAATGGTCCCTTACCTTTATTAGGGATATGTGCGTGAATGACCCCTCTATTAGGGTTTAATGCGGATTTAGTCCTTCACCGTTAATTTGGATACACTTAGTAGAGTTTTTTTTTTTTTTTTTTTTTCTGTAAGTTTTAAGGGTAACCACGGAAGCTTGCATTTTTTTTTTACGTTTCCATCCATTTCTTGTCCAAATAAAAAATGAAGGACCAACTCTGCACAAAAAGTGCAAATAGCTCTTCTTTTGAGGGACATTTGGAGCCAATAAATTTATTATTATTATTATTTGTTATTGTTATTACTTATAGTAAATACTAAATACATCCTGTCATATCTGTTATAGGTGACAATTTTTTTAAAAGCGCAAGCTACACCATTGAAGCTGTATGTGCCGAACCTTTCGTTGAAGAAAAGGATAGTCTAAGGGAAGTAGAAGCACAAATACTCACAAAGAGGTCGGAGTTGTCGAGATTTGAATCCGAATACAGAGAAGTAAGTACAATGCATTCTTTATTTAATAATTTTGTCTTTTGTTAGAATAATAATGACTCATGCCCTTTAAACTTGTGGTACGATAAAGTTGTCGTAATTTCTTCGCCGAGTGTCAAGTAATTGAAGATTTTCGTTTAAAAAATATGATAAAGTCAACCATCATAAGAGAAATTGATGCACTTTACAAGTTCCGTAGAATCTACTAAATAAATTTATGAGAGCAACTACAAGAAAACGGAAAATCCAAAGAGTAGCCGATCATTTCTGCTTTTGCAATTTTGTATCAAGATTTGAATTTTCGCAATCCTGTATCAATATTTGAATTTGACAGGTTCTGGCCCAGTTTACAGAGATGACCGGTAGATATGCACAGGAAATGCAAGAGGTGATTTTAGAAGCTCAAACTCGTTTTTGAGTGTTTCAATTACATTTATGCCCCCGTGTCTAAATCTCCTATTTTTATTAAGTCTTGTCTGTTTGTTTTCATTGGAAGAGCAGATAGACAACCTTCTGAAGCAAAGAAACGAGATACAGGCTTCATACACGACCGGTCCGCCATTGAAACGGAGCTCAAGCAGAACCAGAAACAAAGGCTCATCAGTGGAGGAAAAGGAAAAGGAAAAGGAAGGGCAAGAGAGAGAGAAGAAACCCGCGATGAGAGATCGATTCAAGAAGAAGAAGTGGTTCAACATTCAATTAAAGGTCGACAAGAGGAAATCGTGTTGATAGGGTGAGTATTCGCGAACATTATTTTTTCCCTCTAGGATTTAGCAGAGTTAGTTTTTTCCGTTTCCATAACTCGCTCATCATCGCTTTGAGTGCAACAGAGGAGCTTTGTCGTCTAACGGTGAAGCGGAGAAACGGGCTTCACAACGCCGACGACTGCTCTTTATTGTAAAATTCTTTCTCTTATATATATTTATATTTTATTTTTTCATGCCATTCTTGCTTCGTTTCCTCGCAAATCCTTATGATGTTACACGTGTAAATTTCGCATTTTATTCATCAAGCTACATTTCTTGGTTCGAAATAGAATAGGAAAACCCTCGAGGCCCAAAAACAAGTAGAAACCAAGTCACTAATTTTCTCTTGTTTCTATTATAATATATCTATACGGAAGAAAAAAAAATAGAAATCTTATGAGTAGGACCAAAACATAAAGTCACGTGCAATAAATAAAAGTATGTGCGCATTGAAAACAAGAAGTGCACTAAAGTAAACTAACTTTGCTTGTGAGTTGAGTTGTTATAGGACCACTAAACTAACTTGTTAAACATGTTTTGTCAACTCTCTCTCTCTCTCCTCGTGCCTGAATTCGTGGCATTTCATTGACATAATATTTATTTGTTTTCTTATGCTATGTCGATCAGAAACTCTCCACTAAAAAAACACACAAGAAATCTTGCGTTGGCTTTTAGCATACGTGTTGCATCGTGTATTATATACACTGGACTTACCAGTAAAAGAATAACATAAACGTGGGTGATTTTACTGGTATCTTGACTATACATATTCAATTAAATAAGCTTGCTATAGAGAAATCTCGCATCGTTTGCTTAAGAAAATGTGTTTGTTGGATCTTCTTTAGATGTTCTCGCTCCTGCTATGCAGGTATAAGATTCCACGGTTTTACAAATCATTTATTTTTCAATTGTCTATTCGAAGGAGCTTGAGAGATTTCATTGACACTATCTATTATCAATAAACTTGTTTTTTTTTTTTCTTCAGTAACTCATTCAAAAAAAAAGAGAGTAAAGACAAAACGCATTAGAAAGACTTCGTGTTATTCAAGTTTTTCTTAAGAATTTTCCATCGATTTTGTTAATATTGTCGCGTTGAGGTTCATTTTCGATGTTGAGTTTTTCGTAACGGTGTAATCGGTAAATTGTAAAACGACACAAAATCTTGTTAGATGAAATTCTAGCGGCACACCGGAACAAAAGACACATCGATTTCAGACAGCGAAACTGCATCAAACATCGTAATAACCCATGCCCAAAACTCCACATCAAACACGTGGTTTAATCATATATAAAAACATATAAATATGTGTAGTATTATTTTACATATGTTCCTTATCTTTTCTCGCCACGAACACGATCTCTTTGAGTCTCTTATTGCAGGTGGGTCCCACTGAAAGGAGTTGTCCTTCCATTATTGCCCTCTCGATATATCTCTCGTCCACCCATTTCAATCCACATTATTATTCGATGCCACATTTCTTACTTCCTCTGCTGTCACTCCTCTCTATCATTCCACATCATCACGTATTTTTACAAACCAGTAAAAAAAAAAAAAAAACGTACGGTAAAAACGACAGAACTATAGCGGAACTGTAAACTTATTACACTTTTAGGTTTGTTTAAGGTGTGACCGCCGTCAATTCTTTCATCCGGTTAGAAAAGGTAATATGTCGATGAGACGTTTTCTAGACTGTGTAGCTTTAGTAATTATAGACATGGACGGTTCAACTTCACTATGATCAAAAGTTCTTGTAGCTCCTAAATTTAAAATTTGTTCAAATTCACTTTTCAATTTATTTTTTTAACGTTTAAATTCTTTTTTATTCCTACTCTTATTTATACCTAGTCAATTGCTCCCATATTATTTGGATTTTGGGCTCCCGAAAATTTGTATCGTGAGTCCGCCATATTATTTAGGTTCCTAAAAATTAGTATAGTGAGATTGCTACTGATTGTAAGAGATTATATAAATATGAGAATTATGGTTGAATAAAAATTTGGAGTATTATCGATGTCAACTAAATATATCTCTGTAGAAAGGTTTACTTTATTGGTTGAGCATATAATTTGAGGTCTAAACTGAAGCTAATGATATTAAAAAAAAAAAAACATTTTTTTTAAAATCCAAAATAAAAAATAATTTAGTGAAGTGATAGTTTGAGAGTTTGTGGTGGTTGAGTTAAAATACTCGTGATGTTAAATATTGTCATTTAACACTATAAATAATCGGTTCTCAATTTCATTGCATACCCAATGTTTATTTTTGGTTGAGTTATGCCAAAAATATAAAAGATGTGATGTGAAATAATATTTCATATTTTTGGCATAACTCACTCGTTTTTTATCCAAAATTTATAAATAAACACCCGTTGGAAAGATAAAACATTTATCTACAACTTTTTGCTTTTACATTTCATCATAAAAAGTCGTTAAGTATATTAAAATTTGCTCGAAACAAATATTTTGCATTAAACTAATGTCTAGTTTTACGTTGTACTTGAAATTTCGTATTTTTTAAAAACTTATTTTACAAAACTTAAAACATTAAAGTTGTAGATCTATCTCTTATCTTTCCAACCATAGGTCATGCATAAAATTTGGACAAAAAATGAGTGAGTTATGTCAAAAATACGAAAAGTGTACATATAACTCTCTAACGGTCAACTGACGGAAAACCCAAAAATATCTAACGGATCAAACATTGGGTACATTAGTCGCCAAAAATAAACATTGGGTATATAATCCACAGAAAATCAAACATTGGGTACATTAGCCGCAGTTTACCCTATAAGAAAATAAATTTGGATTGTTCTACAAGTACAGCAGCATCCGCGTACGTGGCACCAAAATATCGCCTCAAAATTCCTTTTATTTTTCTGAAACATAAAAATAATAAATGTATTTTATGGCTATGAATAGATACGTTTACAGTCTACTTTATGCGCATGGAATGGATTAGGGGTGTACAAAAAAGACCCTTAACCGAATCTAAAACCGATAACATTAATTTACCGATTTTTTCACTACCGAAAATTTATGCTTTTTTTGAAATACAAAAAATTGCGGTTTAAACCGCTACCGCTTTTTGCTAAATGGTAGCGGTTATGGTTTTCACGGTAAAAACCGCTACCGATTACCGATTACCGATTAACCCGATAATAAATTTGTATGTTTTTATACATTTAAAAATAGATAAATGTACGACTTTTAGCATTTAAGATCTATATAACAATGTTTTGACATGGATTTTCTTATTCATTGATTCATTCAATCTTATTTTATTTGAACAGTTTTTGTTTTTGTTGTTATTGCAATTATTTTTTTCCATTTGAATAAGAATGAATAAAGGCCGTAAGAGTAATGACTCCATTTGAATTATTTCATCAATTAGTTTTTTTTTTATATTTAGATTATGTAGTATTAATTTGATTTTTCAAATATACGATGATTTTATTGCGTTTTGTAAAAATGCGGTTAAAACCGAAGTTTAACCGAATTTAAAACCGATATATCGGTAATTGGTAAAATTGGTTTTAAACTTAAATAGTGCGGCTTTCGGTTCTAAAATTGAAAAAACCGAAAATGCGGTAATCTGTATAAATAGGTATGAAAACTGAACCGAAGACTCGTTTGTTCACCCCTAGAATGGATATATGGATCCGTCCAGCTGAAGTCCGTAATAAAGATAAATATAATTTATCGAACATAATATGAGTATCGATTAATCTATATGATTTATTTTCAAGTGTACTAAAAGCACTGGTAGAATAGAACCAAGATTTACATCTCGGAAAAGTTATATTTTTTTTTTCAAAATTTATATTTAGGGAGGTATATACTTAAATTTAAAAAAATAAAAAATTCAAAGAGCTAAATTGATTTTTTTTTTTTTTAAATTACACAAAGAAAATAAAACTGGGGCATAATAAAAAAATAAAATAAAAAGTTTATGGGGGAAACTACAATATTTTTACTACCCAAGACGATACGGGTAAATCGATAGGAATTTTAGACCTTGTTTCCGGTGTCTACCTTTGCCTAAATCGGTATAAATGGTAGTTTATACCCGGACTTCAAAAATTCTAATCATCAATCTCATAATTGATATTGGAACATACTTATTAGTAATTATCGATCTTTTCCGGAAAGTACCAGTTTTTAAACCGGCATGTTTCCCCGGTTCCGCAACGAGTAAAAATCTAAAAATTCACGGTGATCATTCACCAATTGTATTTTGTAAACAAAAAACGAAGACACACAATATTCAGAAGTGATGAAATAAATAACCCCATATATAAAACACTCAACAATTCCATATCTTATGTCACTCTATATATTTAGCCTTCAAGAAAGTATACAGAGTCAACTCACTGGAAAAGCCATGGAGTTTCTGACACTCGCAATCCTAATTTCATGCCTAATCTCCCAAAGCTCTGGTTTTGGAGACTTGAGAGAGAAGATAGTGAGCTTGGCCAACGACCCCGACACAGTGCAGTGGATGAGAGACACCAGAAGAGCCATTCACCGGAATCCTGAGCTCTCCAACGAGGAGTTCAACACCAGCCACCTCATCCGCACCGAGCTCCGCCGCCTCGGCATCGCCTACCGCTGGCCCATCACCCGCACCGGCGTCGTCGCCACCATCGGCTCGGGCGAGGCGCCACGTGTCGCTCTGAGAGCTGACATGGACGCTTTGCCTATTCAGGTTGTCATTCATTATTAACGTGACGTACATTTCAAGGAGTGGTTCCAAAACAAGTACACGTTTCTAATCAGTGTTTTATCTATATAATATATATATATATATATATATATATATATATATATATATGTGTGTGTGTGTGTGTACTGGTTTGATACTCAGCTAACTGAGCTAGTTTTATTGACAAACCGATAATGGCTTGATCCGGTAACGACGTGGTAACGGGTTTGTCGTTGAGTTGAAGTTGACGTGAAAATGTCGAATCTTCGGAGCAGGAATTGGTGGATTGGGAGCACAAGAGCCGGAACGACGGGAAAATGCACGCGTGCGGGCACGACGCGCATGTGACGATGCTGCTCGGTGCGGCGAAAATTCTTCAGCAGCTCCGGGACGAGATACAGGTCAGCCCCGGGACTGGGAACGAATAGAACCAACTTTATAATTTTTAATCTCAAGAATACAAATTAAAATACTCAACCAAATAAGCTAATCATTTTAAAAAAAAATTAAGATGAGCGAATTTTTGATTTTTTATACGCGAATAAATTACTGAATAGGGGACGGTGGTGCTGATCTTCCAACCGGCGGAAGAGCGTGGCGTGGGGGCGAAGGGGATGATCGAGGGAGGCGCGCTCGACGGCGTGGACGCGATCCTGGGCGTCCACGTGAACCCCTCGCTCCCCACCGGCGTCGTGGCAGGGCGGCCCGGCGAGCTTCTCGCCGGCTGCGGGAGCTTCACGGCCACGATCAGCGGCAAAGGCGGCCACGCGGCCTTCCCGCAGCGGTCCATCGACCCGATCTTGGCAGTTTCGACGGCCGTAATCAGCCTCCAGAGCATCGTGTCCCGAGAAACAGACCCTCTCGATTCCCAGGTACTTAATGATCAGTGATTTTGTATATTATTAATTTATTTATTTTATTGATCAAGTGTGAATGGTAGGTGGTTTCTGTGGCGATGATCCAAAGTGGGAGCAGCTTCAATGTGATCCCAGAGTCGGCCACCATAGCCGGGACCTTCCGAGCTTTCAGCAACAATAGCTTCAACGCTCTCAGAGACAGAGTAGAGGAGGTAATCATTGCTTTGGTTTGGTTTGGTTTGGTTTGGTTTGACTTTTTAATGTTTTTTAAAAGTTAGAACTGAATGATCACGTTTACTGGTTAAAACTTAAAATTGTCAACGCACTTTAAGTTTAATATATTATATTTATTCAAACATTTAATCATTTTGTCAATTAATATAGAATCTAACAGTAGATATTTTTTTTGAGTTGTGCTCTAGATTGATAATATATCCAATAGAGTACGGTTGAAACTTTTATAGAGATTATCGGTTTTCGATACCATTTTCCGGTATTCGGTACTGTTTTAGCCAGAATTTTGAGATAAAAAATCAGTAGCCTCTAGAATCTGGCGAGGATCGGGACAAAACCGCCAACCAAGTACAAAATTTCACCCCTTAAAAATAGAATAAGATTTTGTGTTATTCATAAATCATAACTGGGAATTGTCAACTCATATGCAATGCACAAATAAATGAAAATCATTTACAATAATTGCTAAACTTGGCATGACTCATGAGAATAAGTGTTCCTTTTGCTGCCTTTAGGTGATAAAGGGGCAAGCGGCCGTGCACCGGTGTTCGGCTGAGATTGACTTATCCGGACCATGGCAGACCAGCATCCCGCCGACAATAAACGATGCGAGAATTCACGATCATGCCATGCGTGTAGCTAGAACCATCGTCGGTGACGATAACACCAAGCTCTCCGCCAGCTTGATGGGCAGCGAGGATTTCGCTTTCTACTTGGAAAAAATCCCGGGTTCTTTCATATTTCTCGGCACCCGAAACGAGAACGTCGGAGCCGTGTTCACACCGCATAGCCCTTATTTCTTTGTTGACGAAGATGTTCTGCCTATTGGGGCTGCATTTCACGCCTCTTTCGCTGTCTCATACCTCTCGGATTCTGCTAACAAGTTATTAAACTCTCAATGATGCTTTAAGTTCTAGTTTTCTTCACTCTTTTTTTTGGTATTAATCTTCAAAGATTTTTTTTTTTTTTTTTTTAAACTTGCGACACAGTGTGCTGTTTAAAAGGACAATTGTGGAATTCCATATATATTTATTTTTAATTCCGCAAAAATAAATTTTTGGGCCTATTTGGTATAGCATCCAAAAATAGTTTTCCACTTTTTTTTTTTTTTTCACTTGATAAATATTTCTCAATAAAGTTTTATTTGAATTTTTTTTAGTTCTTTTTCATTTTGTGAAGGTTTTTAAAATATAGCCAAAACTTCTATATTTTTCAATCAAATTATTTTCTTTATTTTTTATTCAACACTGTTTTATCGTGTATGTTTATATGAATCATAAATATATAGAAATAATTATAAATTTGTGGACTATTCATTTTAAATTATTTTATGAGTTCTATTTCATTAATATATTTACTAACATTTTCTAAAAAAAAATATATAGAAATATGAGATTTTTAATTAAATGAATTTTCTCTTTAGTAAATATGTCATTATATTATTTTTGTTTAATCACATTTTTAAGAAAAATAAAATAAATTCATCTATAAAATAATTTATTTAGTCCGATGAAAATAAAAATAAAATTATATACCGAATAGTTATTTGAAACAACTGCAAAAATTACAACACTACATACAATTATTGGAAACTGAAAACCAAAACAAAAAACTATTTGAGTTGATTTTTAAACATGCCTAATTCTCGAGAGAGAGAAAAAATTCCAAAATATAAAATAAAATTAATATATAAGGTCCAAATTAATTACCCGTTATTAAAAAAATCAAAATCTAAAATGGATTAGAAATTAAAATCCCTAATCAAAATTTTTGTTCCGAATAAAAATAAAATAAACGAAACTGAATTTCAAATTATATATTTTTCCCGTAAATATTTTTGATATAACTAAATACAAGTTATATCACAAGAAGAACACACAATGGTCGAATGAAAATAAACTCAACCTCAAAAGCCATCAAAATCTAAAACAGAATTGAAATATTTTAAAAGATGAAATCATGAATTTCGTGTAAGAAAACGGAATCAAGTTTCCGTTTTCCCCAAAATTCCGAGATGCCATATTTGCACCACTTTAAACTTTATTCATTCAAACGGGAACGTTCAAATAAGATTCCTCGCAATTTCACAAGTTATATAGCAAATAATGGAAATATGTACACACTCGAAAAGCACTTGATAATCAAATGAAATGAGGCCTAATCTCGAAGGAAATGTCAACATAAGGTTATGGCAACAAATAGCCTTTATTCACATACAATAAAAAAGGAAAAAACATGAGAATCGAAATCAAATTCAGATGAAATCACTCATCACAACATAATACAAGCAAAAACACTTACAAGGAAGAAAAAATAAAATAAAAATAAAACCCCGTGATCGGATCAAAGTCAATGACCGCAAATCCTCCTCTAGAGAGCCAGATATGGAAGAATGAGGGCCACGACTCCGATGATCATCGAGGGAAGAGCGGCGGCAGCGAGACCGTGGTCGTGATCGTGATCGTGATTGCCCGGTGAAGGAGCCATTCCCGACATTCCGTCCATGGAGTGGTCGTGGCCTTCATGAGCCGCCACAGCCACGGCCAAAAGGGCCAAGCAAGCAAAAAAACAAGCAAGTTTGACTTGAAAGGCCATTTCTTTTAGTAAAAAATCTTGATGTTTATGCTTGTGGAATAGTAATCTTGAGTATGTGCTACTAAAAATGGTGTTTATATAAGCAAATTTCGTGGCTGTTTTATAAGGTAGATGACGACATCTATGCGTGTATATGCCCTTTGATTAAAATTAAATAAAGAAATGGGGTTGTATTATCAAATATTCAATATCATTTGTATTTGGTACAAAGACTTGTACTAACATTGTTTTTGTGATGTACTGCAGGGCAATTTGCAATCATAGGTTGGCTTGGCGAGTAGACTAAGACTTTTTTTAAGAGGAAAAAAATATTATTGCTTCTCAATTCTAGTAGTTTTTTTTTTTGGAGGAATTGATGATTGATTATTTATTTTAATTAATAAATAGGTTGAAATTAATGAAACTGTATCACCATCCGAAGCAATTATAATGTCATCATATACAGTTTTGGACGGTTAATTTATGTAGTAATTTACTACAATATAGGAAGTATTTGTGCTTTCCTTTTGTTTTGTTTAATTTAAATTCGAAGTATGAGATAGTTGAGACTTGAGAGCAAGTTAAAAATGGAACCCTCTTAAAGTCTTTATCATATATATTTTTATTCATTGGTAAAGTCAACATCCCCGTTTCTTGATATTTTTTTAAAGGTCATAAACGTCATTATGAATTAATATTAGTAATTTAATTTTAAAGTTTATGCATTTAAAATCACTGTGAATTAGTATTTGAGATTATTAAGTATTACAATGTGATAGATATACGAAATGACCAATAAATTTAATATTTTTCTAAAAATTGTTTTTGGAAACGAAAAAAGTTTAATTTTGAATAGATAAATTCATTAAATTGTAATTTTTGAAGATGAAGATGATATATACAATTTCTTGAATGATTAATAAAGAAAACATATTAATGCATATATAATAGTTTCCTAAATTGTGTTAGTTATTATTTGTAATTTTCAAGAGTTATTAATATATGATATTAATGGGATCGTGAGTTTTTTTTTCTTTCTAATATTTATCTTATGAAATTCGATATTATTTTACATTGACCCGGGTTAAAATCGAAAAAGTATATATTTTGAAGAGTTTATTAATTTATTGAGTATTAATCAACAAAAAAAAAATTATTACATTTTTTAATCATCAAAGTTCAAAAAAAAAAAAAAAAAGTAGCAAGGTTTATTTTGAACCGTAAAAAAATGGCAGAAAATCCTCAGTCACGCAAGAGTTATTCTCATGATTATCAGCTGACTTTTTTATATATATATATTTATTTTATCAAATTTAAAAATCTCTAATACAAAATGAGCTCTCTTCAATAAAAATTATATTAAAGTTCGAATTACATAATATTCTCGCTATGACTCCTCCTAATTTATATATTATTTCGTTGCTATTGCTATTGAGCCTTTTACTTACCAAGTCTACCATCTTCTCTTAGAGCACCCACGTCCTATTAAAGTTAAAAGGACTTCTTTTTTTTTTTTTAAGAGAGTGACATTGTTGATTAATACTACTTGTATTGGCGTTGTAAGAATATTTAACAATATTGGCTAAAATTACATATAATAGTAATTTTATGTCTCGCTTGGATTGACTCACTGACTCACGACCTCTCAAAGATCATCTAGTGGAGTATCACTAAACCAAGCAAGTTTGATTCTATTAAAAATTGATTGTTAATGGTTATAGAATAAAAATATATAACGTACCCTAAATTAGATCCCACTTTAAAATTTAAATTTAGGCGAATCTTAAATCAATGCTCATTATGATTGAGTAGAGTTGGTGTCCAACTTTATCGTTTATTAGTTAATGTAAATGATAAATCGTCGATTTCTTAGAGACATATAAACCAAAACGGGTTAGGCTAATCCACCAAAATAAGGATCAATTGCAACTCAAATCTATTGATTGCAAGCTTAGTTTAGATCAGAGTAATATTAATTCATATTTACTGGTTCATTGGACTCAGCTTGTCAACAAGGCAGCATACACTTAAAACCCTAAAAAAGGAAATAATTCATCAAAGTTAGTGCCGGATATAATGCGGTAGCAACTCCAAAACAAGGACAAGGAGTTTAAGACGATCAAATTGAAAAAGACTCGTAACAAGTCCATATAAAAATATTATTTTTCTTTTGTACTTTTTACATATGTACTCACAGTTTAATAAATACAAGAGGAGATACTTAATAGATACTTACGGGTGAATCTCTTAGAAAATATCCTTATTTTGCTTTTATTTTCCTTTACATTTTTTTTTAACCATATTTTGATTAGACGAACAAACCGTTAATTAACGAGAGAGTCAACGATGTACAAAATTCTAAAATTGCAAGCATAATTTTCAACGTATAATTCTATGATTGCCAAGGTGACTATGTTGGAAATAATTGCAGTTAAATAAAATTGAGATAGCGTCGAGCGGGTCGAAATGTCGAACACTCGAGACGAACGGTCTATTCAATTACCGGGATTTGTTCCGATGTTAAAACGTTACGTAAAACGGTCATATTGATTATGTCCGTTATGAATATTGAATTCAATTTATTACGTTTCGGTTTAATTACAATTTATGATAAACGTTTTGGAATTGATTATGATTCAATTCTTTGTCTCTCCACGCGTCTATATATTGACGGTGACCTCGACCCATTTCGACACACCGTTTGCAAAATCACTTTCCGAAAACTCTCTAGATACTTCGAATCCGCTTCTCGTTTTTTCATTCCGCGGATTCGATCTTTTATGCTTCCCAATGTTTTCTTGTCGTGAGTCTTTCGGTAACGGAGTTCAAGAAGTTTCAGTTCGCCGGCGGACTTCGAAGTGCTACGATGTCCGCGGTTATCCCGTTATATCCTGGGAAGCTATCGCCTAACGAACCTCAAGCATGTAGAGGAGGCGAATCAAGCTTTAAGGAGAGCATCCAACGCGTCTCGGGAATCGCTAACAATTTTCTGTTTTACAGGATATCAATAGCTCTTTTCGGATCAAAGCGACAAGCCGATGCTCGTCAAATCAAGATCACATAAATATGTATCATGAAATCTCTTCGCTACTGTTTTTTCGTGTATTTGTTTCTCATATATCATCATTTATAGAAATATACCCAACAATCTTAAAACTTGATTACTTGATTTTGATGAGTGTGAGAAATGATATAGTGCAGTGCGGTAGAAGAACACGACGAAAAGTTTCGTTGCCGATCAAACTTCAAAGATGCACAAATGTGTCGGGGTACTTTCATTATGTATTTTGGTAATTGTTTACTAATCTGATTCATGTAGATTAAAAAAAAATGAAGGAAGCAAATCAAAACGATGGGTGGATATGCGATGATCCGAGAGAATGGAAGTTACCAATTTTACAAGTTTCAAGCTAGGGCTGTGAACTTGCTTGTCTACAAACTGAGATTTAATACAAAATTCTGGAAGAAAAAAAAAAAGAAGAAGAAGGTTTGAGTATATTCCAATGCTTGATTATATATTTGCTAACACATATTTTGCTATAGATGTATTAGAAGTTCTGAACCTTACAATTTTGAAATGATATTCGCAAAATTGTGAGATTTCGTCGGAGTCGAGGTTGCCGATGTTGAGAAGTCATATTCTCGAGTGGCTACTGATCGGCGGAGATGGCCGGCGACGACAAAGAGGTGTACAGACTGTCGGCGAGGTCAGGGATCGTCCAATTGGAATCGCAGAAGTTACGAGCCGTTGTGCTCACGCATCTTGCGGACTGTGAGTAAATAGCTATTATTTTGATATTTGATGGCTAATGGCTTAACTTTTGAACGTTAGCTTTCTGTTTTGACGTTAGCACTTCGCAACATTGATCTCCATTAATGTTATAGTCATATAACGATACGTGTTTGTTTTAATGGAGTTATTTCATGTTTTTATTAGTATTAAATATTAAATATTGCGAGGTAAAAGGGCAAAAATTATGCTTGGGTTTCTTTTTATTTCTCAATTTCCACGTCACTCTAATATTTCTTTGAGAAATGATTTTATTGATTTTGAGCTGGCCAATTATAAGAGAAACGCTCGGCACATATACTGGATGTTGACTATTCAATATTGGAGCAATTTATGGAGATTTATTGGTGGCTATTAATTAGTGTCAAATTATGCTCGACTCTGTCATGTCAAAGGTGAGTTATTGCTATTTATTTATTTTACTTATTAATTTTTATTTTCTGATTTATGCCGTTATGCGTGATAATATTTGTGAATATTGCATAAATATGAACGAGTTAAGCAAAAGTAATGGTCGATTTGTGCATGAATAGCCGATTTATTTAAAGGAATTAAATAAATCTGAAAACTATATTTAGTATATATATGTACACATCGTTGAGAAATAATTTTGGAAGAATCCTCATTGGCTTGGATTTTTATTTATATATATATATATATATATATATATATATGCTTTTTATTTTTATATATATATGCTGTATAATTATATACTGTGTGTAGTATATATGTGTAACACATGCACATCGTTGAGAAATAATTTTGGAAGAATCCTTATTGGCTTGGACTTTTATTTATATATATATATGCTTTTTATATATATGTATATAGGCTGTATAATTATATACTGTGTGTAGTATATATGTGAATCTTGGAAAAGCAATGTATGCTTAAGAATGACAGCATATATTAGACTTGTGTCGATGTATAATTATGTACTGTGGGTATGTAATTGGAGATGTGTTTTTACGTACACAGTGAGATATTATTTATGGATAAATAGGTCCCGTTTGGTATTGCTTATTAATAGGTACTTTGGTTTTTTTTAGAATTTTAAGTCAATATTTGTGTTTGGTAAGTTGCAATAGAAGCACTTCACTAAAAAGTTTAGCTTTTCTATAGGCAAAATTTAAAAGCTAGTAATAGATGCTTCTGCTAAAATCTACTTTTGCTTTTCTTATTCTTTATCTCTATAAATATTTTTTTGGTGGTAAAAGTACCAAAAATACATTTTATTATTGCAGTTAAATGTCTAATTCTTTTTAAGTGGCAAAAGTACCAATTTTTTATGTCCATATTTTTTAATTATTGTGGTTAAAGTACCAATTCTTTTTGGATGGTAAAGATACCAATTTCTTACATCCATGTTTTTTAAAATTATTTCAGTTGAAGTACCAATTCTTATTGGGTGGTAAAAGTACCAAAAATATTTTAACATTGCGGTTAAAGTTCCAATTTTTTAGGTGGTAAAAGTACCTTTTTTCGTTACATTCTTAAAATATTATAGTTAAAGTACCAAGTCTTTTTGGAAGGTGAACGTATATAAAAAAACAAATACATATTATTATTGCAGTTAAAGCATTAGTTCTTTTTAGTTGGTAAAAGTACTAATTTTTTTACCGTGGACGAAAGAAACATGAATGTAAAAAATTGGTATTGTCACCATAATTATTGTCAATTAAAAGTATAAAAGCTTAACAAACTAAGAAAGGTTTTTTATTTTATTTATTGAGTAATTATATTATTTAAAGTCTTTTTTAATTTTTTAATATTAATATGAGATTCAATTAACATTATTTATGTCTACTTTAATATTTTTTGACATTTAGAAGCTAATTAAGTAAAACTGGTTACCAAACACTAAACTGGAACTTTTGATAAAACCAATTGTTTTTTGTTTTCATTAACGAAACAGTGCATTACTTTATCTGACAGCACTTTTTCTGACAGTAAATTTTAAAAGCAATTCTGAAGACAGCACAGCAATGCCAAACTGGGCCATAATATGTTCATGTAGTACACCCGATTATTGATCGAGGTACTAAACGTAAAGCGTTGAATTGAAATTGCGATTTTAATTCTAAGTTGGTAATTTTCGGAATGAAAGATGTAAATTATTTCTTAAGAGAAATTTTGTGATTTCCAAAATCATTGGAATATATACATCAAAATTTGTTAAAGTGCACTTCATTATCGATCAAGGTACCTATATGTTAATTGAAATTGTGATTTCAATTTTGAGACGTCAATGAGATTGTAATTGACTGAATACATGCATATGTGCATAAGGTATTTATGACAATAATGACGGACTCTATTTATCACGAGATAAAAATAGAGAAGTTCAAAGGTTTGTGAACCTTGAACTCCTACTAATACCTAAAAATGTGGGGGCGTTAACGAGAATAATCGCTTCACATTAGATTGGGTCTAAGGACCATAGACTGCATCTATGTACGATATGTTCGTAATTGAATAAGAATTAACTATTGGAGTATGATTCAAATCACATGTGGAAAGTTTCCAAATAAACGTGATAGATTCACAATAAAATCTTTATATTGTCTTAGACAAATACGGCATTAAGGCCGAATGACTAAGAAAATATTTGGAAGATATTTTGAAATGGCAAAAACCGCGTCTATAATTTGCATCGACTATGAAATTTAGTATGCAATTAAAAGAGCGTAAAACCATTTCATATTGGTAAGTCTAGACATATATGCCGTAGACTTAATGTCGTTAGAAAACTACTCTCAAAGAAATATATTATAGTTGATTATGTGAATCAAATGATAATGTTGTGTGGATCCACTACCCAAAAAGGTAAAAAATGAGAGCTGGTTGTGAAATCATCAAAGGGAATGTGACTTAATCCCATTGAAAAAATTAAGTTTTACAGTGGAAACCCAACCTAGCTGACTGGAGATCCCAAGAACTAGGTTCAATGGGACAACCTACCTGTAAGACTTTAACGGATCACTGTGGGGGTTACACCCCAGTCCGTTCCTATGATAAAAAACAGTGATATGTACGGTTAAGGATAAGCTAGAAGCTTTTAATGATTCTTACACGTCGGTAAATGATTACCGAGCGGAGCATAGTTTGCTTTTAGTAAGATCACCTATGTTAGAGTGAAGTGGGGTCGCTTCAACAGAATTGTATAGGGCGCAAGTTCCGTAAACTCTCGCAGAACCAGATGGTGTTCATGACCATGAACGAACACAATAGTGAGAACTGAATCTGTCTAAGGAGAATTCTGTGTGAGGTATGTTCTCACTTACACAAACGGTCGAACAGTTCAAAGACATCGCGTCTACTGATCACCAGTAAGGAAATATATTTTACAAGGGAAGGTTCAAAGGGTTACACCTACCTATCCTATGCAGGATTTGACTGCCGAACTCTGTTACCTGAGTCAGGTGTTGTCAAGAGTGATCTGTCAATTTTATTTATGTGGGGGATTGTTGGAAATAATTGCAGTTAAATAAAATTGAGATAGCGTCGAGCGGGTCGAAATGTCGAACACTCGAGACGAACGGTCTATCCAATTACCGGGATTTGTTCCGATGTTAAAACGTTACGTAAAACGGTCATATTGATTATTGATTATGTCCGTTATGAATATTGAATTCAATTTATTACGTTTCGGTTTAATTGCAATTTATGATAAACGTTTTGGAATTGATTATGATTCAATTCTTTGTCTCTCCACGCGTCTATATATTGACGGTGACCTCGACCCATTTCGACACACCGTTTGCAAAATCACTTTCCGAAAACTCTCTAGATACTTCGAATCCGCTTCTCGTTTTTTCATTCCGCGGATTCGTTTTTTTATGCTTCCCAATGTTTTCTTGTCGTGAGTCTTTCGGTAACGGAGTTCAAGAAGTTTCAGTTCGCCGGCGGACTTCGAAGTGCTACGAAGTCCGCGGTTATCCCGTTATATCCTGGGAAGCTATCGCCTAACGAACCTCAAGCATGTAGAGGAGGCGAATCAAGCTTTAAGGAGAGCATCCAACGCGTCTCGGGAATCGCTAACAATTTTCTGTTTTACAGGATATCAATAGCTCTTTTCGGATCAAAGCGACAAGCCGATGCTCGTCAAATCAAGATCACATAAATATGTATCATGAAATCTCTTCGCTACTGTTTTTTCGTGTATTTGTTTCTCATATATCATCATTTATAGAAATATACCCAACAGACTATTGAGAGAGTCAACGTACATATTGATAGTCCGCATAAGTTTGAGGACTTTAACAAAAATTAATTTCAAAGACTTATTTATTTTGTAAGAAAGAGACGAATTTGAGGACATTAGCCTCCAAAAATTAAGTTTAAAGATATTTACGTAAAATGCATACAAGTTTTAGGTTTTTAGTCGTAATTTTTTTAATTTTTTTTTTGTCTGTAAATTCCTTTTTATTTTGTGGGATTTAACCCAGGCTTGCAGACCTATTATCACTTGTTCATCCTGCAGTAGAAAACTGGCCAGGCCTATCCTCTGGCCCCCAAGACATCAAAAAAAATAAAGAGAGACTCCCGTAAGAAAGACTCCTCGGGACATTTGGATGGACCCCTCTCTCCAGGCTAGAGATCCGGAAAGACGGCTCGACTACTAATGGAAGGCATGGTGAACTGGTAGGGTTTGTGAAGATCCCGACCACCCTAAACATATGTGACCAGGCACGAAACACCCGGATCGGCCACGTCTCCCATGCTCACAGTTGGCGATTTGTAGCCCTTCGTAGGCATTAACCTGCCTTTCCATGTTCACGGACTCGAATCCCGCTCTCGTAACTTCTTTCTTCTCTCACTTGAGCCTCCCAAGAATGTAGCCTATGTATACTCCTTCATGTACATTTATACAGAAAGTCATAATAGTGAAACCCCCCTAGAATAAGTACATCGTCGATCACAGGCCGTACAATGCAAACTTCTCGTCTGTCTGCTATCGCCTTAGCCCAATTCCATTCTAGCGGCTATTATCCCTCAATCTCCATCACATTGGCTCATCGAGCCAACGCATCGTAATCACATTTTCTTAATAACGTTGTAAACGTGATTACTAACTGATGTAGAACGGAATACGAAGAACACGAAGAACGCGTCTTTGCGAGATAAAACTCGACTTCACAAGCAAAAGCTCGATTTTTTTTTAATTCATCATTGTGAAGTATCATGAGGTTCCACCTCAAAACCAATTGGCAATGAGGGGAGTAATCCATGACCTTTTAAACCTTGCTAAGTCCCCATGTCTTTTCCATGTGGGACTCAACATGCCCTCTCGAGATGGTGGCTCTTTGGCCCACTCATCTCGGGCCGAATCCTTTTTTTTTTTGGATCGGTGCTCGTTTTGAGCTTAATGGGCTCTGATACCAAGTGAAGTATCATGAAGTTCCACCTCAAAACCAATTGACAATGAGGGGAGTAACTCATGACCTTTTAAACCTTGCTAAGTCCCCATGTCTTTTCCATGTGGGACTCAACAATCATAAACTGATTCATACAATTATTAATCACCATTATAAAGGCAATTAGGCAAGACTAATCTTCCTAAAATAGCTACAAGGAATTAAAACTAAATGAGAGAAAGTAAATGGAAATACCACATAATAATTCTAGTAAATGAAATTAAAAAATAAATTAATATGCATAATTTGTTAATATTCTTGATTTGGTGCTCTACCCTTTATACATGAATATGCATGATTCCATAATCTTCTTCTTGCCATATTTGACATAAATTACATATTTAAGTGAATAAATTAACAAATGCATCTCCATGATACCGAGTGAATCGGGTTAGGATCTCAAAACAAAAAAGGCCAACAAAAAAAGAGTCTTTTGGGCCCCGCCCACAACAAATTTGTGGAACACGATTTCTTCATAGGGCCTAGATTTCTAATTTATGGTCCAGTAAGCATGACCGACCCGACCCGACCCGACCCGCATTATTTGGATATCCTGCTCGTAGCAATCGAGAAGACGCGAGTTCGTAGCTACGCTGATACTGATAGGCTCTTCTCCTCAGAAAATCCCAACCACTTTCTCAGCGAAGAAGAAACCTCTCGCCATTGAAGAGTCCGAGCTTTCTGACCTATGCGCTTCTGAACCACCTACTCCATGGGCTCCTCTTCCGCCATTTCCTTATGCTCGCTTCCTAAGGTACCAACTTCCAACAATCTTGCTCTCCTTTTCGCCGTGTATCTCCAACTCGAACCCTATAGAACATGCGACATTTTTGGATTGCAGATTTCGCTTCGGTCGCGCTCGCGCGTGCAGAGGCTAGAGGACTGCGCCGGCGCCGGTGCGTTTTTGCCGGCAGCTTTGTCGCTGAGGAGGAGACGATGCGTGAGGCTTCGGAGCTTTTGTGTTAGAGTAACGGCGTCGGCTTCGTCAGGTCGGAGAGCGTCTGGTGCGAGCCGGAGAGTGTATAGGGAGACTCAAAGTCAGAGCGAGAGCTTGGTCTCGGCTGCTTCGGCGAAGCAAATTGCTTCCGCCATTGCTCCGGCCGGGCTGTTTTTGGCCGTCACTTTCGGTAATTAGTTTTTGGCTCGAGTATTGTGGATTTTGCTTGTTGAGAAGTTTACAGCTTTGAATGGATTGAGTTGATGAACATGAATTTGGCTATTGAGGGGTTAAGTATGTGATAATCTTCGTATTTGAGCTTTGTATTTTTGAATTTTCTGTATTGCGATAAATGCACCACATTGTAAGTCTTAGTGATTACATTTGGGCTAATGATTTTGGGGGTGTCGAGAACAAAAAAAGAAGAAAGCGAGGGATGTTAGAGCTTGGAAGAGAGGGAGAGAATCGGGTTGTTTCGCATTATAATTTGTTGTAGTCGTACAATATCAGTTCTGTTCTATACGTTCTAATTCATAGGTGTGTGAAACAAGTCAAACGCTGAACATAACTTCGAAAACATAAGAAGTTACTAATATACGTTCGATCCCCATGAAAGGCGCGAAGAGAAGGAAAATGGTGAGAGGGCCATAAGATGACCTCGTTCTTATATAGTTGTTAGAATTTAGAAATAAAGCGCACTGCAATTAGATAGTCGACTAGGTAATATCCTTTTCATTTTGGAATTAAGTTCATTTGTGAAGCATGGTGTGAAATAAGTTAACGCTTTTGCTTGTTTGTTTGTCTATATATGTTCTAATTTATGTCTTCAGCTGACAGTTATGTGGAAAGTGGTGGAGAAGCTCCTCAATCCGAAGCCCCAGAAGGCTGTTAAGGCAGAGGAGAAACCTCCTGCACAAGGGTTGAATTGGTCATTTGCTGCCGGTACGAATTTGTTGCCCGGTTTTGGCGCAAAGATTGACCGAGCAAACAAGGAGAAACTCAATGAATTTGCTAGAGAGCTTAGGTCATTCAGTGTCGTTGATATGTCAGGTACTAACAGAGATATACATCATTCCTTTAACTTTGTCATTTCTGTACCCTATATTTCTTCTACATCCCAAGTATTTCATGCTTCTTTATACATCATACTTGTTGTTTATAATCCTGTTTTTAGATGATTTGTTTTTTCTTTTTCCTATTAATTAGGTTGAGCATCCCTAGTTGTTTATTATACCCATCTTCGATTTAAATTTAAACTGATTTTTCTCGATTAAACTATCTTCATTTTGGTAATTTTACCTCAATATTGCAGGATGTAGTTTTGGAGACGAAGGATTAGTTTTTCTCGCCGAAAGGTTAGCATATAACCAGGTTAGAACTTTTCAATTTGTTTTGTCTTTGTGAGTTTGGGTTTGTAGTTGGTATATTAACTATGTATTGGACATCCTTCCTTTATTAATTAAACCGTAAAAGATAGTGAGGAAAATTGTTGTTCGGGTCTTAGTTCTACATTCCATCATGGATGAACATGTGGGATCCTGGCTTTCTTTACGAGTTTCTGATCGAATTGGTGTCACAGTTTCGCATCTTCTCATTTGTCAGACTCTCGAAGGAGTAAGTTTTGCCGGGAATGGAATAACTGCTTCTGGTATAAAAGCTTTTGATGGTATTCTGCAATCAAACATCATGTTAAAAACCCTTGATCTTTCTGGAAACCCTATTGGAGATGAAGGAGCGCAGGTATGCCCAAAAGCCAAACCTCAAGATCGTTTCTAGTCATAAGAGATAAACTTTGCATTAATAAATTTTGTAGAAATATTCGTTATGGTGTATTTTGTAAATACTACTTATGGAATTATATGTAGTTAGTTACTCTGTTTATAGGTTTCAAAAAAAAAAAAAAAAAGTTACTCTGTTTATAGCTAATTAGATAGGTTCTTGTATAGGAGTTAGTTAGAGCTCCTGATTATTATTGTTATTGTTTATAAGTATTACTACGATTAGGAAATAAGATGTACTCATAATTATATGATTAATGATATCACAAAATCATTTTGCGTATTCTTATTTTACAGTGTCTAAGCAATATACTGGCAAACAACGATGGTGTGACAAAGCTTCAATTGAACAGTACCAACTTGGGGGATGAGGTCTGTTTCTCTTCGTTAAAACATGCCCTAATAATCTAAAGTTAACACATTGGCAATATCTTTCATGAACAAAATATTTATTAATGTAGCATGGCTTTGCTTTGCAGGGTGCAAGGGCTATTGCGGAAATGTTGAAGAAAAATACAAGCTTGCGATATCTTGAACTTAACAACAATCTGATCGACTATTCGGTATGAATATTTCCTCAAAATGAGCTTTTCCTTATCTGCAAAATTGTTTATCGGGACTGGCTTCTTATGAAACGGTTGTAGGGCTTTTCAAGTATAGCTGGGGCGCTTCTTGAGAATAAGACAATAAGAGATATACAACTTAAGTGAGTGCCATTTTTCCTTCTCTGGTACAATACTTGACGACAGTTATTCTTTGTGTGTCTGTTATGGCTGAGTTATGCTTCTACTCATCAATGTTTAATAAGAGTTGATTACTCTCTTTAATAAGAGTAATTATGCTTCTACTCATCAGTTATGCTTTCACGGGGACAGCTGATGATTACTCTCTTTAATAATTGTTTTCTTTGAGGCAAACTTGGTTGACA
Organism: Parietaria judaica; assembly: GCA_954871525.1. Taxonomy (NCBI): domain Eukaryota; kingdom Viridiplantae; phylum Streptophyta; class Magnoliopsida; order Rosales; family Urticaceae; genus Parietaria; species Parietaria judaica. The sequence goes on from OX940861.1 coordinate 44,541,856, forward strand.
CTATTAAATTATTATAGTGGCAATTACGGTGGTCCGATGGGGGCAAATGCTTTGGCTAAAGGCCTCGAAGGAAACAAGTCCTTGCGGGTAACATTAATATAGATCATTACCTTTTATTTAATTTTTAAGATATCTTAACCCTAAGAATCATACTCTTTTCACTTTCAGGAGCTTCATTTGCATGGAAATTCAATTGGGGATGAAGGAACTCGTGCATTGATGTCTGGTTTATCCCTACATAAAGGTAATAATTGTAGTTTTGGATCAGCTTTTAATACTTCATAACATCCCTGATTATTTTCTTCCTTCCTCTCTCTCAGGTAAACTTACTCGTCTCGAAATTGGCAACAACGCAATCAGTTCAAAAGGCGCCTTTCATGTTGCTGAATACGTGAAGAAGAGCAAGACCTTATTGTCGCTGAACATTAGCATGAATGACATAGGCGACGAGGTACTAAAATTCTCATTTCTAATTAATAATCCAAAAAAAAAAAACCCTTCATTCAACCTTAGGAATATTAAAGAACAAACTTCCTTTTTCTACTCCATTTTTGTTATTCATTAAATTTCATCAAAATTTTCAGGGGGCGGAAAGAATTGGAGAAGCTCTGAAGGAAAACCGGACAATAAGAAGTGTAGACTTGGTAACAAATACAATCTTACTTATAGTCTATAAACTGTTTCGCTATAACGATATACGTACGCTCAGATAATTTAATTATCTTTTGACAGGCAGGCAATAACATCCATGTCAAAGGAGTCACAGTTATAGCCCAGGCTTTGAAAGACAATCCTGTCTTCACAACTGTATGTGCTTCAATACCAATTTTTTTCATGTCTTATATTAAATTCGATGACATCTTTCCGCTTCATCTTCTTCTTCTCTCGCTTTTCTCTTACATAGCTGGAAATCGGTTATAATCCCATGGGACCGGAAGGTGCTAATGTGTTAGCCGAAGTTCTCAAGTTCCATGGAAACATAAACATTCTTAAACTTGGCTGGTGCCAGGTAATTGATAGTTCATGCGTAAATTTCTACTATTTTGAAGTAAAATCTTTTTTCTCATATCGTCTTTCCAAATTGGTTATCAAATTGCAGATTGGAGCAAAAGGCGCAGAATCCATCGCCGATATGCTAAAATACAATAGTACCCTTTCTGAACTTGACCTGAGAGGAAATGGATTACGAGATGAAGTACGTCGTTACAAAATACTATTTATTGGTCTTAAATGCCACATTTCTTTGTCTCTGTGTTAGACTTGCTAAATAGGATGGGAATTTTTAGTATCTATTTTTATTATTAGTCTTTTCCATCATATTAGGGGTAATAGAGGCTTATTATCATATATATGGGGTTACGAATTTTTTTATGTTTAATTAGTGGAATCTCTTTTAAACATCATCTGGAGAGTTTTCCCAGGCTGACTTGAAATTAGGACCGGAATTATTATCGACAATTAGACAGGAATCCAAAAGAAACAGTTACACTTGCCCCGGTCTCTGATTCAAAAGTTAGACCAGGAAACTCTCCTAATGATGCACAATAAAAATTCCACTAATCAAACATAAAAGAAAACTCTAAAGGAAGCACCTACTAATAGGATTAATTTTAAAAACCCTAATCTCGTATCGGTAGTGAATTTCCTCAAAGACCCTTAAATAATAATAATAATAATAATAATAATAATAATAATAATAATAATAATAATAATAGATATTCAATATTGTGCCTCCAATCTTACGCATGTTTATACATATATACAATTCCAGGGTGCTATTTGTCTGGCTCGAAGCTTGAAAGTGGTCAACGAAGCTTTAACCTCTCTAGATCTTGGCTTCAATGAAATAAGGGTATTTTTTTTCTTACCTTCTCTTCTTCGGAATTCCATGTTAGCCATTACTCATTCCACGATTACATTTTGTTTTGGTGCTTAGGACGATGGGGCTTTCGCCATAGCTCAAGCACTAAAGGCTAATGAAGACGTTAACATCGTGTCTCTGAATCTTTCCCGGAACTTGATGACCAAATTCGGACAGGTTAGTTAGTTATTCGATTGTTTTGTGTGGATTATTACCCTCTTCTGTCTTTTTCACTCAAATGTCTTTCATAAAATGGTACAGAGTGCTTTGACGGATGCGAGAGACCATGTTTTTGAAATGACGGAAAAAGAAGTGAACGTTGTTTTCTAAAAGGCGTTTATTTTTAAGTAGCTGTGGATAGTACGGTATAACTCGATAGGTTTATTCTTTCCCCGGCTCCATATACATGATTTATATCCATTTTTTTTCTGGGTTCTTCCTCTTACCGAGCAGTGGCGGAACCAGAAATTATACTCGGGGGTGGCTAAAATTAAAATTTAGTGAAATTTAAGGGTAAAATAATAATAAAAAAATAAAATTAGGGTAAAACAGTACAAAAAAAAAAGTTTGGGGGGTGGTTTGAACAACCCTGCCCACCCCCCTGGTTCCGCCACTGTTACCGAGGAAATATTGAAAATTTTGATGTGAGAGATCATAGTTTAGTTAAATCAATGATAGAAGTGCAATTAATTTGTACTCTTTTTTTCTCTGATTTTTTTATTTAAATAACATTTCTATGAAATAAGGTAATGTGCCTTATTGTACACAATGTCAACTATTGTTATTATTATAATGTCTGATAAGATAATGGTCACTCGAAGCTTTGTCGTTGTTTCACCAATAGCTAAGAGTATTTTTCCTTAACCCGGGATCTTGATGTGGTTTTAATCCGCGTGTGGTTTTTGAAAAATTAGATTGGGTTTAACTCGATTTTAGGTTTGCTGGTTTTGTTAAATCCCTTTATGTTTATTGTTAATTCAGAGTTGGTTTTTTTAGGCAGCTCGATTGTTTGAATGCGCAATCGATACATGTTTCTTGGTACTTTGTAATGAAAGATGATTGGCAACTTCATTAAACTCAATCTGCCATTGATATAAATGGCCATTTGAGCTTCCATTTTAGCCTTTCAAGAAGCCATCTTCAAAAATAAAAATGGAAAACCAATGTGAAAGTGGTCACAAGTAGAGGATTTACTATTTTAGCCTTTCAAGAAGCCATCTTCAAAATTAAAAATAAAAATGGAAAATCAATGTGAAAGTGGTCACAGCCAAGGTTCTAAATTTCCGGATATGTAGTCGATATATCAACGACGTGTCTAGAAAATGAGAAGTGCGAAACGAAATCCGTAGGAAATCGATATATCAATTTCTTCCTATTTATCTGTCGGCAAGAGACGGAGAGTGTGAAAGGACATCGATATTGACATTTTGAACCATGCTTCGTATATCTATTCGTATTTCGTACTCTATGTTCGTACTCTATGACTTTATTATGATACCCAGCTTATTTTATGTTATGCTGACATTATGTTATGAGTTATGAATTTTTTGTTATATGTTTGTGTTATGTTATGATTTATGAGTGTGTTTTCTAGGTTATAACTATGTGTCATATTTATTAAATAAGTCATTTAGAAACTAAATAAAAATATGATTGAAATACTAAAAATATTTTCCGGAATATCCATTGAAATATAGGCAAGCGATATATCCGTGAAATTTATGCGATATTATCGGCAAGCGGTATATTTATTTCTTCGGATTTATCCATCAATATCGGCATCGGCAAGCGATATATCCGTAAAATAGAGAGTGCGAAACGACATCGATATCGATATTTAGAACATTGGTCACAAGTAGAGGATTTACTATTTAGAATCGCCTTGACAAAGTGACTTCGGTCACGAGTGATGGTAGCGTATTTCCCTCCCTTGAATTGTATGCAACTTCTTCTTGGAAATCGATTATGCCACTTTCAAGAATGATGAAACCCTTTTTTTTTTTTTAAGATGATCCCCAATTACTTTGGCTTAGTACAATACACAAATATTCAACGAAATAGTTATTAAAATTCAATTGTCCCTAACAAACATGTGTATCCAAATTAGACTTGCTATCACAATTCGCGATATAAAAAAAAATCGATATAAAAAAATATATTGTAAGAGACTGACATTGTTAGAACCTAAAAGACAGCAAAATTGTTCTTGAAGTTCTAGTATTTAAAATTAATTAAGGAAGAGGAAAAACAGTGTTGATGCATCTAAATGGTCAAATATCACATTGCAAATAGTAAAAAAAATATATATATATATATATATATACCTAGCTAAAACGTGAGCTATTATAAGATGAAGAGGCTGTGGAGCAAAAATACAAAGTAAAGACAAACAAACAAAATCAGAAATAGTACAAAATATAAGGCAGAAAAAAAGACGATTGTTCATCCCAAAAATGGCAAAGCAATACTTCGTTACAGCTCAACATGAGCAAGCAAGCGTTTTGTCACTATTATTTCAGATCTCCATATTCATATATATTATGTGTGAATTTATTTGTCAAGCTTGTAGTTGTATTTATTATTATTATTATTTATCCACGCCCTCCTATGAAGCAAAAGGACAAGAAGTGCGATCGATGTCCATAATCCTATCTCTTCACAAAGATTGTCTTCTATTTCTCTTTGAAGGTGTGGTCGTACCAAGACTAATTAATGTACCGAGATGATATGCGTGTTTGGACAAGAATAGTACTAGGATGAATGACCAGCTCGTTCGAAATCCTTGCTTAAACTTGATCTTAGCAACACTGATGTACCGAATCATATACAATCTTACTTGCACTCTTCACATTTACCGGAATATACAAGCTTACTTGAACAGGATCTTCATTCTTCGGACGAATATAACATATTTCTTTGGAATAAGGTTTTGCTAACTCCAAAAAGGTTCTCAATTGAAATATTATCATTCATTTAAGTAGTTTAGCTTTATATTTATTCTCTGTTTGAGACTTAAGCCATAGAAGTCAATCATATAAGTAACATAATTAAATACAACATTACATATATATATAATAACTGATATGAATTCGAGGTTCACAATATACTAATGATCATAATATCGAAAATCAATATTCAATATGCAAGCATGCATGACTCAAACGACCAATGATGATTGTTCATCACCACCCTTTACTCCATTCATTCATTAATTCGTTCTCTTTTCATTTTAAAGTAACAGCTGTACATGCATGACATTATAATCAGAAACTGGACATTAATAGTTTCAGGGGTCAGAATATAAATGGAACAAGTAATGTTTTGGGACCCTTCACCAATGTATGAAAAATGATATATAACTATTAACTACATATACATTTAGAGCTCACAGTTACACTTACACACACCACTGCAATAGTGATACAAAATTAATTTCATTAACAGTAAAAGACAACTCATTGCTGGCCAGCTTGTAGAGCATACATACATACATACATACATACATACATACATACATACATACATACATACATACATACATACATACATACATACATACATACATACATACATACATACATACATACATACATACATACATACATACATACATACATCAACATGTATAACCGTGCCATGCACGTGAAAGTTTTATATTGGAAAACCATATGCTGATTGATCAAGATATGTATTAGTGTGGACAAAAAAAATGGTCGGATTGTAGCTTCATTTGAAGAAATGGGGTAAAGATCACTTGAACAAATTACATTTTTTTTAATCCTGAATAAATTACCATAATATTGCTATTCAATATTTTTTGTTTAAAACATCTTCTGATTGAGCAGATCAGCAATATATTCAAATATTTCATTAGAAATATAAAAACAACTGTAAAGTTACGTACGACTGAAAGTCCATACATGCCAGCTATTGAGCCCTAGAACAATTCCATTTATTAATCTTCAAAAATAAATTATTCATACAATACAATGAATTTATCTTATTGTTTGACTCACTGCTTGTTATTGTCATTTACTTATTTATTTCGATTTTGTATTTTTATGAAGCAAAGCAGCAAAAGGGATATAGTCATGTATTTTGTTCTTTTAGCCGAAGTCAAAGTAAGAGCAAAAAACCAAAACAAGCATATATATATATTAATATTAATATTAGGGTTTATTACAGGCATTTGCAACTTTGTTATATGCTTCCACGTACCAATTCTTTGAATAGGTGTACTATTCCTATCATCCTTATCTATCGAGCCATTGCATTCCCAGCTTTATTATTATTTTATTTATTTGTATGATTTTATTTTATGTTCGGTAATTTGTGCTATCATTTTTGTCTCATTCAAAGTTTGTTTCTTTTGGTTTCTCGTATTTTCTAGGGCTCTAGTATTTAGCGTCAAATGTCAAGCGTTGTCACATTCTGTAATTCACTTAATATATGTTCATATTATTACTTTTTATTGTTTTTTTTTTACTTGTTTATATAAGTTTAAAACAGCCATAAAGTGCATACTTGCAAGATTTATTTCGTAATAACTATGTCCGTCTACAATACTTAATTAATAGAATTATTGATATTAATTAGAAATAGTAATTTTTATTTTACGTGTAGTTAATTTACTGACAAATTTTTTAATAATTTTTAGATAGATATTTTAAAATTTAACAATATTTATACTATAAGGTTATAATTATAGTCTTATATAAAGTAAGAGTTATATATGTAATTTATTATAAATATGGGGTTTCAATTGATCATGGAGAGCTCGGTTTCTGAGAAACGAATTCGGTTTTGTTAGGTTTTTCGAACCGCATGCCTCATTTCAGCGACTTATCGTGAGCGTGTCGACGAATTTCCCCACTTTTTTAACCCATATTTTAAGCCATAATTTTCATTAACTTCATCGATACTTTATAGTCAAAATTAAAACGATGCTGAAGAAAGATGAAAAAAAAAAACCTTGTCTTTTTATTATCTAATAAATAGCTTTGATTTTATTATCTTTAGTCAACTCCTTCAAAATATTATACACCTTTGTCATAAACATGTTGGAAAAGACCCAAGTACCCTTGACCCGAATCGTATAAGAGCAAACAACACGGGGGTAGGAAAGTAATTCCACTAGCCTCCGCGTAAGGGCTATATAAAGAGAGAGCAAGTCCAGTACGTTTCACTTCAGTAATCACACAAAAATGGCGTCTCGCTCGCTTCTTCTGATCATGGCGATCTTGCTCTTCTTCGTATCACTGAAGGTCTTTGGAATATATATATATATATATATATATATACATATATGTACATAAAATATGTATGTATCATCCCATACATTGAGTTTTTGTGTTGCAGGTTTCATGCGAAACCCAGATTGGAAGTCAAGAAACTGACCAGGTTTATGAAGCTCCACATGTGTTTCATGTCGTTTTTATGTTCTTATTAATTAATGTGAATATTAATAATCTTTTAAATTAACAGGCAGTGGTAAAAGGACCCAACAGAAGACTCTTGCCGTACTTGGGTATACTCCCTCTCTACTCTAATATATATATTTATACATATATATATACATATGTATATTTACATAAACCATGAGCCAACCGATCAGCATATGAGAAACATGCATGAGCATATAATTGACACCTATCTGAACACTCACTTGATGTCAACTTTGCAAAATTGAAATAGAAATTATAGCGGCAGAAGTATTTTAAGTTTAAGTTGTAGTTGACTGCTATAGTTAATATTTTTATAATGACAGAAATATTTTATTAGAGCGGTAACTTTTTTTTTAAATCATTAACAGAGGAAAGTTTGACTCAAAATAATTAAAATTGTATAAAAGTAACGCATGTTTTTTATCAATATTTTAAAGAAAATTTGATGGTTGTTATTTCCGTGCATTTAATTACAACTTGAATAATTTTTTTCTTTTACTTCATATAAATCTACCTTTGGAAAATAACATTTTATTTGTTTTAGCATACTTAATAAGATTTAGAGCAATCAATTATGAAGTCCTCTAATTTACATTTACATTTTTGTTTTTATTTAGCTTCTTAATTTGTAAAATGATCATATAACATTCTTAATTTTGTAATTTTATCTTTATTTAGTCTTTCTATTAGTTTTTAACAAAAAATATGTTTCGTGTTAGCACTCATGGGGTTAAATAAAAAACAAAATACGAAAAACGAAATCTGAAGATTTATTTAGCCCAGGCATACCAGCAAAAAAAGTATTCTTCCGTAAAAATTTAACACGAAGACTAAATATAGATAAAAATTACAAAGCTAAAGATGTCATATGATCATTTTACTTAAAAAAAAAAAGAGTTGAGACGATTTTCATATTTGATTGCCCTAATATTTATTTATTTCATTAAGCGGTTATATCTAATATTGCAACAGATTGTGGAAGTCTGTGCAACTCTCGGTGCAGCCTGCACTCGAGGCCGAAGGTGTGCACGCGGGCGTGCGGCACGTGCTGCAGCAGGTGCAAGTGCGTACCTCCTGGGACTTCTGGCAACCGAGAGGCTTGTGGCAAGTGTTACACTGATATGACCACGCACGGCAATCGCCTTAAATGCCCTTGATTTTCCCACCTTCCTTACGGTACCACACCTTGTGTTATATGCAAAATAAAGGAGACAGTTTTATGATAATGTATGTACTCTCTGTATTTTGTAATTGTTGGCTGGAAAAAAATATATAAATATGTTACTAATTTGTGCCTGTGATGACGTTTGTCAGGGGTTGAGTAGGTGTCAAATGAAACGATAGATTTTTGGGGTTTTTTTTTTTTTTTTTTTATGGCACTGAAATTTGCTATATCCTGGTATTGTGATTGAAAATCTGTTTTAAGGGATTTTTAAGTCATCTACGTACTATCTTTGTCCTGATTTAACATATATAACTCCAACATGTTTTGTGATGAATATAATCATACTAAACAAATTTATTCACAATTTATGGTATAGGGTAAATTGCGGCTAATGTACCCAATGTTTGTTTTTGTGCGGATTATGTACACAATGTTTTATTTCGATGGAATAGTAGTGATGATTTTGCCAAGGTTCAAATGTATGTAAACCCGAGGCGAGACGTTTTCTCACCGCTTCAAAAGGCGTAAGCCTCGAGGCGCAATACCAAAGTGCAAAGAAAAGCTAATGAAGAAAGAAGTTCAAATTTATTTGAAGCAATACCAAAGTGCAAAGAAAGCTAATGAAGCCGAGTTCGAAGAACTAGTTGGCGGTGGGGTTTTTTATAATGTGATTGATTCGAGGGCGTCGGTGGGAGATAAGAATTCTTGTCCTACGGTTCTAGAAGTGTTAAGAGGGCCGATGGATAGGTACATGTCGATGAAAGATGGCGAAGAAAAGGAAGGTGAAAATGTCGTTATGTCCCCAATACAATTGAAAGAACTACGAAATAAAGTTTGCTTGGAGATAGGATGATTTTTTTTTTATGAAAATGCGATTGCGTTCAATGCAGCCACAACCGCTTCGTACATGAGTATGTGCGTGCCGTTGCCCACATTGGCCGAGATTTGAAGATTCCAACGATGTACGATTTGTCGTCATGGATACTTAAGGAAGAAGCCTTGAAGACACAAGTGGTTGTGACCGAAGTTAGAGAGACATGGAAGAAGACCGGAGTCTCCTTGCTATCGGATGGTTGGACGGACACCCGGAATCGAAGTTTGATAAACTTTCTTGTCAACAATCGACACGGGACCGTTTTCTTGAAGACCGTTGATGCGTCGGATGAGGTAAAAAATGCTCCGAAATTGTTTGAACTGCTTGATGGTGTCATTGATGGGATTGGAGAGGAATCCGTTATTCAAGTGATAACCGGCAACGCGGCGGCGTACAAGGCGGCGGGAACGTTGTTGATGAATAAGAGGTCAACTTTGTATTGTATTCCGTTTGCGGCACATTGTATTGATTTGATGCTTGAGAAGATACGAGACTTACCGGGTTGTACAAAGCGAAGAAGGTTACAAACTATATCCACAATCATAATTGGGTGCTCGCTTTAGCAAGAAACTTTGCGGTGAAGGATCTTGTCCGACACGCGATTTGCCACGGCGTGTTTGACTTTAGAGAGCATGCTAAAGTTGAAGCAACCACTACAAGAGATGTTTGTGTCACAAAAATGGGTCAATTCCTCTTATGCGAAGCCAAATGACGGGAAATCCGTGAGAAGGATCATTATGGACGAATGATTTTTTTGGAAGAGTGATTTATGCCATCAAAAGCACATCGCCTCTTGTTCATGTTTTTCGAATTGTAGACGGCGACACTCCGGCAATGGGATTTCTTTATTGTTCAAAGGATGCGGCAAAAGAAGGAATCGCAAAGAACTTGGGTGGAGACAAAGCGGAGTATAAAGAGATTTGGGGCATCATTGATACAAAGTGGGAGAAACAAATGCACCGAGACTTGCATGCGACGGGATATTATTTGAATCCTCAATATCGATGGAGTCCTAATGTATCTGAGCATCCCGAGATCAAATATGGTTTGCATAATTGCGTGGAAAGACTCGTGCTGGATCCGGATTTGTTCATGAAGATTGAGAGCCAACTTAATGAGTTTGTTTTCAAGCGAGGATTGTTTGGAAGGCGAGCGGCTACGATCTCGTACATGTCACGTTCTCCGGGTATGAAATGTTCTATATTTATTTACTTAAAGTTTAAACTTTTCCTTAATTAAGTAGATTGTTTTTCTTGTTTAGTTGAATGGTGGGAAAATTTTGGAGATGATATTCCCGAACTAAAGGAATTCGCACTAAAGATCCTCGGGCTTACTTGTTCGGCATCAGAATGTGAACGAAATTGGAGTACGTTCAATCAAGTGCATATAAAGAGAAGGAATTGGCTATCTGCGAAGAAAATGGATAAATTGGTGTTCATTATGTACAACAAGAAGTTGAAGCAAAGATAGGATGAAGAAAAAACACGAAAAGTTGGGGAAGATCATTTAGTTCGCGAGGTAATTCCTTCCAATGATGAATGGGTGGCGAATCCTAATGACGATGAAGACGTGCCTACGAGTGAATCTATGATCTCATCGGCATCGGTATTGGCATCGACACTAACAACGGAAGCGCCAAGGAAGAAAAGAAGGCTTCTTCAAGATTTTGATTTCGGAGATGATGAGGGCAATGATGATGGAGACGAGGAGAAGGTGTAGACCGTTTAGACTTTTGTGTAGTCTTATTATATCTATTATGCTTTAAAACTTGTGTGGTTTTTTATTTTTTATGGTTAAGACTTTTGTGTGTTTTTTTATGGTTTAAAACTTAAGTGTGGTTTTTTTTTAATGTTTAAGACAAGTGTGGTTTTTTATGGTTTTTATGATATATATATATTATTTTATAATTAATTTATTATTAAAATCGAGGCTTGCGCCTCGAGGCTTACGCCTTTTGAGGCAGTGAGAAAACGCCTCGCCTCGGGTTTACGTACATTTAAACCTTGACCAGGTCATTATTTTAATTTATTGTAGCAATGATGAAAATGTAGAGATCCATTATCTAAGCCATAAAATTATAAGTTTCTTTACATTTGAATTGTTGAATTGCTTACAAAATCCGAACCAACATTCCTCTTCAACAGACGGCCGCAGATGTCTCTGCTCCATTCCCGGAGCCTGCTAAGAAACAAACACCGTCAGTCTCGGCATGTCTCGGCTTGTCGACTCGTAATCATACTGGAGAAGAGATTATATCATACGGACGATGTCCTCAATTTCATTACATGATTGTTAAATTCTTGATTCGGAAGTTTAGAGATTACGAGCGACAACGTTCGTGCGAAAGGTCCTAATTTTCCGATAAACAGGATATAAAAAAGAGTCAAGGATCTTAACCTCTCTTCTTAATCTTATTCCGGAAGCCTCTTTTCCTGCTAAATGCCGTTTCCTGCGAGCCAAACGAGAATATTCATCAGTGAATAAAAAAAACTGATCTTATTCTCTGAATCATTTCATCAATCAATCAAAAATCTTCACTCAATTGAAACTGTATTCATGAAAGTAGATAATTAATGAATGAATATGGAAATTACCACAGATTGGCCAAGCTCGCCGGCTCGACGTACTGCAGAGACAAGATCTCGGTTTGACCGGTTGTAGAAACTGGTAACTACTCCATATTGACCAGCTCTAGCTGTGCGACCGACCCTGTGTAGAAAGTCAACCGCTGATGTGGCAAAGTCGGCCTGGATAACGTACATAAATTACAACAGTTTAGCTTACACTTCTTTTTACATACAAAAACCAAACCGAGATATCTTTTTTTTTTTCGATAACTTTTCTTCTGTTAAGTCGTTAAGTTGCCATGATAATCGTAAACCTTTTCGAGACAGCAAGACCTCTCTGTTTTAAAATATAGGATGGTCCCTTATTTGTTATAAGTTGACGAAAAAATGCATATACATGTGTTGAAATCGTGATTAACTTAGAGAGTATTTCCTTCAATTTTGTGATTGTTTTTTTCTTTTCAATGTTGCATTTCTTCCTAAAATTTCATCGTTCTTCATCTTTTCTCATATTTCCACTACAAGGTGAGAATGTTTTAGAAAGATACAAAAGAATGATAAAAACAATTTTTGAAGAAAACAACCTCATGTAAATCAAATATTCACTGCACGAGATTCCGCTATCTTTAAAGATTAAAGGGAAATAAAGGCCGAAGGATAACGGTTCTATCTCGAGAGTTTCAAGGCCGATTAATACCAAAAAATCTTCCAACTGTTTCATTAGACTTAAAAGAGAGACAATGAAAGAATTACCTGAATAACGTGGGAGATATTTGGTATGTCGACACCTCGTGAAACCGCGTCAGTGCACACAAGAACGCCACCTTTTTCTTGGAAATCATTCAATGTCGTCGCACGTTCTTCCAATGAACAGTCTTTGTGGTAACGATAACATTCAGTCCCGGAATTGAGCAGTATCTTCGCAACTGCTTCAACGGCCTCTACAGTGTTCGCAAACACGATGGTTCGGGATGGTTCTACTGAATTAGACTTAGTACCTTCCTTCACGGCTTTTAGTAATTCATCCACCTGTGTATCAGTTGAAACTTCTACCCATTTCTGCTTCAATCTATATATATGGAAAAATCAAATAAATCATCAAGTTTCGTTAAATGAACAATTTAATGTGGTTTTTGGGAGATTTCAGAATATTTTATTTATCAAAATGTAATATGCTAACTTAACACAAGCTTATAAGCTAATTACATTTTTAGTAACCTAATTAGCTATTATAACAAATCAGCTTTATAATCCTACATATAACATAATAGAGATAACGATTTAGTTACCCCGAACATGTCGTTGTTAGTAAAAAGGGAAGGGGCAAATTAGTATTAGTTGGAAAAAGGGTAGTTTGGTCATAAATCATAGCTTAGGGTTTTACTTATCTAGGAGAAAAGTTATCATTTTCTTCTCATGTTTAATTCAGCAATTCTATGTTTAGTTTAAAGTGTCGAAAGGAGACGGTACGCCTAGCTCTTATTATTGGAGGCCGTTTTAAGTAGTAATTTCGTTGATCGAAGATGAGTCCAATTATTTATTTTAGATGTTTCGGTTTGAGTCCTAACAGATTTTTTGTCCGCTAGGTTGACTACGAATAAATTTTTCAAGGAAAACTTAGCAAGTATTGACCTGGGGTTGTGACGGTGCAAGAAGTTTCCATTAACCCAGTTCGCATCCGGAAACATCTTCTTCAAAACCGCTCCGGTGGTTCTCTTTCCATTCTCAGGAAGCGTTGCAGCGATGAAAACATATTGTTTGCTTCGTTCATAAATCTTCCTCACTCTCCTCCAATCTGACCTACTAGAAGTAACCGGATCAACATCCACCAATGATTCCTCAATAAAACTTTCCTCATCATCCGAGTCAACATCATCCTCTGGGTCTGCATCCATATCCAGAGATAAATCCGATGAAGTCTCATGTTCCGGGTTCATTCCTGACTCAGGCGTTGACTTTTTTGACCGGGATAATTGCTTCTCGTCATACCGTAGCATGTGTATAAGACGAATGACTTTATTCTCAAACCCGCCAGAGAGGAGCATGTCCGCCTCATCAAACACCTAACAGCGTCGTTTCTAGCTCATAAGCATACATGCAATAGAGCTCGTGGTTTTGAGTATGTATTAAAATAATAATTTCAATCATAGCCAAGAACTTACCACATATTTCACGCCACGCAAAAACTCCATCTTACGAAAACTGTTCGGTTCAATATTGTTTAGAAGCGCAGCCGGCGTCGTCACGATTATGTCGGGTCTAATCACAGGCCATCCCTGCATATATAGGATAAAAACTTAGCAATGCAAACAATTATCCCGAAAATCGTAAAAAAGATCCTTAATTCACAGATCAAAAGAAAGTCACCTGTCTTCCACAGACAGCAGAAACCGCGAGAAGCGGCTGACCGTCATCGTCGCAAAGCCCGTTGGCCATACGAGCCACCTGTTCGCACAACGTCACATTCGGACAAAGCACGAGGGAAAGCCTATGAGGCGCGGAAGCTCCCTCATCGGATTCAGCACTTTCCGACTCGTGCTTCGCATTGCACATCCTATTGATAAGAGGGACAAGATACCCGTGCGTTTTTCCGCTCCCGGTTTCCGCAGCGACAACCACGTCCTTCCCCGACAGTATGGACGGAATGCAAGAAGCCTAAATCAACAAGAAAAAGCATCATTCTACTGCTTGGCTTCGAAAAATTTCACAATCTGATCAATCAATCGCGGAAATGAACCTGAACGGAAGACGGTTGACCAAGGCCGGCATTGTAGAGAGCTCGAGAAAGCTTGTCGGACACGCCAAGGGACGTCCACGAAACGCCCTCCTCCGAGAAGAAAGTGTCACCTCCCGAACTGTAAGCCCTGAGTTGCTCGCCGCGTGGTCTACTGGGCGAAAGCAACGCAACACGAAGCGAGGTCGACGATGGCGAGAGAGAGTGCCGGAATTGGGAGAAGAAAATGGGCGAAGACGAGGAAGGAGATAGCTTGCAGAGGTGCAGAACCACGCTCGGGCGGTAGAGAAGCATTGTGATTCAATGGAGTTTTGCAGAGCTTGGAGTTAGGGTTTAAGCCATGAACTGAACTGATAAACCCTATCTCTCTCTCTCTCTCTGGGGAAGACGATGATGAGAGAGAAGAGATCAGTGTCTGACAGACACTCTTGTCCGTTGGATTCACTTCTCATCTTTCTGTGTCGTACACAAAACGAATGAAAAAACTCTACGTGCTCGAAACTTTGTCTTTTCTCTAATAAACGACATTATTTATTTAGCTGTTAAATATTATATATATATACTGTTTAAAATTAAATCATAGATTTTAAGGAAAAAAAACTCTAGTTCTCGAAAGTCGAAACTTCGTCTTTTCTATAATACACCACATTATTCAGCTGTTATATATATATATATATATATATATATATATATATATATATATATATATATATATATATATATATATATATATATATATATATTAAAAAGAAAAAAAAACTCAAACTTTTTCTTTTCGATCTTATGGGCATACCGATGGGTTTTCGAATATATATATAATTTAAAATTGTATCAACAAAATTCAAATTTCATATAAAGATTGTGTTTCATACGATTATGAGATTATAAGGGTTGGTGTGAAAAACCTCAAAATTTTCTTCGTCAAAAATAGAATTTGAGAGCTAATAATCAATTTTAAAAAAAAACGATCTTTAAGTTAAAAAGAGTTGTCGCAAATCGCACGCACCTAGGCAGAAAAAGGTCACCGCTCGGCTCGGTATACCGGAGGTTCTTTACCTTTTTATAAAGTTAATCATGTTGTTGCTGATTATATAATATATGGTAAGAATTGTTGTGTTTTATGTTTTATCTTGTTTCTTATCCGTTTGAGAGAATTTGGCTTTAACATTTTGCTGCTAATTTATTTGGTGTTAAGTACCTTCTTTTGTTAACATAGGAAAAGTGCACTTGATATTCTTTGCCATAATAACTACAAAAATATTATAACCAAAATTTTGTTGTTAATTACATACACTCTTCAAATCTCATCAATCTTTCTTAGAAGCCAAGGCAGATTTTTTCCCATATTTGGAGAACACATCACTTAGCACTGCCTTCTCTTTCACTCTTAACCTGCAATCATTCAACAACAAAACCATAAGATTCCAACAGACAAATATAACTATGTCGTTTCTCCTTAAACGACAACAAGTAATACCTCTTTGCAGATCCCGGTATGCTGAGCTTCGGAGCCTTGACTCCTTTTCCCTTCGCAGCTCTGTTTCTCTTCGGCATTTGTGCCTCCTTATCTTTCACTCGAAGGCTTTTCTCGGGTTCTTGAGTTCTTGTTACAGATTTTGGTTCTAGTTCGGTTCTTTGTTCAAAGCTACCACTTTCATTTAGCACCAGCTCGGTCGAATCAACATCTTCATCTTCATCTTCATCATCATCGTCAAAATCAATTTCATCTTCATCTCCATCTCCATCGTCTTCTTCTTCCCACTCTGACTCATCAAATTCATCACCGTTGTCGTCAAGATCGTCAAAACTGACTATTATAGTGTTCTCGAATTCATCTTCTTCGAAAGAATCGTCCGTGTCATAATCATCGTCTTGATCCTCTTCTTCCACCACCTGAACTTCAACTTTCGAAACAGCGCGAGTACTTTTTTTTAACAGTTCAAGAGGTTTGAATTCTGATGCGTAATTATTTTTAACCACAACTTCTGATGACTTTGAATCTAACATCTCGCATTTTATTATCTTCTGGATTTTGCCAAAGGCAATGCTTTTCTTTGAAAACGTCTCTATGAACCTATCGGCAATGAAGAAGGCAGTTCAAAGCATGTAAGCAAAGCGAAAACTTATTAAGTCTTTTTTTGAATTCGTGCTTTAACTTAGAATTTTTGGCAATAATGCCCCCTTGAACTTTGTACATTGGTGCACTTTACCCCTGAACTTTACTTATTGCAGTAACGCCCCCTCAATTTTCAAAAAAGGTACATTAAAAAATACATGACTTATTCGAGAGTGTTTTCAGCGATTATTTACCCAGCGACATCAATATACTAACTTAACTATGAGACCATTGTGAAGCAATCAAGAAATATTTAGAGGAAATAATAAAATCAGTGAAAATATCTTAAAATAATTCATGTATTGCGCATGCCGCATAAGATAAAACTTCTGTCATTTTTTAATGCAGGGGGCAATGTGGTACATTTTGAAAGTTTAGGGAGCAGTTCTTTTATAACCAAAGTTCAAGGGGTAAAGTGCACGAACTAGCAAAGTTCAGAGAGCATTACTGGCAAAAAATCTTTAATGTACCTCTGAGCTTCTTTTTGGGTCTTGAAATAGACAAACGCAAAGCCTTTGCACGTGGGGTCTCTCGTCTTCTTGCTTCCGGACACGATGGGGTTTATACTGATTAAACCCGGAATGCCTTTGAAAGCTGCAGTCAGATCTCTGTGGACGTTCTTCTTTTTTGGAAGACACGTCACTCGCACAGCAATCGAATTTGGGACATGCTCAATTGCTGCAAAATTGAAGCTCAAATGTTATGATACAGATTCAAATCACATAGAAAAACATATCAAATACAAAGCTATGCACATTCATTATTCTAGGCATGTGGAAACAACAGACTTTTGAAATAAAATCAAGCAATATGATAGCTTCCATTGCTCTTCACACTTTGAATTTCAATTCTAAATCCACATATATTTTCACTTCTTACATGTCACATCATTTTAACTATCTATAATCCATCATATAAAGGCATCGCATCATTCAAGACGATAAAATAATGCTCAATCCATCATACTACATACACAATATAAAATCAAGTTAAGTTAATATAAGGACAAATGTTATTGAAGCCCCTCACTTTGTGTTTTTGTCCTTGTGTAGCTTCTCACTTTGTACAATGACTACATATCACCCCTGACTTTTTTGTTCCTATTTAGCCTTTCCGTCAACTTTTTAACAAAATTCTGAACTTTTAGCTTTATACGTCATACACGAGGCGGTAAAGCTTGTATTTAACTTACTTAAACTTTAATTAGTAAAAACTTAGCACAAAACTTATTGAAAACTTTGTCCTTTGCTTAGCTTTCTCTTTTTGTCTCTATTTGAGCCTTCAAGAATACCACGGTAAACTTGATAGAACGACTATATATGGACAAAAATACAAAGTTTGTCATAAGTATAAAAATACAGTTTCATAGGTGTGAATTGTGATATATTCATTTTACAAAGTGAGAGGCCACAAAAGAACGTAAACATGAAGTCCTGGGTGTCCATTAATATTTGACCTTAAAGTCACTATATTTTTGCTAAATGTTCGTATTATGCCGTGTTACGATGTTCCAACGCTTTCTATCTGAGCTGAGGCCAGCAAATCATACGACGAATTGATGACCACTCACTACCACATAATTCGGCTCATGATCATCAAACTACATAGACGAAAAGCAAACTCAACTTAACATAACAATGTACACATTTTTAAATGCTGATATTATACTACCATGTTACTATGTTCCCACTCTTTCTATCTACAAACTGTACGATTCTGGTATTATATATAACTCCGTGCATTAAGAATCAAGATCCAGAATCCAAAAACATACCTTTCTTCTTCCCTTCCTCGGGCTTGGCGGCCACGGGATCGGCCTTGAGCTTGGCGATATTCGCAGCCTGGGCCTCGCCGCTCTGCAGCATTTCGTCGAGCAGTTGGTCCTCAACCCCTGTATCGTAGACCCTCCCTTCTCCGAACCCACGTGGCCTCTTCTCCAGCCACTCCTTCATCTTCTCCAACGGCAACAGCAAGCTTCCGTCCTCGTCCTCCTCGTCTTCCTCGCCGAGCTCGGCCTCGAACGACCCGAGCCCGAGCTCCTCCATGTCCATCATCGGAGCATCTCCGACGCGCTTATCACTGCCGCTTCGCTTCTTCTTTCCCTTCGAGGCCCGCGGCGACCCGCCATTGCCCCTCTGCGCGCGGAGCTGGAGACGGGGTCGACGCGACGGAGGAGGGAGGGAGAAGGGCCGTGAGGGTGGGATTGAGGCGGTGCTTCTGAGAGAGAGGAGAGAGGTCGAAGCGCATAGCAATGGAAGATCGCGAACGCTTAGCATGTCTCTGGTTCGTCTGTCGCTCCGACAAGTGAACTCGGAAAATGCTCTTGCAAACAGTTTACTGTTTCAGTGTCAGTGATGAGATAGAATTGGATTTGATCATTATTTTAATAAGTAATTATATAGTCAGACAAAAGAGCAAGTGGTTTCGTGGTGTAGTTGGTTATCACGTCAGTCTAACACACTGAAGGTCTCCGGTTCGAACCCGGGCGAAGCCATTTCCTCATTATTTTTTTTATTTTTTATTTTTATTTATTCTTGTTTTTGTTTGGCTCTTCCATTCACCATCTAATAAAGCTCATGCCTTATTTGATTTATTATATCCATGAATAAAGATGCAATAAATTACTGTGGCAAATTTCTTGTTCTTCGCCTAGATCGATTTCGGTACGATAAATGAATATTTTTACATAAAAGAATTTTGAATTCGAACAATTGATGGAAGCTACAAACTCAATTAATCTCTAGTTATCGATGTTCCTACTATCGAGAGATACTCCTAGTTAACTCATTGTTTGAGTAGTTGGAAGGAAGAGGCCATTAATGTCAAATCTTGCAATCTAACTATTATCTTAAATCATCAATGTGCCATTAATGGTGGAAAAAATAGATAACAAAATCTTCTTTGAGAATTGTCAATGATATGGTCCACTAAGTTAAATGGATAGTTTCTGCGAAAATCTTTAACGAAAATTTTAGACTGAAATCAAATGAAGAAAGAAAACCGCACCAAAAGATTTTCTTGAGAGCATGTCCATAAGAAAATAGTACAAGTTGTACTGACATGCTTGTTTTCAAACACTCATCTTCCTTCGCGCCAACACCAAAATATGGTGGAGTGGACACATATAAGCATATTGACTCAATAATTTTCGAGAATTTAGCATAAATATATATTTTTTATTTATGCTTGTTTAAATGTTTACGAGTCTTTTTTATAAGATTATATAATAAGAAACTTTCTATTGAGAAATTTTATATATAAAAAATTTATTTTATTGTATTGGGTGTGTCGATAAGACCGGCCTTATACCAAATTAAAATCAAACATACTATTGATCGTCAGTACTCTTTTAAGTTTTATCTTAACAAGCCCAGAGGCACAGACAAGCAATCATATAGGCCCTTTTATTAAGCCTTGAAGATGAGCCCAATCTGTTCAAGGTTTGCAATTTTGTGAATCAAGCTTTCCTCAACATGTGATCTATCAATTTTGGAGTTGCACTAAAATCAAGGGTGAAATCGGTATCGATTCGGAACAAATCGGGACCGAGATCAAGCTAAGAAGGGACAGTTTCGATTTTTAAAATACTTCTATTAGTTATTTAAATTAAGTTTAAGAGCTTATTTTCCACACCAATTTTTTAAAGTTGTAAGAAAACCGAAAGATAAATCATAACATCAAATAATGAGCATAGTCCACCCTCATAAACATTTAAATAAAATCTTAGAAACTAAAATATACCAAATCTCGATTACAAGTCGAGTTTTTTTTTTTCCTTCCCTTTCTTTCCCTCGGTCAAGTCTTATATATCGTCCTTTTTGAAGAAGAAGAAAAAGTCCGGTTTTCGAGCCTAAACCGGTTTAGGATCAAATTATTTAGACTATTAAAACGATGGTGTGTCAGTTTGTTTTGAATGATTGTCAGGCGAAATTGATCGGCAGGTGTAGATATTGGTGAACATTAAATTCCGTGGTTTTATGTTTGGTGGGTGACACATTATTGTGTTGATCCAATTTTACAAAGACTAAGACAACTCCATCAATCTCAGGCGTGCATGCTCTTTTTCTTTAACTTATTTTGTGGATTAACTAACATGTTTTATTTATAAATCTAAATTAGAAAATCTTATTTTTTTAGTCAACCATATTTATTAGGATAACCAGATATAAGGGAAATTGTTACAAACCAGGGATTTTGTCAGTTTTCTGAAAACAAATAATGTTCATTTTCTATAGTATACATTTTTATAGGTAGATATGGGGTCACCTCATGTGTACAATGGACCAAGCAAAGATTAAAAATTTCCTGTTACAACAAGACCTCTGTGAAGTTTGCCCAACAAATAGGGAAATAAAATGTGACACACAAATACTTCATGAATTTGACCAAAAAATACATATATTAGTGATTTATATAATTATAGTTTATTTTGGACGATTGTTTCAGAAGGATTTGATTTGATTTATTATTATTGTAAAATATTACGGAGTTTCACTTTAAAAACGCAAGACATTTTTAAATTTTGTTTAATCCTCGTGTCTTTTTTTTTTTTTTTATGTAGAACTTAATAATTGCGTCTATATATTGTCCTATTGGTTATATTTAAGTAAGTTATTAACGTTAGAAGCACGTATATAATTATTTTATAAAGTGATGTATTTAAATGCCAAATATTTACATCTAAACTCTGTGCTGGAATTTGTGACTTTTACCAGGAAATAAAATCAAAATTCAAGCCGTCTAGATAACATTAAAAAACAAAAGAGAAAAAAAAAAACTCTTATAGAGCAAAACATATGAGTATATAATAATAGATATACTATTCAAATAAGTGATTATCATAGGGTAATTTGTTTTCTTTAAGAATGTTTGGTATAGCTTATATATTATAGTTAGAAGTTTGGTACTTAGCCATTACAAGCACTAACAAATCTTCTTTTTATTATTAAAATAGTATATTTTTGTTTTCATAATAAGGTTGAAATTAAGTTAATAGGCACTTCAAAAGAAAGTGTAGCAATGTATAGCTAGTTAGGGGAAAAGAAAAGTTTAAGGCATTCATCAACATTGTAGCATATCAAAGATTAATTACATGTTGTATAGGTTTAATTATAGTCCCATAAAGCTTCACATATAGATTTAGGCTTTCAAAATTCATCATTGTTTGCACACCACCAAAACTATCGAACAACAAAGAAAATTGATACCCAAAGAAAAATGTCCAATACATTTTTTGCGAACGTTTTAATATATATATGTATATATACTTATTATAAATGACACACAAACTAACAATGAACGTTAAAAGAAAACGACACATGAATTTTGTAAAAACAAAATTCGAGAAAAAAACTGATGGAAAAGGGAGAAGAAATAACGGTTAGGACGTTTTTAATTGATTTTAGAACACTATACAACACAAAAAGCACAAAAACCCATTTCATCTAGGCATCCAAAAAATTCTAAAATATCTAATAAAATAAGTTGCATCGCAAAACTAAGAACATTTAGGTTAAGAAAAAACGGTTTTGGTTAAGAAAAAATTAATAAGATTAACACTACAAATATATAAATGGAAAACGACACATGAATTTTGTAAAATCTATATTAAAAAAGAAACTAATTGAAACATGAGAAAAAATATTTGCTGTGATCGAAAGTGCTACACTAAAAAAGAGAGCTAATAATAAACAACGGTTGGGTTTTAATCAATTTTAGAATGCTAAATACCACAAAAGCCGCGATTCATCTAATCCATGCGTTTAAAAACTCCAAAAATTTGATAAAATATGCTGTTTCACAAAATTAAGAACGTTTAGGTTAAGAAAAACGGATTCGAATTAGAGATCCTCTAATAATGCTAATAATTAAAGGCAATGTCAATATAATGTATTAATTGTATCCATCACCTAGAGCTGCACGCGCCTTCGTCGCGACCGATCGCGACGAAAGTCGCCAAAATCGCGAGCAGGGACGTCGCGATGCGTCGTGGCTTGGCTGGTCGCGATGCGTCGCGACGTGGTCGCGATTTAGCGAGGAAGGACCAAAAAAAGGGCTGCGGCAAAAGTTAATTTTTGTTTCCAATGTTTAATTTTATTAGTTTTTATCCGAATTTAAGTATTAAATTATGTAAACTTATTATTTAAACTTTATTTATTTCAAAATTAATATTTTAGTATGTTATTATTGTGTAACATATTATTAATTTTAATTTATAAGTTAATTTTTAAGTTGTAATATATGTTAATAAGTATTAATGTGTACCATATTAATAATTATTAAAATTCTAAAACAAATAAGTAAATATGATAAAACAAGATATTAAAAAAAAAGTTGTATTATTCATTGTGAATATTACAATATGGTGGAAGAAGTTGTAAATATTCAGTGTAAATATTACAAGATGCCTCACTAAAACCTCTCTTGAAAAACCCTCCTTAGGGACATAAAACCAAGAGAGGAAAGAGCACATCATATTGGCGTTTACATTGCGTCACTCGGGGAACCAGCCGTTAAACCTTTGCGTCATAAGCTCTAGGTCGGTTGGCTCGGACCGTTGGGCGATGGTGGGGTTGCGGAACATCCAATCGTTCAACACCACCGCTTGCTCGAGGTGTGTGGGAGCTGTTGACGCCCTCCGGTCGTCGATTATATGCTGAGCCGAGCTGAACGCGCTCTCCAAAGCAACGCTGGAAATGGGGATGGACAATATATCCCTCGCCATTCTCGCCAATATCGGGAATCTTTCCCGTTGATTCTTCCACCATCCAATCACATCGAACTCGACGGAGTCCTCGTCGATCCGCAGGCCGTAGTACCGCTTCAGTTCTTGCGGGGCACCGTCCGTTTCCTCCGCTCGTGCCGGTGGCGTACCGGATCCCGATGCTTCTCCGCGATCCAGTCTTTGCTTCAGTCTCCGGACAAATGCTAGGCCGGTCTTGGTTGGGCTTTCCATAACTGCCCTTTGCTCCGCCTCCACGTTGAACTGTGGGAACCGCCGGTCGTATTCACTGTAAAGTTCATAAAAAGCTTCATTAACAACCTTAATATAATCAGTGTAATCCACCCCTAAGTTTGTCCCGATTGCTGACATCAAAGGCCCGAACGTAAACATAATACGGGGATCCAAGATAGCACCGAAACAATACGAAAAAGGGGGTGGATCCCAATAACTTTTGAATTTTGCAACCATTCCCTCAATCATGGGCGAAATAACAGGGTCATTTGCGAATTCAGAAAAAGTGTTTGTAATTTCGTAAAGACCCGAAAGACCATGATTCAAGGAAGGTTGTCTTTGGTTTCAAAATTTAAAGTAACAACGTAAAAAGGTTTAAGGAATTGGGTGAATTTCTGGGCCATTTCCCATTCTGCCTCCGTGATCCGCTCCGAGGCCTCTAGTTCGGTGAGGAGGAAAGCGCTTAACGGTAATCTCTGTCTACAAACAACTGAAAGCATTAGATATGTAGAGTTCCATCGTGTATTGTTGTCTAAACCAAACTTATTAGCTTTATGATTGTGCTCTTTACAAAATCGTCTCCACCTAACGGTGGTTTGAGAATGCCGGATCCAATCGACAACGCCGCGTATTTTGTCAACGTGCCCTGAAATATTTCGTTCCCCCGTTCTAGCAATTAAATTAATGATGTGACAAGCACATTTTTGATGTAAAATATTACGAAAAGGAGAACCGGGCAAACTATTTTCTAAGATAGTAATAGCGGCGTTATTGTTTGCGGCATTGTCTAACGTAATAGAAATGATACGATTTTGCAAACCCTAATCATTGAATAATTCTATTAATTTATCGGAAATGTTTTTGCCGGTATGGCGACACTCGAATGGTGACATGTTTAAAAGTTTTTGACATGGATCCCAATTCTCGTCGACGTAATGGGCGGTCAGACTCAAATAGTCGTTAAGAAGTTTTTGCCACGACGCATCGCGACGTCCCTGCTCGCGATTTTGGCGACTTTCGTCGCGATCGGTCGCGACGAAGGCGCGTGCAGCTCTATTGGAAGCGATGAGCTGTGTAATGGATAGAAACTTGTACCAGAAAACTTTTATTTCATGCGAAGCACATAACATATTTCAATCGATTTTTTCTAGATACGTAAACAAACAAAAATCACAAATAATTATATTAAAGCGACTATTAGACATATAAATAGATAACATTTTTTATTTGATGAGAGGGAATGAAAAAATTCTAATCAAATCTTGAATAATATTTTTTCTATTTGAAGTGAGCATATGAACATGCATTCACTGGTGTAAATATAGCTCCGACATTGACCCTAGTCATGGTCATATTACAAGGCTCAAAGTTTTCGGGCTCGGTCAAATCTACTTGCTCTTTAACATTTCTAGTAAATTTGCATAAAGAGGAAAACGGGTCGACATTATACATACATACATATATATATAGTTATTTATGAAAGTTAGGAAGAAAAGGCAGTTCTATAATGTTATTAATGCGACAAATAACGTAAGGCCGAAATAAATAAATAAATAAGGGGAATCAAACAGTATATGTTCCCACTTCTTATTATATACTTTCTTTATTGGAACAACAATTATAAAAAAAATATAATAACAATTATAATGTAGCGGGACACACTATAATAGGCATAGTCACCCTGTCTAAGGCCAGTAGATCAGGAAACTGGTCTAATAAAGATTTTATATATATATATATATATATATATATATATATATGAAACTATAAGCATATCCCAAAAATTCATTACTTCGTGTTTGCTAGAATAGCCTAGTGGTAATTCCACACTACCTCCAAAGTGGAGGTCGTGGGTTCGAACCCCACCGCAGCGAAGCTGCCTTCAAAAAAAAAAATCATTACTTCCTATAACTGATTATACGTACAACACCTAGTATATTTGTGTGTAATTATTTAAGAGAAATGACTCTTAATAGTCAAATTGAAACGTTTGATTAGCCAAATAGTCAACATTTCCTTTTTTCTTTGCAAAATTGCCAAATTGATGAGGTGACTATTTAATAATATATTTTATACCTATAATACCCTTTTAACATATTAACGTGTATTAACAAAGTTAATTTTTCTTAAAAATAAGAGCATTTACTTGTGTTTACAGAAAATCTATATTAATATGTATTAACTGAGTTAATTTGTTTAAAAATAAAAAATCGTGATTAAAATTTTAACAAAAAATTAATTTATTTTTAAACAAATTAACTTAGTTAATACAAGGGTAATACGGTCTTTCGTGATTTATTAATGTGGTTTATTGGCTATTTGATAATATTAATCAAAAAGTTGGCTATTTTACAAAATAGTTTTCTAGTTTGCCTATATGGCTATAGAGCCCATTATTTAATATCAATTTAGTGTTGTCACGTGGAGATTGTACCTAACTTTCTTGTGAAGCCCTACCCTACACACCCAGCAAGTGATGAATAAAATGAAATTTACCATAGGTTTTATCCATAATAAATAATGCATACATGAATTCACTCGAAAGCAAACATCTATCCAAACATAGGAACGTGATCAATGAATATCTAGCAATAATTAAGCACTAAAAAGTAGTTAATCAGTAGCCTTTATTGGAAATGGAAATGGTATAATTTCTCAAGTAACACTCATTTTATTCACCTACTCATGTAACTTTCTAGACTTCAAGATAAAGAATGAGTGAGTGAATGAATATATGGGAAATACCCACTAATTAAAATGTTAGAATAATAATAATAATAATAATAATTAAAAAAATAATGGAAAATTCATAATTAAATAATTCATAATTATATTTCAATATGTTTCACTATTGTTATATACTTTTAGCACTAAAAAAATATTGAGAGGAGAGCAAACCGTCTAATACTCTAATTTATCTAATTTTAGGAATTTCACCCGCAAATATCCTTCTTTAAATACACACAAGTATATAAATATATATAATTATATATATACATAAATCAAATGTTGATTATATATATTATTTTATCATGAGTTAAAAAAAAAAATCAAAGAAGATACAATCATAAGATTCAAATTTTATTTTAGGGTTAAATACGGCAAAATTATCTACAAGCTACTAAAAATCAGACTTATATTCTCATGCTTTAGAAGTCTGTTCTCTAGCGTTGTTGAAAAATCCTTGTTATTTGCCAGTTTTGTTGTGGTCATATGTTTAGCAGTATCGTAGGTTATACTGATGGTTATATTTGCGATCTCCCTATCTATAAAGCGGAATTGGTTCGTTTCGGTTGAGATATTTCAGGAATTCATTGCCTATTATTGCTGGTCAAATATTGGAGCTGAATGTGCATTTGAATTTCTAATTTTGGGTGAAATACTAAGTCTAGGAAGGACTACATATAAATGCCTACAAATGAGTAAGAATTTGTTAGGTTGTTGAGAGCTTTGTGGACTCTATTTATACTGATCTAAGCAGCCAAAATCGTTCATCCTTTCAGCCCTAAAGTGAGAGAAAAAAGTTATGAGCTACAAAGAGCTTCTAAGTCATTTTTCTCATATTTCTTATGGATCCACCATTGGCGTTTTCTTCCTTAGAAGAAGCCTGAAGAAGTCTAAAATGCTTCAGTTATCCTCAATTGTGTTTTGCGTGTGCGAACTCATCGACACTCGCCGGAAGTCGCCTTACCCGCTTGCCGAGCCACCGTGTCGTCGTCTTAATCAACAAGTGACAAGTCTAGTTACATCGTTGGTCGCACTGGTTAGAATGTGTTTTCCAGTTTGTTGTTCGGTGAACAAATCTATTGTGTGACGTCCATCTTGTAATTATCCATATTGATTAATCTTGGTGAGGGCTCCGCAGAGTAGATAGATATCGAACTACGTTAATAAAACATCGCGTGTGTCTCTTTACTTTCGCGTATGTTTTTCCATCGTTATTTTTCGCATAACCGAAGAACATGTCGTTTCAATTGGTATCAGAGCTTGTCGCTGTAAAAGTTTCTCTTTGTTTTCAAAGGCAGCAGAAAGATCTAGGTATTCTTCGAATCATGATGGGTTCGCGCAAAAATATTGTTCTTGTAAGACCACCGGTGTTAGATGGTACAAACTATTCCTAATGGAAAGCTCGAATGACTATTTTTATCCAATCGATTGACGCAAAAGCATGGAGTATTGTGAAACATGGCTGGAGTTCTCCTAACAAGAAAAATACGGAAGGAGAATTCGCTGAAAAACCGCTTAGTGAATGGAGTACAGAAGATGAGACCGCATCTCTTGCGAATTATTGTGCCTTAAATGCGATCGTATCTTCTCTTGATGAATGACTACTTAGACTCATATCTACATGTGGTACTGCCAAAAAAGCATGGGAAGCATTGCGAAATCTCCACGAAAGAACCTCAGCCGTTCGAACCTCAAAACTTCAAATGCTTGCATCAAAGTTTCAGGAACTACGTATGACTGAAGATGAGACCATTATTGATTTCAACGGGATGCTTCGTAACATATCGAATCAAGTTTTTTAACTTGTAAAGTGTATTCTATTACAAGACATTGTTGGTGTTGGAAATTGGATCTGCTCTGATACCAATTGTTGGGAATCACATCTCGGATCCCGTTAATATTATCGCAAAATATGCCATCGAACCGTCCGGGTAACATTTAAAAATTATTTTGAAGCGAATAAACTTGTTAACCGTACAACGGTTCGAACATCGGATAATAACCATATAACAAGGTGTGTAAAATATTAGGTAATTTAATATTCATAAATCATTATTAATAATCTAGTCTATATGAAATAAATAGAAAGTTGTAAATGGTTGCATTTATTGACCCAATACATAAGGCCGTACCTCAGTTGTAGACTTTCAGCTGCGCGTTCTGAACTTGGCAGGGCTCCGCCGGTGCTGAGGGAAACACCCGTGACATTCAAGGATATTCTCCTGGATTCCTCGTACCGAAGCGTGGGCTTCGCCGGCAGGTATCCGTCGCAAATTTTAACTGGTGGTTCTTTTTAAGCTTCCGGAGAACTAAGTCTCTTAAGCCGAACCAGAAAAAGGAGATCAGTAGCAAAATTCGCAGACTCAGAGAGAGAGAGAGAGAGAGAGAGAGAGAGAGTTCAAATTTTGCTATGGGGAAAGGTGTGTAAAATGTATAGAATGAGCTACCTATTTATAAGCTCAGACTGTAACTGTTGGACATGTGTCCTTAAACAAGCTGTTGTTTCCCTAACTGTAAAAGATTTTGACCAAAGTCATTGAATAAAAGGTGTTACTTATTATGTTAATCTTATTATAGTTTCTGGTAGAGTAAAATAGAATGTTTGTTCCATAGTTCATAAATGATGGAATTATGTTATTATTATCACAACTGAGTCAACCTGAGGAAGAATTAATAATCATAATAAATGAACTTAAAATGTCCGTGACCTTATTAAGTGGGTGGGAGCCCATTAATCGTATAAGACCATTAATGTGACTAAGTGATAATCTTATTCTGGATTAAGTGTGTGTGTCACACTCACTAGAAGTGCATTAAGTATGAAGCGGCTTCATAGTGGACTGGACCTGACTTAAACTCCGGTAGTTGTTATATAAGACCATCACTGACAACTTGGAGTTGAGTCACTAGTAGATGATCAAATAGATATTCGATCTAATGTTGGACATGTGTGTCCTTAAACAAGATATTTTATCCATTTGTAAAAGATTATGACAAGTCGTTGAATAAAGATGATGCTTATTATGATAATCTTATTATAGTTTATGGTAGAGTAAAATAGAATGTTTGATCCTTAGTTCATAAAGTATGCAATTATGTTATTACTATCACAACTGAGTCAATGTGAGGAAGAATTAATAATCATAATAAATGAACTTAAAATCTCCGTGACCTGATTAACTAGGTGGGAGCCCATTAATCGTATAAGGTCAATAATGTGACTAAGTGACAATCCTATTCTAGATTTTGTGTGTGTCACACTCACTAGAAGTGCATTAAGTATGAAGTGTCTTCATACTGGACTGGACCTGACTTAAACTGCGGAAGTTATCATATAAGACCGTCACTGATAACTTGGAGTTGAGTACCGTCACTGATAACTTGGAGTTGAGTCACTAGTAGATGATCAAATGGATATTCGATCTAAGTCCTGAGTGATCTTGAATCCGAGTTGCTGGCTTGATTGTTCTTTGATTTAACCGTTAAAGAACACAATATATTACCGTTGTTCCCAAAACTATTATTTTGGGAACATGATAGTCAGCAGTAAGGGTAGCTTAGTCATAGACATGGGCATCACACAGCTCTCTTCAGAGTCATGATGATTCCCTTGATTGTCGGTGGTGAGAAGTGAGAGGTACCCGTGCGCAACTTATGAATCAAAACCATAAGTGGGTTACTCATAATTTTACTGACTGAGTTAAGGATGAAAATGCAATGAGGGGCATAACGGTAGAAACCGCCTGCTCGTGTGTGGATCATCAAGTGAAAGATCAATAACCCGAATTTGATTGTATCAATGGACACCCTGCTGTATTTAAGGGAATAATATATACTGTATCACTAAAGAGTGCAGCCTCGGGTTTATAGTGGAATAAAACCGAGTTTGACGAACGCCCTAGCAGTTCATTTGAGCTTAAGTGATACGGGTCCATGGTCCCCAGGATAGCTCCGTAACGGATGATACGTATGTGATAAAAACATTTTGAGATGTTTTAGATCATTTTGCAAGACTTATAAAACTGAAGTCTATGACAGACATCAGATAGTTTTATTAGTAGCGTGGCAAAAGTACCATATCTTGGTAACTGAAATTAATTGACAAAAGAAAGTATAATTTGGATTTTCTGTTAACATGAAAGTCGTTGGAAATTAAATTCTAAGAAACTTTTCTTTTGGAACCGAGTCGTTTCGACGTACGGTTTGTGATTTATAAAATTTCTAAGTTTGTGATCGTTTCGGTAAACTATGAAATTAAATCACACATCACGAATTTAAATGATGGTGTGACACCTTGACATTTGAATGTGTTATATTGAGATTAGAGGATATTAATATAATTTAATTATTCGAATTTAATTATTAATATATTATTAATAATTAATCAATAATTAATAGATTTATATTAATATGTAATAATATATTTTCATATATATTATATGTGTAAAAATCAAATTATGCCTTCGAATGTGGAACCATAAACATTCGAATGGATAGACCAAGGTTCAACTTATCGAGATAACCGATAAATCGCTTGCCGTTATCGACGGATTAATCGACGAATAACCGGATTATCGATGGAAAACTAATAATACTGTAGCTTACCGATTACCGATACTTATCGAGGATTATCGACGGATTATCGACACTTTTCGATACTTATCGACGGAAAACTTACTAAATATTTTTATAATATCATACAAACATATGAAGATAAAGTCATACACACATAGTCCTATAACACAAATAAAACATAGTGTCACAAATGTATCAAACACATAGTCCAACAACTCATACACATAATAGATAGGTAATAGGTAGAATGGTAGATAATACTCAAACTCAAACCGAATTCTCGTGATTCCGCCAACTCTGATCTCCTTCCCGCAATAATTGCACTTGAAACTCGATTTGTTGCTCGGATCCCCATAGGGAGTGCAATACTCCCTCGCAAGATTGTCTTTACTCATCTTCAACCTAAACAAAAAGAAGAATTACGAGACTAGTTAGAAACAGCAAGACAAATGGCAAAAATAGGTACTTTTGCCGTAAAAAACAATTTTACCTCAAAAAACAAATTCAATTCCACCAAAATCTCACATTATTGTAGAATAAATATTTAATGAAAGCTAACAGCAAGAAAAGTCAGTAGATTACCGGAAAAATGACAAGAAGATAAACTTAAAAGACTTTTGCCGCAATTATGTGAATAGCCAAATTATCGTCAAATCTGAAAATAAATTACACCAAAAACTCAGATTAATATTTCAAAAAATATTTAATGAATGAAAACACCCAAAAAAAATGAGTAGAATACTTCACAAATCACAAAAAGATCAACTTCAAATATTTTTGCCGCAATTATGAGGAAATTCGAAATTATCATCTAATCTGCCTAAAAAATTCACCAACAAACACATATTTCTTACTAAATACTAATTACAATCTTTTAAAGCATACACAAACAATAAATCATCAAAAAATATCTATATTTTGAGCAAATTTAAAAATTCAAAACTTTGTATACTTTTGCCTATACAAATCCGAATTTCCTCTAAATCTAACAAAATAATTACAAACTAAGTCATCAAAACAAGTTTTCATCAATATATATTCATAAGAATGCAAAAAAACAACTCAAAATCACAAAAGTACTAATATTTACCCATTGAAGAATATAACTCATATGTGAACAACTAACTCTTTAGTTTTGAACTCATGTAAATCTTCTAAGAATCGTAAAAATGAGTAAATATCAAAGAAAAAAAATGCATGATTCATACATATCTATGATTATAACTCCTAAATTTACCAAAAAGTTCGCACAAATTTGAAAAAATTCGGAGAAAAACGCTTAAATCAAAACTTTGCAAACTTTTGCGAAATATATTTTTAATTGCACCGAAAAGTCCCTCAATTTTACACTTCAAAAAACGATAATCCATTGGAAAATGATTTATCGATTATCTCGATTATCGGCGATAAGTTACCAAAACGACACTAGTGTAGTGGATTATTTACCGGTTACTATCGGTAAGCTCGATAATCGTCGGTAATCGTCGATAATCGTCGGTAAGTCGAATCTTGGGATAGACTTTGGTCTTTTCATAATTGCGGTATAAGTACCAAATGTTTTGGTATTTGAGAAAAACCCTAAAATTAATTTAATCCATTGGATCGGTTATGATTTAATATCAACCGTTGGATTAGGATATTGATATATTCGAAATTAATAACTTGGTGACCAAGTTTTAGTTTTCGAATTTAAATAATTAATTGTATCTGTTAGATTGGTCTAAGATTTAATCTTTACCGTCGGATTGGAAGTTAATTAATTATATATATAATATATTAATTTCGAATTATGTTTTGGATAAATTCGAATTTAGTTTTTATTAAATCTTTTAATATTTGATTTTATCCTAAACTAATTTGATCCATTAGATCGGTTTAAAGATTTATCTCAACCGTTGGATCTAGATAATTAGAATTCGAATTTTAATATATATATATATATATATATATATAAATTCGAATTTTATAAGATAAGAAGATAAGATTGGATTTTTTATTTTATTCAAATCATTCTTATTTAATTAAATCCCTAATTAATTATATCCATTGGATTTAGATGAGATTAAATCTAGACCATTGGATTGAAATAATTAATTATATTTAATTAATAGAATTCGAAATTAGGGAGATAATTTCTCTAATTCGGTTACAGTCTGAGCCTATAAATAGGAGGCTCATTCTACACATTTTTCACACGTTTCCCCTGAGAAAAATTTGAACTCTCCCTCTCCCTCAGGGTCTGCGAATTTTCTCTCTGATCTCTCTTTCTGGTTCGGCTTAAGAGTCTTAGTTCTCCGGAAGCTTAAAAAGAACCATCAGTTTAAATTTTGCGACGGAGTCTTACCGGCGAAGCCCACGTTTCGGTACGAGGAATCCAGGAAAATATCCCGGAAGATCACGAGAGTTTCCCTCAGCACCGGCGGAGCCCTGCCCGATTCAGAACGCGCAGCCGGAAGTCCTCAATAGAGGTACGGCCTTATGCATTGGGTTAATAGATGCAACCATTTACTGCTTTCTATTTATTTCCTATAATGACTAGATTATTAATAATGATTTATGAATATTAAATTACATAATATTTATCAGATCTTGTGATATGGTTATTATCTGATATCCGGACCGTTGAACAGATAACAAGTTTTTCCGCTTTAAAATAATTTTTAAATGTTACCCGGACGGTTCGGAGGCATAAATCGTGATAATTTACACAGGATCCGAGACGTGATTCCAACATCTAAGTCCTGAGTGACCTCGAGCCTGGACTATTGAGTTGAATGTTCTTTGATTTAACTGTTAAAGAACACATTTTACTGTCGTTCCCAATGCTGCTATTTTGGGAACATGATAGTCAACAGATAAGGGTAGCTTGGTCATAGACACGGACATCACATAGCTATCTTCAGAGTCAAGATGATTCCCTTGATTGTTAGTGGTGAGAAGTGAGAGGTACCCGTGCGCAACTTATGAATCAAAACCATAAATGGGTCACTCACAATACTACTAACTGAGTTGAGGATGAAAATGCAATGAGAGGCGAAACGGTGCAAATCGCCTTCTCGTGTACGGATCATCAAGTGAAATATCAATAACCCGAATTTGATTGTATCAATGGATACCTTGCTATAAAGGGAATTATATATACTGTATCACTAAAGAGTGCAGCCTCGGGTTTATAGTTGAATAACACCGAGGTTTGACGAACCACTAGCACTTCGTTGGAGCTTCAGTGATACGGATCCATGGTCCGCAGGATAGCTCCGGAACGGATGATACATACGTGATTTAAACATTCGGTATGTTTTATCATTTGTCAGGATTCATAAAACTAGAGTCTGTGTCAGACTTCAGAAGTTTTATTTTTGACGTGGCAAAAATACCAAAGTTTGGTGCTGGAAATTTAACTGATAAAAGAAAGTTGAATTTAGATTTTTCATCAATTGCAAAGTTTTTGGATAAATTCTAAGAAACTTTGCTTTTGGAACCGAGTCGTTTCGACGTACGGTTTGTGATTTAGAGATTTCCAAGTTTACGATCGTTTTCGTAAATATGTGAAATTTAATCACATGTCACAAACTTAAATGGTGGTGTTGCACCACAACATTTAATGTGATATTGAGATCAGAGGTCAATAATATAATTTAATTATTGATATTCTTATTAATAATTAATTAATAATTAATAGATATATGTTATTTAAATAAAAATATATATTTGGTATATATATGAATGTGGAGAAATAATGCGCCCAAGTAAATGTGTAAGTTGGGCTTACACGAATTTGCTTGGATTTAAACTTTCCAAATATACGGCATAAGTACCTATGTTTAGATATTAATGGAAAACCTTGAAATTAATTTGGTTCATTAGATCGGTCAAGTTTGATCTTAACCGTTGGATCATGATAATTAATTTGGAAAGGTAAATTCGAAAATGACATGGTGACCAAGCATGGATTTCGAAATTGCTTAATTAATTATATCCATTGGATTAGTTTAAGATTTAATCTTAACCATTGGATTGGAAATTAATTAACATGTAAATATGGAATGCAAAATTCGAATTTATTATAAAGGGAGGTCGAATTCTATTACTTGGTAATCAAGTTTGGAGAGTTGACTTGTCTTAAATCAATATGGTTCATTAGATTAGTTATGGAATTAATTCCAACCATTGGATTAAGCTTATTGATTTTGAATTTTCCATATGGGTACATATGGAATTCGAATTCTCTTATATAAGGAAGTGATTGGATAATTGATTTATTCATGGTTTCCCTACATGTTTAAATCTCTAATTAATTAGAACCATTGGATCTTTGGCGATTCAATCTTGGTTATTGGTTTGAGTAATTAATTATATTTACCTATCATAGAATTTGAAATTCAAGGAAGGAAACTTCCCTTATTGGTTTTTTCCATGAGCCTATAAATACAAGGTTCATTCTACACATTTCACACACCTTCCCAGAGCAAGAATTCGAACTCTCTCTCTCTCTAGAGTCTGCGAATTTCTTAGCCTCTAATCTTTCTTTTCTGGTTCGGCTTAGTGAGACGTTGTTCTCCGAAAGCTTTAAAAGAACCATCAGTTAAAGTTTTTGCGACGGAGTCCTGCCGGCGAAGCCCACGCTTCGGTACGAGGAGTCCTGGAGAATATCCCGAAATATCATGGGAGTTTCCCTCAGCATCAGCGAAGCCCTGCCCAGTTCAGAACGCGCAGCCGGAATCGTCATCACCTGAGTTACAGCCTTATGCATTGGGTCAATAAATGCAAACCTGCATTTACAGTTTATTTATTTCCTATAGACTATTAATAATGAATTTATGAAAAGTTAAATTAGTAATAATTTATCAGATCTTGATTTTGGTTATTATACGATGTTCAAATCGTTGAACGAGTAACAAGTTTTTTCCGCTTTAAATATTTTTTAAATGTTACCCAGACGGTTTGACGGCATAAATCGTGATAATATTATTGGGAAACGTAATGAACTTCCCAACAGTAGCCGAATTGGAGAATTTCCTCCCTATTTATTGAATTCTATATATTAAATATAATTAATTATTTCAATCCAATGGTCTAGATTAAATCTTATCTTAATCCAAGAGATATAATTAATCAAGGATTTAATTAAATAAGAAAGACTTGGTAAAATCAAAATCCAATCTTATCTACTTATTTATTAAATTCAAAAACACATATATATAATTAAATTCAAAAGATTAATTATGTAGATCCAACAGTTGAGAGAAATCTTAAACCGATCTAATGAATCAAATTAATTCAGGATAAAATCAAATACCTTAAGACTTGGTAAAAGCCTTAATTCGATTTTACCCATATCATAATTTCAAAAATTATATATATTATTAATTGATTTCCAATTCGACGGTAAAGATTAAATCTTAAACCGATCCAACAGATGCAATTAATTAGACAAATTCAAAAACTCTAAGCTTGGCTACCAAGCTATTAATTTCGAATTAGTATTAGGGTTAAAATCAATTATCTCAATCCAACGGTTGATATTAAATCTTAACCGATCCAATGGACTAAATTGATTTTAGGGTTTTTCTCAAATACCAAAACATTTGGTACTTATGCCGCAATTATGAAAAGACCAAGTCTAATCATTCGAACGTCATACTGCTCCACATTCTATGGCATCATTCGAATGTGATTATTTATTAATAAAGATATTAATAATGAAATCCAAATAATTAAATTATATTAATATCTACTGATCTCAATATCACACATTCAAATGTCATGGTGCCACACCATCATTTAAATTCATCAGATGTGATTTAATTTCATAGTTTACCGAAACGATCATAAACTTTAGAAATTCTCTAAATCACAAACCGTTCGTCGAAACGACTCGGTTCCAAAAGCAAAGTTTCTTAGAATTTAATTTCCAACAATTTTCATGTTTACAGAAAATCCAAATTCTACTTTATTTTTTCAGTTAATTTTGGTTACCAAGATATGGTATTTTTGCCACGCCACTGATAAAACTATCTGATGTTTGACACAGACTTCAGTTTTATAAATCTTGCCAAATAATTAAACATCTCAAAATGTTCCTATCACGTACGTATCATCTGTTACAAAGCTATCCTGGGGACTAGGGCTGAAACCGGGTATAAAACCCGTTTTTTTTAAAGCCTGAACCCGGATTTCCGGGTTTTCACTTTTCAAACCCGAAATCGGATTTTGAAAGGGAAAACCTGGAAATCTGTGTTCGGGTAATTATCCGGTTTTAATTTTAAAACCCGGATTTAAAACCCGAACCCGAATTTAATTCTGGTTCGGGTTTTAAATCCGGTTCTGGGTTTTTACCCGGATTTTAACCCGGTTAAAAAAAACACAGAAACAAACAAATTAAAAACTCAAACATAATAAAAACAGGTCCAAATAACACAGTAATCTAGACACAGCAACAAGTTTATCCAAATAACAACAAACAGTAATCAACAAAACAAACACAGCGATAACTTCCGATCTTAACATACACGTCCAAGTCTTCAAGCATCAGAATCAACACTCTGATTTTAATTAACTAAATCAATGAAATCCATAAAAAAAAAACACTAAATCCATAAAATAAAATAAAAAAACACTTTAAATCTGAATTTAAGAATATGAATCATGTTCATGTAATTAACATGACTGTAATTCTAATTAAGTAAAACAACACTCCGATTCTAATTAACTAAATCAACGAAATTAGGATTCCAAGCTTCAAAATCATCACTGTAATTAACAAAATCATAATTGTAATCAACGAAATCAATCAGCAATAAGAATCCTAAATCCCTAAACCAATTAGAACTGTAATCAGAACCCTAAATCCCTAATAATAAAAATCAATAATCCTAAATCACTAAAAATCAGTAACCCTAAATCCCTAAATCCTCGATAAGAATCAATTAGTAAACAACCCTA
Organism: Parietaria judaica; assembly: GCA_954871525.1. Classification (NCBI taxonomy): domain Eukaryota; kingdom Viridiplantae; phylum Streptophyta; class Magnoliopsida; order Rosales; family Urticaceae; genus Parietaria; species Parietaria judaica. The sequence continues at coordinate 44,579,819 of OX940861.1, forward strand.
ATATCCTGTACACATATACATATCTTTTTACTTGAAGTCGTCAAGGCGAGAGGCGCAGATTTCACAGATTTGGTCGAGGCGAGAGGCGCTGAGCAGAGCTGCGACGGCGAGACAGTGAGTATAGGAGAGAGAGAAAAGGGTGAGAGAAACGGCGAGGGCGAGTAGAGGAGAGTCGAAATGAGAGGAGAGAGAGAAAGGGGCGAATCGGCGAGAGAAACGGTGAGTCGAAATGAGAAAAGAGAAAGGAAAGAAAATAAAACCCTAATACAATAGAATGTCGTTTTGAGTGAGGTACAATTATAATGTCGTTTTTTTTTTTTTTTTTTATTAGACTATTAGCTTTTAAAAATATTATAAATATATATTAAATATTTAATTAAAAATTCGGGTTTTAGTAAGCTACTAACCGGGTTTCGGGTTTTATAACTTAAAACCCGGAACCGGTTTAATCCAGTTACGGGTTTTTAAAAATTCGGTTTCGGTTTAACCCAGTTTTAATTCGGTTTCCGTTTTTTAAAACCGGATTCGGTTCAGTTTCGGTTAAAAATCCGTATTTTCGGGTTTTATGCACATGTTGGGAATCACGTCTCGGATTCCTTGAAAGTTATCACAAATTGTACCTCCGAACCGTCCGGGTAACATTTAAAAATTAATTTAAAGCGGAATAACTTGTTATCCGTCCAACGGTCCGGATATCGGATAATAACCATTTCCAAGATCTGATAAATAGTATGTAATTTAATATTCATATATCATTATTAATAATCTAGTCATAATTGAAAATAAATAGAAAGCAGTAAATGGTTGCATTTATTAACCCAATGCATAAGGCCGTACCTCTATTGATGACTTTCGGCTGCGCGTTCTGAATCAGGCAGGGCTCCGCCGGTGCTGAGGGAAACTCCCGTGATCTTCCGCGATATTCTCCTGGAATCCTCGTACCGAAGCGTGGGCTTCGCCGGCAGGACTCCGCTGCAAAATTTTAACTGATGGTTCTTTTTAAGCTTCCGGAGAAATAGTCTCCTAAGCCGAACCAGAAAAAAGAGATCAGAGAGAAAATTCGCAGACCCTGAGGGAGAGGGAGAGTTCGAATTTTTCTCTGGGGAAAGGTGTGAAAAATGTGTAGAATGAGCCTCCTATTTATAGGCTCAAACCGTAACCGAATTGGAGAAATTCCCCCCTAATTTTTGAATTTCATATATTAAATATAATTAATTATCTTAATCCAATGGTCCAGATTTAATCTCATCTAAATCCAATGTATATAATTAATTAGGGATTTAATTAAATAAGAAAGATTAGGATAAAATCAAAAATCCAATCTTATCTTCTTATCTTTATAAAATTCAAATTATATATATATATATATATTAAAATTCGAATTATCATTATCTAGATCCAACGGTTGAGATAAATCTTTAAACCGATCTAATGGATCAAATTAGTTTAGGATAAAATCAAATATAAAAAGATTTATTAAAAACAATTTCGAATTTATCCATAAACCATAATTTGAAAAATATATAAATATATATAATTAATTAATTTTCAATCCGACGGTAAATATTAAATCTTAGACCGATCTAACGGATATAATTAATTAACCAAATTCGAAAAATGAAACTTGGTCACCAAGTTACTAATTTCGAATTTATCAATATCCTAATCCAACGGTTGATATTAAATCATAACCGATCCAATTGATAATATTGATTTTAGGGATTTGCTAAAATACCAAAACATTTGGTACTTATGCCGCAAATATGGAAAGACCAAATCATACCATTCGAATTTAGCTAGGGTTTCATATCATGAAACCCTAATTGGAATTTACACATCTAAATATATATAAATATATTTTTATTTATTAATATAAATCTATTAATTATTAATTAATTATTAATAAGATATTAATAATTAAATCCAAATAATTAAGTTATATTAATATTTCCTGATCTCAATATCACACATTAAAATGTCATGGTGCCACACCATCATTTAAATTCGTGACATGTGATTTAATTTCAAAGTTCATCGAACCGATCACAAACTTAGAAAATCCATAAATCACTAACCGTAAGTAGAAATGACTTGGTTCAAAAAGCAAAGTTGTTTAGAATTTAATTTCCAACAACATGGTGCTGATAGAAAATATAAATTCTAACTTTCTTTTATCAGTTAATTTCGTGTACCAAAATATGGTACTTTTGCCACGCTAACGATAAAACTGTCTGACGTCTGCCACAGACCTTTCAGTTCTATAAGTCAAGCCAAATGATTAAACATTATCCAGAATGTATTTTAATCACGTACGTATCATCCGTTACGGAGCTATCCTGGGGACCATGGACCCGTATCACTTAAGCTCCAACGAACTGCTAGTTGTTCGTCAAACCTTGAAGTGATTCCACTATAGACCCGAGGCTGCACTCTTTAGTGATACGGTATATATTATTCCCTTTATAACAGCAGGGTGTCCATTGATACAATCAAATTCGGGTTATTGATCTTTCACTTGATGATCCACACACGAGCAGGCGGTTTCTACCGTTATGCCCCTCATTGCATTTTCATCCTTGACTCAGTCAGTAATATTATGAGTAACCCACTTATGGTTTTGATTAATAAGTTGCGCACGGGTACCTCTCACTTCTCACCACCGACAATCAAGGGAATCATCATCACTCTGAAGAGAGCTGTGTGATGCCCATGTCTATGACCAAGCTACCCTTACTGCTGACTATCCTGTTCCAAAAATAATAGTGTTGGGAACAGCGGTAATATTTCGTGTTCTTTAACGGTTAAATCAAAGAACAATCAAGCCAGCAGCTTGGACTCAAGATCACTCAGGACTTAGATCGAATATCCATTTGATCATCTACTAGTGACTCAACTCCAAGTTATCAGTGACGGTCTTATATGATAACTTCCGGAGTTTAAGTCAGGTCCAGTCCAGTATGAAGACACTTCATACTTAATGCACTTCTAGTGAGTGTGACACACACAAAATCCAGAATAGGATTGTCACTTAGTCACATTAATGACCTTATACGATTAATGGGCTCCCACCCAGTTAATCAGGTCACAAACATTTTAAGTTCATTTATTATGATTATTAATTCTTCTTCACATTGACTCTGTTGTGATAATAATTCATAATTGCATCCTTTATGAACTAAGGATCAAACATTCTATTTTACTCTACCAGAAACTATAATAAGATTATCATAATAAGTATCATCTTTATTCAACGACTTGTCATAATCTTTTACAAATGGATAAAATATCTTGTTTAACGACACATATGTCCAACAACACAGGCATACTGGGGACCATGGACCCGTATCACTTAAGCTCCAACGAACTGCTATGATGTTCGTCAAACCTCGGTGTAATTCCACTATAAACATGAGGCTGCACTCTTTAGTGATACAATATATATTATTCCCTTTATTAAAGCAGGGTGTCCATTGATACAATCAAATTCGGGTTATTGATCTTTCACTTGATGATCCACACACGAGCAGGCGATTTTTACCGTTTTGCCTCTCATTGCATTTTCCTCGTTGACTCAGCCAGTAATATCATGAGTAACCCACTTATGGTTTCGATTCATAAGCTGTGCACGGGTACCTCTCACTTCTCACCACCGACAACCAAAGGAATCATCATGACTCTGAAGAGAGCTGTGTGATGCCCATGTCTATGACCAAGCTACCCTCACTGCTGACTATCATGTTCCCAAAATAATAGTGTTAGGAACAACAATAACAATGTGTTCTTTAACGGTTAAATAAAAGAACAATTAAGCCAACAACTCGGACTCAAGATCAGTCAGGACTTAGATCGAATATCCATTTGTCATCTACACTGAACTCCAAGTTATTAGTGACGGTCTTATATGATAAATTCTGGAGTTTAAGTCAGGTCCAGTCAAGTATGAAGACACTTCATACTTAATGCACTTCTAGTGAGTGTGACACACACTTAATCTAGAATAGGATTATATCACTTAGTCACATTAATGACCTTATACGATTAATGGGCTCCCACCCAGTTAATCAGGTCACGGACATTTTAAGTTCATTTATTATGATCATTAATTCTTCCTCACATTGACTCGGTTGTGATAATAATATCATAATTGCATTCTATAAGAACTAAGGAACAAACATTCTATTTTACTCTACCAGAAACTATAATAAGATTAACATAATAAGCACCATATTTTATTCAACGACTTGTCAGAATCTTTTTTACAAATAGGATAAATCAGCTTGTTTAAGGACACATGTCCAACAGTTGGTACATTGTATATTTTTGCAGCGATTAAAAAAATTAGAAATATAGTCATTTTTAATAACTTATTGATAGTTTTGCCATATTTATCTTTTATTTTGTTATCGTGGAAGAAGTTAAAAATAATAATTGTAATGTCGTAACGTAAGTTCTGCACATTTATCTTTTATTTTATTATCGCGATAAAATAAAATTTAAAATATGTTGCGTACTACGAGACACTTCGTGATACTTTTGCTACAAATATCTAATAAAAAAAGTTCTTAACAGATGTGAAATCATGACACGCTCCACCGTATAAGTTAAGGAAGTTTTGCTTATCAATTCACCAATTAATGCACAATACTATTTACTTTCACTTTCTAATGAGGTTTCTGTTCGGTGGGCTAATTTTACCTGAAAAGACAACGCTCCTCCTTTAACATCAAGAAAGAAAACCATAAATTTCAACATTTAATTTTCAAACAAAATTAGGCCGATAAATCCATATATAGGAGTCAATAAGGAACCGGTCATTCATAAAGAGCGATCTACTTTTGACAAGGATGACACCTATAAAAGTGGGGCAATTTATTGCCTATCATTCTAGTGCAATAGATCAATCAATGTATTATATACTACTTTGAGTAGAAAATTAATTGACAAGAGGATATTGTTTTAAATAAAATTATGAGAGGAATCATTCTGCATACCAAACTCATTAAAATCATACTACATGATTATATATGTATATATTTATATAATAATATAATAGTATAATAGTAATAATAAAAAGATATTTACAACATAAATATCTATCAGCAAATTTATCAAAAAGTGGCATCATTTTCTCATTCTTGTGTGGCAAAACTTCCTATTAATGCGAAAGTGTACACCAGTAGTATCTATTATTATTATTTTCCATTAACATTCATGTGTCAGGTCAGGGAATAGTTATTTTCTTATATTGTTTTATCTTTATTTTTCAATTATTTAAATATTAACAGATTATCATTGTCCTCCTACATATTAACAGTTTATTGACCCTTAAAATATTATTGTTATCAATTCAATCCAAAAAATTAAAAAATTATAAATCTCATTATAGTATATACTATATATATCATCAAATTTGACTGTAAAATATTATTTTTTGAATCAAATTTAGCCACAAAAGTTACTTATGCCGCAAATTTAAAAAACAAAAGATGATAAAAATTCAAAAACTTTACGAGTCCATACGTTCATTATTTAAATTGTGGATCCAATTTTCGGTAGTCTTGGCTCATAAATACTTGAAGACTGAAATCAATAAGTGATGAAGTACAATTATTGAAAATAAATTAAATACTTTCTCACATAAAATTATAGATCCTAGTCGAGTCCATCGCTCCAATATGGGCCTCAACACATAGTACATTGCCATTGATTGTACAAATGTCTGCAGAAAAACCAATTAGAAAACAACAAAATAAATTAGTGACATTAATTGGATTAATATGAACATAATTTACATCTTCTTGTATTTGATGTCGATGGCTCATCCCGTGCCTTTTGATTTCTCTTTCTTTTATGTTTTTATGATAAAATTAGGTTTGGTTGAGATTAGTGTTGATAATCATCTACATTTCTAATTAATGAGAGACACAAATTAGCTCATGGTTGAGATTCAAGGCTCGAGATTTTGTAGAACATTTTACTTTACACTTAATGCACATTATTAAGAGTTTTTTTTTTTCATAATAATATGTGTTATACAATGTGTTTGAAATAAAAATAATACAGGGTACAAAAATGGAAGGTATAGATGATGAGGGTGTCAACTGTCAAAACTTTTGTCTTGTTTTGTAGATATCAAGATCTCATATATGCTTTTAGATTTTTAAGAAATATCATGATTCATTAACTTGCAAACGGTAGCTCTATAGCGACATAATAATAAAACATTTTTTACTCTTTTTTTTTTTTTTACGGACGTGTTTCAAAATAAAGTTTAAAAAATAAGATTATTATTCATTATTTTATTTAAACATATATTTTAATATATAATTTTATATTTAATTATATAATTAAATGATAATAATTATGCAAAGTGATTATAAAAAATACAACTATTATTAAAACAGTACATATAACTACTAATCAAAGAAATGCAAAAATAAAGTAGGCTATACACACATTAAAAACTAAAAGATCATAGTAATTGAAATTTCAAAGAACACATACAATAAGAGAATTTCACCCCAGTATATATAATTAGTAACAATGTTGATTATCATAACCAAAGTATAAATTTTAAATAAACCATGAATGAAACTCCACTGTTGTACATGTGTAGGGCGTGGATCGGGTCGTTGAATTTGAAAATGACATAATATATATATATATATATATATATATATATAATTATATTTAAGTGAATATTTTATGGTAACGAGCATTTCTTTGGTCTATCATAAAAGCTCGAGTACATCGAAATAGCTACCTCAAGTTAATGGAAACGACAAGATTAGAGCGGGAAGAGATTTTTCCTCTTTTTATTTATTTATTTATTTATTTTAATTCATAATTGTGGCAAAAATATCTAACTCTATTTTAAATAGTACGGTATATTTTGTTAATTTTCAATTGCGGTAATATAATACCCAAATTGTTTGTGCTGCATTTTTTATTATTTTTTCTCATGTGTCAGTTGACGTTATGTCATTTACACGTGTATTTCTTGAATTGGAGTATATAATATAAGAAATTTCAAATCGTAGAAAAAAGTATCTTAAATTTTTAGTTGTATATGTGTAAAAAATTCAATTAGACGGAATTAATTAAAGACAACAATTATCGCGACTTTAGATATTTAATAAAGGGCAGTAAAAAAATTACAAATACACCGCATATATATACTTATACCGCAATTATCCTTTCTTATTATTTCATTTCATTCTTCAAATCCTTTTGTCTTTTGCTCTTTAAATCTACCAATAAGAGAGAAAAATTGGGATTGAAATTTTTGAAAAGGTGAATAGAACTTGAGCCGAATTCCATTGACTCATTAATTTATGGTCACCCTTTAGATATGAACAGAACACCCAACACGCTTATATATATAATTCAACTGGCATAATTATTGAACAATATTTTATAGACAAGGTGTTAAATGGTCAATGACTGTGGCTTAATTAAAGGGTTAATGACAACAAAAATACCCAAAGTTTGATCAAAGAACTCCTCGTGACTTAAAGTTTAAAAGTGGTGGCAAAAGTATCCAAAGTTGCATTTGGGGAGTTGACCACTCCATTCTCGTAACGCAGTTTACTTACCGTTAACTCTGACCACGCGGACAAACGTGGGTTGCTGACATGGCAATTTTTTGCCCCGTTGACGAGCCCAATTAGGGGTTTAATTTGTTGTTTTATCGTAAACGAGGCTGATGTGGGCTCATCCACGTGGTAAAAAATTGCTATGTCAGCAACCCACGTTTGTCCACGTGGCTAGAGTCAACATGTAAATTCACAGTGTTACGAGAATGGAGTGCTCAATGCCCCAAATGTGACTTTGGGTACTTTTGCCACCACTTTTAGACTTTGGGTACATGAAAGATTTTTTGACCAAACATTAGGTATTTTTGCCGTCATACTATAATGTACGTATATACTTGTCACTTGTGCTTAAATGCTTATGTACATGAACCTAAAAAAATTTAATGTAAAAATGTGAAATTGAAATTAAACTCATGCAGTACGTATAGTATTGCATCACAAATAACTGTAACCGTGTAACTAATATATGCTATCTTTAATCTATTATAGCTAATTCATAGAAGAAGAAAAATTAGTGATAGAAATATTACGTTTGTTAAACAACCTAAGAAACAAAATAATGATTTTTATTATGTAATTAAAGTCATCAAACCTTTTTATTGTTTTTAGTCATAGTCTTAACGCCCATTCGAACATTTTGCAAAGACAGACTAAATTTTATTTCGTTTATTTCTTTTTTCGTTTTTTTTAATTGAGGAGACATCAAAATTTAGCCCCGACATACTTCGAAATGTTAATAAATATTTGTTATGTATATCTTATAACATTTGCAATGTAACTTACATCAGTCGTACTATGGGCGGACGTACACTTCCCTCAGCGGGGTTATAGTTCGGGGCTTCCGTCCAACTTAATTAAGATATATAATTATAATTATGAGACTCAAATTGATGAATATAAATTGGATTCATTTTTCAGGGTTTTATTGCTCAATTTATTACTACGAATCTTTAGATTGAACGTTGGTCAGGAATAAATGAAAATTATGATATTTGTTAACCTTCAGTCATAACGCTAGATTCCATAATATTTTGTCAACAACGCATATAAATATTCGAGTGGCTAAGTATTTGAAATGTGGCTCAAGTGGTTAAGTACGTGAATTTGTACTCTTGAGATCCTCGTACGATAAGAAAAATTGAAAAAGAAAAAGAAGAAAAATAGTTTTTTTTTTTTTACAAAAAAGAAGAAAAATAATTAATACAGGTCCAAGTACATAATATTTTTAGCTCCGATTTCATATCACCATAAAATTTAAAATATTAAATATTTAGCTCCGATAAACTCTAAATATAATATTTTAAAAAAAAAAAGACTAAATCCCACGTAGCATGAGAAGCCATGAAAACAGCTATAATGCAAGCTAATGAGTTTACAAACTTTAAGCCTTACACAAGTTAATGTTACATGTCTTAGCTCATTCGTAGTACCTCATATGTTGTCATAAATAACACACACACATATATATATATATATATATATTTATATAATATATATTCGATAGAACATGATTAAATATATATATATACATATATATAATCGATTTAATGCAAATTTCTGCCAAAACGGAATTCAGTTTTTTCCCGGGAAACCAAAACTGAAATCTCCCACTCTTTTTTTTTGTTCCTTTGCTTTTCCACAATTATTTATGATGAAAAATAATTGAAAATAAAAATAAAATCCTCATTTTTATACCCAAGCAAATAGATAGAATAGAATAGAAGAACATCCTCCAAACCAAACAAACCAACCCAAGAAAATCTCTCACTCAACTTAAACTCTCACACTTTCTCTTTTCTCCATATATCTCCAAACAAACTTCGATTCTCCGACCAGCAATCGAGCGAGATTCGGCGATGGAAGGCAGAAGAGAATGACGGCATTAGTCGGCGACGATCATGTCGGTCTCGTGCTCGGAATGCTTCTCCGATCTCCTGTGCGGCGAGGAGTCGTCGGGAATCTTGTCGGAGGAATTATCGCCCGTGGAATATTCCTCCGACTTTGAGCTCTCTTCCGTTTCCGATGATTGCTGCGAGGAGTCGATCGCCGGATTCATCGAGGACGAACGGAACTTCGTCCCCGGAGTCGATTATCTCGCTCGATTCCGCTCTCAGTCTCTCGACGCCTCCGCTAGGGCAAAATCCGTTGCATGGATTCTCAAGGTAATTACCAAAATACCACTAGCCTGCCCGGGCGGTTAATAAGACTAGTTCAGAGGGTTGAAAAAGCGACAGTCAGTTAACAACGAATCTTCTTTTTCTCTTCCAAATAATTGGGCTAGAAGTCGAAAAATATCACGATAATGCCACTGTCGCCGGAACTGACATAAAGAGATAGATCTGACTGTTATAACATGTAATTAAAGGTCGGGTAAGATCGGATCAATCGGGTTTGGTATATGTTCCGTTACTGGTTGTTGATGAACCGTTACGGTTATATGACACGTTGTCGATTTGGTGGCTGCAGGTTCATTCTCTTTACGGGTTTCACCCGCTGACGGCGTATCTCGCCGTCAACTACTTAGACCGGTTTTTATACGCTCGCCAGTTGCCGGTGAGTTTCAGATATATATCATCACGTTTAATATTAATTAACGGTTTTAATAATAAACATAGGGATTTATCGTGCCACTTTCATAAGTTTAACCTTTTGAGTTACTTAATGGGTGAAAGTAAACCAAAAAGCTTATCGAGTTTAATAAGAAGACTTTTATGTAATTATGTTTGACTTTTGAAACCCGATTAAAAGTACTGCCCTTGCACAACAAAATAAGGTCAGATTTATGCGGTTACATTAGAATATAAAGAAATATTATGGCATATATACTCAAATTATATTTGTTGACGTAATTATACACTTAATATTATTTTTTTTTATGTGACATATAACTTTTAAGATTTTATTATACTCTTTGGAGGCGTTAATTGATCGAGTTATATTTTAAGTCTAATATCGAGTTAACACGTCTTGATCATTACTTCCTCTTTTTTTTTTATGGCCTTCTTTATCAATTATTGATCGATTTAGATAAAGATGTTAACTCGGCCAATTAACAAAATATAAATTCTGATAACAAAATAAAAGAAAATATATATTCTGCAATAAAAAAAAATTACAAGTGCATCAATAGTAATAATTTAAGAGAATATGGAGAATATGACCTAATATCTCTAGTATAAATATGCCTATAATTTATTTATTTATTTAGAGTTACTATGGGCTCATGACTTTTTCGTAGCAAGTGTAGAAGTACGCTTTGGTATTTAATTGTGATAACTCTGTTATTCTTGTCTCTTCCCTTCCCACATTTCCGAATGAAAAATAGAATTAAATAATTTTTTTCTAAAAAATAGGGTATCGAAATTTGAACGCTACTGTATTATCCTGCTTGGTCACCGACATGATTAATATGAGTAGTTATGTTGCTTTTTCCTCTATTATTATGTGACACTAAGAAAGTTTATTATTTCAAATTATAATAATATGATTTTATGTTTGAAATTATATGCACAGCAAGCAGATGGTTGGCCATTGCAATTGTTATCTGTCGCATGCTTGTCATTGGCTGCAAAAATGGAGGAACCTCTTGTTCCTTCTTTGTTAGATTTCCAGGTATACATATATAACATATATAAATATATATATATATATATATACATATACATACGATATAGTTACTAAAGTTTGACTTGAAATACATATATATATATTAGGTCAAGGGCGCAAAGTATATTTTCGAACCGCGAACAATTCGAAGAATGGAACTTCTCGTTCTAACGGTTTTGGATTGGAAGCTAAGATCGGTAACGCCGTTCAGCTTCATTGGCTTCTTCGCATGCAAGTTCGACCCCGTCGGAGCTTCCGTCGGCTTTCTAATGTCACGCGCCACCGAAATGATCTTATCCAACATCCAAGGTAAAGAAGCATAATCGACGCACATCACGCAAATAGTAATATTATGTACGTACGTACGTACAATGTGTTACGTAGCCATGCAAAGTAGATACGGTATATTGATAACTCGACCAATCAATAATCATATTAATGATGTAATATATACGTCATTTGTTATTCTCAGAGGCTAGCTTCCTCGAATACTGGCCGTCTTGCATTGCCGCGGCCGCAATAATTTCAGCAGCCGACGAAACCCCGAATTTCCCTGTGGTTAATAATTACGCCGAGCAAGCTGAATCATGGTGTGATGGGCTAAGCAAAGTAAGCAAGCGATATGTAATATATATGTATATCTATGTTACTATTTATATTATATATATACGTATATTTATAGATATTTTTTGCAGGAGAAAATAGCGGGATGTTGTGGATTAATGAAAGAAATATTGTCAAGTGCTACAGACTCGTCGACCTCATCATCCACGTCATCATCATCATATAAAAGGAGAAAATTAAATAACTGGTTATGGGTAGATGATGACAAAGGAAGCTCCGAGTGAGAGAAAAAAAAGTTTGATTAAAGGGGTATGATATAATCTACAAATATTAAAATCAAGAAAAAAGAAAGAAAGAAAAAGGAAATGCATGGTGGTCCAAGTTGTCTAGAAACCTCAATATTTTTTGGGAGGGTTTTGAGATTAATATTGACTTGAGTGATGGTGTAGATTATAGTATATAGATATAGTAATGATAATATGTGATGAGAGAGAGTTTGGTTGGTGAGTAGATTTATTAATTTTTTTAGGTGGAGCATTGCCATATGATCATTAAATGGCTTTGCAGATTCCCAAGGGAAGGGAATCCATTTGTTTTTGTTAATATTTTTGAGTTGAAAGGAGAGAGAGAGAGAGAGAGAGAGAGAGAGAAGCTTTCAATAATATAATAGTGGAGTCATGGGGTGTGAAGAGAAGAGAAGAGAAGTGGGATTGAATTCAATGGACCTTTGATTATTGAGTGAAAAAAGAGGGTGGTGGTGGGACCCAAGGGCTCATAAATATAAGTGATGCATTTTACATATCTACACTTATATTATGTATCAAGCCTCTTTGGCAATTAGGGTTTGAGAGACATGAAGAGGACCTTTTTGAAGCTTTAAGTTCATATCAAAAAGTCAAGCTTCTCATCTAATCTCATCATTACTCTTCAATCCATTTCCACAAACAAAATATTGGCTCCTCCTTTTTTTTTTTTTTTTTTTTAAATTACAGTTTTTTGAGTGATATATGTGCTCTCTCGCAATTGATGCGTGTGAGCTCATACGTGTGCATGAGTGGTTTTTTTTGGCGGGAACTACTTTTTTTTTTTTTTTTTTTTGTAATTTGGCCATGACCGAGGTTGGCCAGCCTTAACCTATACATGGCGACTCGCACGTTTGGGAGGTTCACACGTGCTTCATCTTTTTTTCTTTTTCTTTTTCTTTTATATTGTATTTTTGTGTTTATATTGATGAGGAACATAAAGAGAGAAAAATAACATGTTGTTGTGGCCTTAGTTTTTGGCCGTTTTCTCTTTTGTAAAGCATAGAGAGGGGTCTTTGGGGCCTCTTGAGTGCGCGTTGTATGTAATGTAATGGACTCATATTCATGATTCATCAGTCTCATGATCTGATATTATAATAATAAAAGAAAAAAAAAAGATTTCCTTCGTGGATTATATTATTACTCTCTGCATGGCATGTGACTGACCATCGACACTTTTGTAGCTTTGCGCTTTGTTTTGTATATTTTAAAAAGGAAGAAAAAAGGATTTATTAACTGGAAAAAAAATGCTTTTCTGAAAAGCCTTGGAATTATATGTGAAGAGAAGGATAGTAATAATAAATAAATAAATGAGGAAGAGACGAGTCTGGTTGGATGGTCCAATGAGCAATAAAGGCTTGTTGATGATTAGCTCATTTCAGCAGTGACTGAATATGACATTATACTAATATACATGTATTTATACAAATAGATACGAATGTATGTGTGGACATGACTTTTTCTCGTGACTTAAGTAAACCCTAGTTGGATATTTCATAATAGACAACTCTCCGGAGAGGTTCTAAATATCCGGATATGTCGTCGATATATCAACGACGTGCCCATAAAATGAGAAGTGCGAAACGATATTCGCAAGAAATTGGTATATCCATTTCTTCTCATTTATCCATCGGCAAGCGATATATCCGTAAAATGGAGATTGCGAAACGACATCGATATTGGCATTTAGAACCATGCTTCGTATTTATATTCGTACTTCATACTCTATGTTCGTACTCTATGACTTTATTATGATATCTAACTTATTTTATGTTATGCTGACATTATGTTATGAGTTGTGAAATTTCTGTTATATGTTTGTGTTATATTATGATTTATGAATGTGTTTTTTAGGCTATAACCATGTGTCATATTTATTAAATAAGTAATTTAGAAACTATATAAAAATATGATTGAAATACTAAAAATATTTTCCGGAATATCCGTTGATATTTCGATAGGCAAGCGATATATCCGTGAAATTTATGCGGTATTATCGGCAAGCTATATATCCATTTCTTCGGATTTATCCATCGATATCGACATCGACAAGCGATATATCCGTAAAATAAAGAGTGCGAAACGACATCGATATCGATATTTAGAACCTTACTCCCGACAATCCATATGACGACGATGATCATAATACACTTGGTATTATGAGTTTCACTCATAATACACATGTATACATATAGCTTGTTGGGGCTTGGGAGTCAAGTCATGCATGTGAAGCAAATGAATTGAAGTGCGGGAAAAAGCTATGTCTTAAAAAATTCAGGCCAGCTTTTGACTGCCACATCCAAAGCTAACAACAAATAAGAAAAAAATAAAAACAAAAAAGCAATTAGGCTGTCACTCAGTCCCAGCCGCTCCCCGACATTGGGCATGCTATATTTTAGCTTCCTGTATTATATATATATATATATATACCTCTATTTGTACTTAACCATGTATATATACAAAATAGAGTAAATTACGGCAATGATCCTTGAACTTTTGCATCGTAGTTAACTTTGTCCTTTGAATTTTAACAATGCGCAATATAATAGTTCATTTTGTCGACTGATTATAGGTTTTGGCAACAATACATCCACTTCTTATAAACCTATACGTAACTCTTTGCATTAACAAATTACAAAAATATGTTAATTTGTTTGCCACGCATGACTTAGATGATCAAAGTATTTATGAACCATATCAATATACTAGATTTCTGAAGCAATTAATTATGATTAAGTTATTCAATATCTTTTCAATAATGAGATTATAATAAAATGCTGGAAACTTACTCAAACAAGTCACTTAAGTTGAGTCAAACTAATGATGGGATTGAAAATATAAGAGCAATATTACTGTTAAAAATTAATAAAGTTAAAAGAGTTAAATTACACCAACACGTAAAGGTAAGGGGCAGGTTAATGAATGAAATGCCCATTTTGGGTCAAACCTTTTTAAAAACTACTATTGTGTATATTTTTTACTCTCACAAATGGACATTTCTTAAAAGGTTTGACACAAAATGAGCATTTCGTACAATTTTTATTAATTAGGACAAGATTTTTGTGGAAAATATGAATGAAATAGAGGGCATGCATGGGCATAATAAACTATTATCAATTCCCACGTGAGTGGCACTGATCAACATGTAGATCCATCCATTCCTCCATTGCATCGACATTTTCCATCACATCCACTTTTCTTTTCTTTCCTCAAGCCACTTTTCATTAGTTGATTTGATTTGATTAATTGAATTTTACGTTTATTTATGGTCAGGTATTATTATTAATATGGTTAATTAATGGGCATATGTACTAACTCATGAACTAAGTGTACAACTATATTCTTAAACTCTCTCTCTCTCTTTTACTGCAATGATAGTCATAGATAACAAAAACAATATCGATATCCATTTTTGTCTATATTCCATTAATGTCTAATATACATGGGATATATTACTACGCCTAGGAGTAAACCTCATAAACGTTAATTATTCAATATATTTTAAGCTAGAAACTTAGGTGTGAGTTTAAGCCTGACTTGACTCAACTCCTAGCAGAGATTTCCCCACCAGGGATTCTCCCACCAGAGCGAGCAGAGAAGAGTCCGAGCAGAGATCTTCCTAGCAGGAAGTTTCCCACCAGAGATGGGTCCGACCAGAGCTTTCTCCTAGCAGGAAAGGACCCGACCAGAGAAGTTCCTAGCAGGGATGCTCCTACCAGACATATCCCTAGCAGAAGAGGACCCTAACATGATTCTCCCGAGCAGAAACGGGAAACGCCAGAAGTCAAGAAGAGCTATTTCAGGAAGGTGCCAAACTTGAGGAGCAAGTTTGGAGATTCGATTTGGCTTCCTTATTTGATATGATTTGGTTTCCCATTCTGTTAGGAAAACGTGTAAATTGTAAAGATTTGATTAAGTTTATTTTAGGAAGTTTAGCTAGGGTTTAGCTTTCTAGTTTGTCTATAAATACAAGTCTTATGACTTTCGTTTGTAACTTTTTGCTCTCTTTGCATTCAACGTTAATTTGAGAAAAATTCTCCCAACTTTCTTTGTCCTTTGTTTCTTGTTCTTTGTTTCTTTTTGGCAGATCCATTCCCATTGGGAACCAACATTTGGTATCAGAGCTTACGTGCCAAAGAAGATGTCGTCACCAAGCGAGTCCACCGGAGGAGAGCTGACGACGGCGACGAAGATCGGATCAAAGGAAGGGAACGTGACGCTCCATTACCCGATGCTCACGAAGAGCAATTACTCGGTGTGGCCGTTGAAGATGCGAGTGAATTTGCAGGCGCAAGAAGTTTGGGAAGCTGTGGAAGGAAGCGATGTCGAAGGGCGCAAGGAGAGGATGGCACTCGCCGGCATCTACCAAGGAGTTCCGGAAGATGTCCTTCTCATGATCGCCGAGAAGGATTCCGCAAAGGAGGCATGGACGACACTTCGAACCATGTACATGGGCGCAGATCGCGTCAAGGAAGCAAAGGTCCAGACCTTGAAGAGTGAATTCGAGGTTATGAGGATGAAGGAGAGCGAATCAATTGATGATTTCGCTATGCGGCTCACATCCATTGTGACCGGTATACGCTCGCTGGGAGACAAGGTGGAGGAGACCACCGTCGTCAAGAAGTTTCTCCGAGCAGTGCCTCACAAGAACATGCAGATTGTGAAATCGATTGAGCAGTTCGGCGACCTCAAGACCATGACGGTCAAGGAGGTTGTTGGTCGCCTCAAAGCCCACGAGGAGAGACTTCGGGGTTACGGTGACAGAGAAGAATAGAAGCACCTCCTGTTCACGCATGAAGAGTGGACGGCCAGACAGAAGAAAAGCGGGGGAGCAAACTTTTCTTCTAGCTTCTCTGGTCGGAGTAGCTACAGTGGAGACAGCCGAGGACGTGGTAGAGGTCGTGGACGAGGGCGAGGTCGGGACACGCGAGGTCGCGGCAGTGGTGCACCCCGTTAGGAAAGCACGACCAGGAGAGACAAGAGCACAGTGAAGTGCTATAATTGTCAGAAGCTTGGGCACTTTGCTTCAGAGTGCCGCAGCAAGAACCACAAATAGGAAGCGAATCTGATGAGATTCAATGAAGACCAGCCGGCTCTGATGTTTGCCGAACAGGAGGTAAGCCTGGACGGACAAGAAGACGAGGAGACGATCCTTGTAGGCGAGAGAGAGCAGACCTGCCAGGAGAGCAGAGAGCAGACCTGCCCGGAGAGCAGATAGCAGACCTGCTCGGAATCCGAGCAGAGACCAGAGATCAGAGACCAGCGACCAGAAAGCTCCGAGCAGAGAGCAGAGACCAGAGACCAGACACCAGAGACCAGAGAGCAGACCAGCTCGGAGATGGTGTTCCTGATCGAGGACAAGGTTATTGCAAACCTCCTCGTTGACGGAGAGCAGAAAGTCTCTACCGATGTCTGGTACCTAGACAATGGCGCGAGCAACCACATGACAGGAGACTGAGCTAAATTTGAAGAGCTCGATGAGAAAATCACGGGGAGCGTGAAATTCGGCGACGGTTCAGTCGTTGAAATTAGAGGCAGAGGGTCCATCCTGTTTGTGTGCAAGAATGGGGACCAACGCCTCATAACGCAGGTCTACTACATCCCAAAGCTGAAGAGTAACATCATCAGCCTCGGACAGATGACAGAGATCGGCAACACAGTGGTGATGTTTGGTCCCTATCTGAATATGTGGAACAGAAGTGGCAACCTGCTGATGAAGGTGAAGAGAACGCCGAACAGGTTGTACAAGATTCTCTTGGAGACAGGACAACCCATCTGCTTAATGACGTCCCTAGTAGACCCGTCTTGGTTGTGGCATGCGAGACTTGGGCACGTAAACTTTTACGCGCTCAAGATGATAGAAGAAAAGGAGATGGCCTTTGAGGTTCCCAAGATTGAACACCCCAATCAGCTATGCGAATGTTGCATGATCGCGAAACAGGCTCGAGTGCCATTCCCGATCAAGGCCAACTTCCGAGCAGAATGACCTCTCCAACTGGTGCATGCGGACCTTTGTGGTCCAATAACCCCAGCAACTCTAGCCGGAAACAAGTATTTCTTACTACTTGTTGACGACTACAGTCGCTGGATGTGGATCTACACGCTCAAGGAGAAAAGTGGAGCCTTTGAAGTCTTTAAGAAGTTCAAGAGGCTCGTGGAAAATGGGTCCGAACACAAGATGAAGGACTTGAGAACAGACCGAGGTGGAGAGTTTACATCTCAGCAGTTTGGAAAGTTCTGCAATGAGGAAGGAGTCGAGCGCCACCTGACCGCACCATACACTCCCCAGCAGAACATTGTGGTGGAGAGACGAAACCGGACAGTGATGGACACAGCAAGGAGCTTGATGAAGAGCATGCAAGTCCCGACGAGGTTTTGGGGAGAAGCAGTTAGACACGCAGTCTATTTCCTTAACCGTTTGCCAACAAATGCGCTAGGAGAGCGTACTCCCTACCAGGCGTGGTTTGGGAAGAAACCCCACTTAGAGCACTTGAGAGTATTTGGGTGCACCGCACATGTGAAGACCGTGGGTCCCCATCTCAAGAAGCTTGATGACAGGAGTCAGTCGATCATGTACCTTGGTGTTGAAGACGGAAGCAAGGTACACAGACTCTTTGACCCCCGACGCGGCAAGATCCAGGTGAGCAGAGATGCTGTGTTCGAAGAATAGAAAAAGTGGGATTGGCGCGACGAGAATGGAGACCTCGAGCAGAACTCAGTTGAGTGCGTAGTCGAAGAAAAAGAGGGCGTTGCCGAGCAGGAAGGTACCCCCACCAGCCCATTCAGTTCACCAGCTCATTCAGCTCGGGTACCCCCTCCAGCTCGGGTACCCCCACCAGCTCGGGTATCTCTACCAGCTCGGGTACCCCTACCAGCTCTGGTGCCCCCACCAGCTCAGGTACCCCTACCAGAGATTCCTGCCCGGGCACACCCAGGACACCCAGCCCGAGCAGACTCAGCTCGTCCAACTCAGGAGATTCCTCGATCAAGGATGGCCCAAGGGGATTTCGTCCCCTAGCAGAAGTCTACGAAGAGTCTCAAGAAGTGGAGATGAATCTAGAAGAGTTGTTCTTGTTGTGTGCCGAGGAGCCGGCCAACTACCAAGAGGCAGCTACCGAGCAGGAATGGCAGGGAGCAACAAAGAAGAAGTTCTGGTCGTCGGAGTCTATGTGGACGACCTGATAGTCACTGGATCTAGCGCAGGAGGCGTAGAAGGATTCAAGAAGCAGATGATGGCCGAGTTCGAGATGAGTGACCTTGGACTACTTTCGTACTATCTTGGTATTGAGGTAGAGCAAAAGAAAGACTGCATCACGCTGAAGCAGTCGACCTACGCAAAGAAGTTCCTCAAGCAATTCGAGATGACGGATTGCAACCCGAGCAAGTACCCAATGGAGGCGAAGCTGCAGCTCGGGAAGGATGCTGAAGGGGGAGAAGTGGATCTCACAGAGTACAGACGCGTGATCGGGTGTCTGAGGTATCTCACCCACACCCGACCAGACATTTCTCACGCAGTCGGGATAGTTAGTCGTTTCATGGAGAAGCCTAAAAGTGCACACCAGCAGCCCGTGAAGCACATCTTGCGCTACGTGAAGGGAACGACGGACTACGGGATCCAATATGGAAGAGGCAGGGGAGCAGAAAAGCTAGTCGGCTTCACTGACAGCGATCTGGCCGGTGACATTGATGATAGGAAGAGTACCGGAGGGATGGCGTTCTACCTCAACGGGAACCTGATCACCTGGCAATCTCAGAAGTAGAAGACTGTAGCTCTATCCTCATGTGAAGCGGAGTTCATGGCAGCAACCGCAGCAGCATGTCAAGCTATGTGGTTGAAAGGGATTCTGAGTGAAGTGACTGGAGACGAGCAGAAGCCAGTTACACTCTACGTGGACAACAAGTCTGCAATAGCACTGATGAAGAACCCAGTGTTTCAAGGTCGGAGCAAACACATAGACACTCGGTATCATTATATTCGCGAGTGTGTGGAGAAGCGGAATATCATCGTGGAGTTTGTCAGCACGAAGGAGCAGCGGGCAGACATACTCACCAAGGCTCTAGCAAGAGTTAAGTTCGCGGAGATGAGAGAACTGCTCGGGGTGAAGAACATCGACCCAAGTCAAGCTTACGGGGGAGAATGTGAGTTTAAGCCTGACTTGGCTAAACTCCTAGCAGAGATTTCCCCACCAAGGATTTCCCCACCAGAGCGAGCAGAGAAGAGCCCGAGCAGAGATCTTCCTAGCAGGAAGTTCCCCACCAGAGATGGGTCCGACCAGAGCTTTCTCCTAGCAGGAAAGGACCCGACCAGAGATGTTCCTAGCAGGGATGCTCCTACCAGACATACCCCTAGCAGAAGAGGACCCTAGCAGGATTCTCCCGAGCAGAAAAAGGAAACGCCAGAAGTCAAGAAGAGCTATTCCAGGAAGGTGCCAAACTTGAGGAGCAAGTTTGGAGATTCGATTTGGCTTCCTGATTTGATATGATTTTGTTTCCCATTCTGTTAGGAAAACGTGTAAATTGTAAAGATTTGATTAAGTGTATTTTAGGAAGTTTAGCTAGGGTTTAGCTTTCTAGTTTGTCTATAAATACAAGTCTTATGACTTTAGTTTGTAACTTTTTGCTCTTTTTGCATTCGACATTAATTTGAGAAAAATTCTCCCAACTTTTTGTCATTTGTTTCTTGTTCTTTGTTTCTTTTTGGCAGATCCATTCTCATTGGGAACCAACACTACGCAGGTTTTTGTTTCTAAATAAATGTTAATTCAACATAAACACAATCGGATCTGGTTAAGTATAATTGGGTATATTTCAAATCAAATGACAATAAGGTGAGTAACCACGACCTTATAAAACTTATTAAATGACATCAATATTGGTTTATAATCTTTCGGTACTATTGTCGCTATAAAAGGAGATTGATAATAAACTTGGTATATGTAAGATTTGGTACGTACGCAACAAATATCCCTTATTACGTTTTATTATTTAGATAATTATTTATTATTTATGCCAGTGCATGAATGGACCATATGCATATAGAAGAAATATCGGAGCATATATATATATATTTATATATATAGTGACAACCTTTCTTTTGAAATATTTATGTCCGATTTTCTTTTTGGCCAGTTTTATGTGCCAATCGACTGATGATCGGGGTCATTATCAGCCCACTGATATTGCTATAAGAGTATAAATATGGTTTCTCTTAGATTATGCAAAGATTTCATGGGTGATATTGGACACACGTAAAACTCTTTTCATTATATAAGCATTTACTTATATAGTCTCTGCCTTTAAAATGCTCATCCATCGTTATTATCTATTGTTTCACTCGTACGTCTAATACCAAAACAAGCAAGATTAAAATATTTAGAGCTATACATATATATATATATATATATATATATATATATAATATTTAATTATATATTATAGATAATTACGAAAAAATACCTAAACTTGTTTAAAATATGGCAGCATATTCTCAAGTTTTAATTATCTGACTTATACTCAAAGACTTAAAATTTACATTTTTATTTTTTTTTATATCGATTACGTCCCGTGTATCTCAATTATTGTTGAGTGTTTTGAAATGCGTAGAACATAAATGAAGACTATATTTTTTTCACGGTTCGAAATTCCTCACGTTAAATGTTAAAAATTTGAGACAAACACGTGTAAATAATTTAATATTATAAACATACATAGAAAGAAAAAAAAAAAAAAAAAACTAGAACTATAAATTTTTCACGATCGACCATGAATATTTAATCAGTGTAATTGAACGCATGCATGTGATGTGAGTACACAAAGCTTGGTACTTTTACTGCAATAATGCTCCCTATATATTAGTGTTATTATTATGTAGTGCGTTATATGCATGGCCCTCTTATTAGGCTCCAAATGGTGGGAACCATTTAGATTTGGACTATATAACCAATCAATGTCACATATATCTTCTCTACGCTCTCCCAAAATAATAATAATAAAAAAGAAATAATTAAATATAATTGCATGTCTCCTTTCAGAGTGATAATTTTATTTAAGAAGATGTCATATCCTGCACAACCCCGTTTCTTTTTCTATTTTTATACATATTATACTGTGTGTGTATATCTATATATAAATAATAAAGTGAGATTCTAATATCAAAACAAATGGGACAGAAAATAAGACAAGCCTACATATATGGTAATAGTACGTAGGATATGTCTACATGCATGTGAATTTGTTTAACAACCTGAGATACTAATATAGAATCATTTTCATAATTAGATGATGAATATTTCTGTTTGATCATGATTATAGTTTTGAACTAGCTAGTTTCTTGAGTGTGGTAATTCAAATTATTTATGATCATCAAAGCATTGTTGCGCGGTTATACGGGTGAAATCTACATTAAATTTTACGCAAAACATAACTTGTTTGAGGGCGCGGTTAATCGGGTGAAATCTATTTTAAAATTTACGCAAAACATAACTTGTTTGAAGGTAATTTTACTTGTATAGTTTTTCAATAAAATAAAAACCAAATCATATTGAACTTACCAAATTTTTCCTCCCAATTTGGAGGTCGCTATTACCCAATTTGGTCATGACACAATGTCAGTGTATATAATTATGTATCATTTACATTTCCAATATAAATTCGTTGGAGCTACTCAATATGCCTACATTTATTATTTTTTACCTTGGAAAAGATGTCCATGTCTTCCTTTTCACTATTTCTATATACACACATAATTCTTAAGAATAATAATGGGTCTCTTTGCTGCACAATTTGGCTAGTGTTATGCGTGCCCACAAATTTTGGCACGATGGCTACGTTTCATGCAACTATTGGGAGAATAAAAGGTGCAACCTTTTCTCTTATTATTTTATTCATTGTTTTTTATATTTTAAGAGAAAAGGTGAAACCTATATGGCTATATATATGAACAATATTATGAGAGTTTGTATTTTTTTGAGATTTTGGTTCCCACCATTACCATGCCCATCGTTAAGTCTTATATATTAATCAACACTTTCATGAATGTTATACGTATATATGATGCATTAGATTTTGTTGATATGAATAAATTTAGTTATACAATTCCACCAAAATATATATATATATATATATATATATATATATATATATATATATATATATATATATATATGTAGCATTCTTGATTTTATTAATCATAGACTAATAATGATCCAACGGCACGGCGAGCGGGTTTAAAACCGTCGGGGCAATCTTGCAAGACGGAGAAGAAAAAAAACATAAGGAAAAAAATATAAATAATGAAAATACATCCATTGTCATCACTTGTAATATTATTTACACCTATAATTCTTGGGTCCCATTGTAGCTTTAGCCTCCTATATATTCTATCTTAGCATATTTATAAAAACCCTTTTCTGCGCATGCAACTATGTTTTTCTCCAAAGGAATTTTTTTTTTTTTTCAGGCCTTCTTTATTTTTCTCAATCTCAAAGTGAGGAATCCTAAGTAAATATAAGCTTAAAAGCCAAAAATTCTTTCTTTTCATTTTTTTCTGCCCATGATCATACAAGTGGCGAATAACAAGATAGAATCTAACTCTTTACATATAGGATAAAACTTGATGTTTGAAATGTGGTTATTAGGGTTGAATTGGCTCGTGGGGTTTCTGATAAAGGCTATATTGTTCGAATTTTGATAGTACTATATACTAATAATGAGTAAAGCGTTTCAAAAGCTAGAATGATTCAGAAAATATTACGTTTTTGTGATTTTATGCCTGAAAGAAAGACAGCACCACAATCTATTCTTTATGCTACTCATTGTCCCCATCACATTACAATTTGTAAATGTATATATACAAGAACACACAAAAAGCAACTCAAAAAGAAATTTCTATCATCACTTCACTCATATTCCAAAAAGAAAATCAAAGTTCGTCCCTTCAATTATGTCTTCCTCACGCTAATTAATTAGGCCCGCGCTCAAGATCTTGCATGCATATAAAGGATCAGTAGGCTCCAAGATCTCTTCTTGGCCCTAATTGTCTTTATAATTTTTTGTTTGTTAACAAGTTTCTCATAATTGCAAAGGTACACAAACATACTTAGAAATATAAAGCATGCAATATTAGGTGATAATTTTTTACGTCCTGGATTCAAAAGGGTAGATTCAATGTTGGGTTGTGAAATCTAATTCATTTTATATGAACACTTGACGCAGAGCAGTCAAGTTTATCGATATTTCACATTACAATGTTGTACCCTAGTTTTTTAGTATATGTATTAATTTCAAAAAAGAGATCGAGAGGAAGGAGATTGTAATCGAAGAACTCTGATTCGACTATAATGCGGACCAGATTTGCAAGCAGTAAATGATGCACGTACCTCCTATACTAAAACTAGATCTACTATAATTCTTGGCATCCATCTCTTATTTTATTTTATTTTTCGTTTATCAAGTTTCGTTTTTTATTTGGGATTAGAGATTTATTCCTAACATACAACTACAATGAGATTGTGATCGTAGCAAATTTCTAACAAAATGTTATCTATCCAATATTTTAATATTATCAAATATCAGCCTCTTTAAAGCTCCCATATGTATATAACAATCTCATGACATGAAGGTTTAAACCTTAGATCAAATGATACAAGATTATGACCACATGTATATATAGGTAGATATAAGGATGTAAAGGCCAAGTATTGGCTTCTTTATTTTTTTTTTTCTTCATCGTTAAAATGAAAAGAGGATAGGTCTTTGGATGCCATGAAAAGAAGTCGAAAGAGAGAGCATATAAGTGTTCTCGAGGGAGCGTATATGTCGTTTGCTTTTTTCATTTTATTTCTTTTGCTTTTGATATGTGAATAAGTGATCGATAGTGCATTCAGCTGGACCTCCATATGAGCTTGAGTGGAGACAAAAGAGTCCTTGTCTTCATCATCAAATATTATTATCATCTAGCCCTAGCCACCTTCTCCTATTATCCCTTAATCTCATTCATTAATCAGTCACAAACATATCTATTATTAAGTGATTAAATTAAGAGAATCACATTAAACTTTGGAGTTTTCTTGAGTGCTTGTGAATATTAGAGAATTTGTACAGAAGGATTTTTATTGTAAAGGCTGATTCTCTATGTGCTACCTCACTGATTGGTAGCTCACTGATTGAGTATTTAAAATTCTCTCCTTACAATTAAGGAGAGAAGTATACAAGAATAAGGAGATGGGCTAATTACAAATTCTATATATATGTATGTATGTATGTATGTATGTATATATAAAAGTTATTTATATATATATATGATATTACGAGAGTGATAATTTTTTTAACCTTGTCAACTCCAATGGAAATTTCAACTTTCAACGCTGTAATTTCATCTCTAAGCTCACATTTTATCTCGTATGTTGTGGATTATATTTAGCAAGAAATAAAAAATTGTATGCTTCTCACATAAAGAAATGCACAAGAATGTGGAAAAGAAGGTTTTGTGTGGCTCAAAGCCAGACCATATTTTTATTAATTTGTTGAAAAATATGTAGTGAAAACAAGATAATGATTAGAGTCCGTGAAGTATTAATACACTTTTTGACTATTGTTTTGGTCTGTATATTTTAATCCGTGTATAGAATTAGAAGCATTGAATCGAGTATATAGAGATTTAGTAATTGGATGATCATGTCATCACGGCCATGTTTTTTTATTTTATTTCTAAAGATGAGACAAGTATGTTAGAACGTGAAAAAAAAAAAAAAAAAGTTGGTAGAAGGAAGTAAGAAAGTGAAAGTACATAGGTAAATAGAATAGAAAGCCTTTCTTAATAGATTATATTTTCATATTATATATTGCCGATAAAGTATTACTTGCACGTAAGGAATTTTACTATATAGTTTAAAGTTGGCTTAATTCACTAGGTTAATGAACAAAAAGTGTGATAATAAAATAATGCAAATGGGAAAAAGTAAATAGATTAAAGTACAGCCCATGAAAAAAGTTTAATGGATAATGACAGATTGGACATAGTCATACACATGGAGATTAGTGATAGAGTTTAAGCAGATAATAGATATTTTATTTAATAGATTAATCTATCTTAACAATGTACTTAGACAGTTGATAATATTTCATGTATAGTTTACATTTCTTATTCGGCCCTATCTTAAAGTTTTCCTACTTTAAGGAGCGCTGAAAACGCACTAATTTGTAACACATTATAAAAGGGTAAAAAAGTTTTTTAAAAAATAATATATATACAAACGTATAAAACAACAAGGTTATTGCGCATACCAAATCAATGTCTCAATAGGTAATATTTGATATCTTCGGGATTTTTAGAAGCAACTAATTGTGTTATCACAATTTATGTTACTTTATTTAATATTTTTAAAGGAGATAAGGTGGGTAATACTTTGACTCATATCACGTTTAGTAACTAGGGTTTTTCAAACATTATAATTGAAATATATATATATATATATTATGTATTATCATGTACAAGTGTAAATTCATATAATATTTCAATTTGACCCTTTTTTATTTTCACTTAAATTTCAATCTAATCCTCTTAAGTTGTGCCGGATGTAGGCAATAAGTGGGTGGGGGTTAAAATCACCCTCCGCATTTTTAAACTACACTAGTACGACTTTAATTTCTGAAAATTTATTCAAATAAATTTTCCAAAATCAAGGTTTAACCCAAGGTTCTAAATGTCAATGTCGACGTCGTTTCGCTCCTTCTATTTTACGGGCACGCCTCATGTCGACGGAACTATCGACGGAACAATCGGGAAAATGGCATGTCATATATCGAAAATGCTGCATAAATATCAGGGGCATGCCGCATGCCGATGAAAATATCGACGAGATTTTTACTATTGAGTATTTTTCATTATTGAGTATATTTTACTTTTTAAAGTAGTGAACTTATCAATATCTATTTCTTTAGGGATAAACATTGCATAGTTAGTAAAAGGAAGAAAGGTTCTACAAAATGTAAAAGATTCTTCCTTTTACTAAAAAACAATAAATATGCGCTCCGATGTGCACATACACAAACACATGTTTATGTCATCTATTGAAAGGAATATCAAACACATTATCACTTGCTTTGCCTTTCTTATATTCCACTTTTTTGCAATTTGTAGTTTTGTGAATTTATTTTAATACACATTATTAGGGTGGTTATAAAGTATAAACAATTAATTCAATATATTTATCATTTGCACGACCCCTTCTTTTCTAAGTTGGTTCATAATAACACCACCATTCACATGGCTTTATAATTCGAAGTTTCGTTTCGACACTCCATTTGGCATTTTGTCAACCTAGCTTTTGGAATTTATGTGCAAAAACATTGATTTTTTTGGTACACATTTTTACTTAAACAAACCAAATTAAATTCTGACAAAATCGACAGAATCTTTGACAATACTTGTACACTTTACTAATTTTTTTTTTCTTTCTTTTTATTGTTTGTTAAAGAAAGGTAGCTTGAACGGTCAAAAAGGGCAAAACCAAGTTTGGCAAAAATAACATCACAAAACAACGGACTAAGTCTTTTAGGCTACAAAGCCCATATTTCAATTGGGAACATCTTTCTTGTGAATTTGACTAGTACATTTTTTTAAATAAATAAACCACTATTAATTCTAGATAGTTGAATGAGTAATAAATTGTAAGTTTGAAAAATATATATATATATTTGTGCCGATAAGATTTTATGAGTAAACTCACGGGTAAAAACTTAAAATAAAAACTAAAAGTTAAAATATTTTTTAAAATTTTCATATAACCTTAAAATTTTACACCAATTTTTTTTAATGAATTTCTAAGAAAAATAAAACAAATCCGTTCGCTTCCAGTTACATTGGAACCGGTGTCAGTCCGGCGGTCGGTTGAACCATTCGCTTCCAATTGTTGCCAAGACCAATATGTGGGCTAAAACATTAACAGACAAAACTAGTTATTAATAAGAGTATAACTGTATAAGACACAAAATAGAAAGTCTGAGAGAATATTTGAAGCTGTCCAATAAATAGACTTGAATGATGTGATACTTGTGAATTTCCCCCAAAAACATAAAATAAATAATCTTCTAAAAGTGTATATCATTTGAACCCAAATAAACTAAACATTATTGGGCTTAGTGTTAGGGATCAGCCCATTTAATCACTATACCTACCCACACATCAAACCTAACGAAATTGGGCTTCCAAGCTCAGCCCAATTTTGCAATCAAACTGCAGATTGATAACAATGCTCGTTTATTATTTCTTGGCAATTAGTGGGAGAAAGCACCGCAATGATTAGACCAAGAAAGTACGAGTATATTATAATCCTAGTCACATATTAACTAATTTGATGATAAGAAACATCATAGAAAATCATTAGTTCATTGGTTTGAAGCAGGGTTCGACTTACCGACGATTATCGTCGATTATCGGTCTTACTGATGCTCATCGGTAAATATTCGGTCGCCTTAGTTCTCGTTTTGATATATTTTCGACGATAATCACGAAAATCGGTAAACCACTTACCAGTTGATAATCGTTTTTTCCAGTGCAAAATTTGGGTACTTTTCGGTGAAATAAAAAAATATTAATGTTAGGTATAAATAATCATTTCTCGCCAAAAATCGAGAGCAAACCCTATTTTCCCTTCTTCTCGCCGCCTGCAGCCCAATCCTTGAAGATTTTGGTGATTTTCGGACTGGTAAGGACTTCGATTTCGGTTGTTCTACTTCTTTTCACTGATAATCGTGATTGTCGCAAAAGTTTATAAAGTTTCGATTTAAGCGTTTTTCACCCAATTCATTCATATTTTTTTCGAACTTTTTGGTAGATCTACGACTTATAATGATATATCTATATGAATCACGAATTTGTTCTTTGATATTTACTCATTTTCACGATTTTGAGAAGATTTGCATGAGTTCCAACTTTGTTCATAACTTCATATGTTCTTCAATAGGTACTTTTGTGATGTTAAGTTAATTTTTTGCATTTGTATGAACATATGTTGATGAAAACTTGTTTCCATGACTTAGTTTGTAAACTTTGTATACTTAGTTTGTAATTATTTAGTTAGATTTGGAGGAAATTCGGATTTTTAAGATTGTTAGGAAAAAGTAAACAAAGTTTTGAACTTTGAAATTTGCTAAAAATATAGTAATTTAATCAATTTTTTTTATGTTTCTCTTTCATTAATAAGATATTGAAATATTGGTCTTGCACTTTGGTGAAATTTTTAGGCATATTTGACCATAATTCGGATTTCATCATAATTATGGCAAAAGTATTTTAAATTTATCTTTTATGATTTATGAAGTAATATACTCATTTTTTGGGTTTTATCGTTTATTAAGTATTTTTTGAAATATTAATCTGATTTTTTTGTGTAATTTATTTCCATATTTGGCAATAATTCGGATATCCTTATAATTACCGCAAAAGTCTTACAAGTTTCTCTTTCGTGATTTGTGAGGTAATCACTCTTTTTTTTTTTGGGTGTTTTCCTTCATTAAATATTTTTGGAAATATTAATCTGATTTTTTAATGTAATTTATTTTCAGATTTGGCGATAACTCAGATATGCTCATAATTGCAGCAAAAGTCTTTCAAGTTTCTCTTTCGTGTTTTGTGAGGTAATGTACTCATTTTTCGGGGTGCTTTCCTTCATTAAATATTTTTTTTAAAATATTAATATGATTTTTTGGTGTAATTTATTTCCAGATTTGGCGATAATTCGGATATCCTCATATTCGCGGCAAAAGTCTTACAAGTTTTTCTTTAGTGATTTGTATGTTTCTCTACTGACTTTTCTTTCTGTTAGCTTTCATTAAATATTTATTCTCACAATAATGTGAGATTTTGGTGGAATTTAATTTGTTTTTTGAGGTAAAATTGTTTGTTGCGCTAAAAGTACCTATTTTTGCCATTTATATTGCTGTTTTTAACTAGTCTCCTGTAATTATTCTTGCTGTTTAGGTTGAAGTTGAATATGAGTAAAGACAATCTTGCGAGGGAGCATTGCACTCCCTACGGGGATCCGAGCAACAACTCGGGTTTCAATTGCAATTATTGCGGGAAGGAGATCAGAGGTGGCGAGATCACGAGAATGAAACAAAATTTGGCCGGCACCGATAAGAACAAAAATGTCTCGCCGTGTTAAGAAATCCCTAACGACGTGCGTAACCTCATCAGGGAGTCTTGGTTGAGTTCCCAGAGGAAGAAGCAGAAGAAACACGATATGGAGGTTAGCATACGGGAGAATATTTTGCATAGCATGGGTGATTCTTCCAGTGATGACGAGACCGCCCCTGTGGACGTTGAAAGAGAAGTGGCAAGGCTAGCGAAGAAAACCCGTAAGGAGGCAGCGGCCCAACAATGGACATAGGACCAGACCAAAGGCGGCGGAAGTGCTTCCGGTGCCGCTACCGCCCCTGCGTTGTTCGATAGGCCTTCGGGAAAACAAAAAAGGGTCGATTTGATGTTTTTACCGAAGACTATTTTGAAGGTAGGAAAGTCGATAGCGAAATACTTAATCCACAAAGGGGTTCCGTAGTGCTACGCAGATGATATTCACTTCCACAACATGTTGTATTATTAATATTGCATTTACGATTGTAGGCCTTGGATGCCCGTATCCATCGTCAAAGGACATCGCGGGCAAGTATCTGAACCTCGAGTACGAGGAGTGGCAGAAGTACAAGCAGGAGCAGATTCCTGTGTGGCGGAAGTTTGGCGTGACGATCATGTCGGATGGTTGGACCGAACCGACGAATATGTCCATCTTGAACATAATGGTCTTTTCGGCGGGGAGGATAGTGTTTATTAAGGCAATCAACGCATCCTCACACGCCAAAAACTTGCACTATTTGTTCAGGATATTTTCTGTAGTGATCGAGGAGATCGGGCCGCACAACGTCGTGCAAATTGTGACAGACAACGCCGCGGCTTATAAAAAAGCCGGCCAAGATTTGATGGAGAAGTACAATTTGTACTGGACACCGTGCGCTGCTCACTACATCGACTTGACGTTTCACGATATCGGAAAAAGGCCAAGCATCGATGAGGCCCTGAAGGGGTGCAGGCTCATCACGAAGTTTACCTACAACCACGGCCAGGTGCTCGATAGCATAAGGAAGACATGCAATGGCGAGATCATCCGTCCAGGGGCGACGAGGTTTGCCACAAACTTTCTCTCGCTGCAGAGCTTACGGGGGAAGAAGGCCGGACTCAAGGCGATGTTTGTATCTGATTGGTGGGAGAACTCCAAGTTCAAGGATTTGAGAGAAGGGAGAGCCGCGGCCACGTTGTGCTTAAGCGAGCCTTTTTGAGTTTCAGTTGACAAGGCCATCGCCGTTTTCACCCCCATGTACAAAGCACTCCGGTTCGTCGACACTGAGGTGCATCCGACGATGGGTATGGTGTATCGCTTGTTCGAAATCATCCAGTCGGACCTCCGTGCACTTCATGGAAAGCAATGGGCCGTCGATATTGTGGAAGCGAGATGGCATCGAAACTTGGAGCATCCACTGCATATTGCGGCCCACTTTTTGAACCCCAGACTCGCGCACGATCGAGATATTGAGATGCCAGAAAATGTAATCCGAGATGTCACCAGGGTCTACGACCGTTTGTTTCCTCACGAGGAAGTGACACATCTCGCAGAAGTGGTAAGATCTTAATTTAATTGTGTAATTTTATTTCTTGTGATTAAATAAAAAATAACTTACTTTCTTCTATTGTAGTGCGTGCGGTTACGTGACGCTATAGGTCCGTTGCGCGAGCGGTCATGTGTGGCAGCACGGAAGACTCTTGCACCCGGTAAGAAAGAATATATAGATTGTAATCCATTAAACATGCTAAGTTTTAAAAATTAATCTAACTAAATTTTAATTTTTTGATTTATTTACAATTGAGTAGTGGAACATCTTCGGGGGTCCATGCCCCACGTTGCAGAGGCTAACAGTAAGGATTTTGTCGCAGACCGCGTCCGCTTCAGCGTGCAGGAGGATTTGGAGCACTTTTGCCCTGATCCACACCAAGCTCCGCAGCCGTCTGGCGTACGCAACACTAGAGAAGCTAGTATTTTGCAACTACAATCAGAAGCTAGCGCTGCGAGACATAAAGTCGCAGTACGACCAGGTGGACAAAGTCGATCCTTATGAGTACCTCACCCGGTCTTTGGCGATGACTTTTGCAGGTTGTAACTTCGAGGACGCAATTATAGAGTGGATCCGACCAGTCCACCTCGATGACGAAGAAGGCAACCCAGACCCAGAGATCGCCGAAGAGGCTCGATCCTTCGAAGTTGTGATCAGCCGAGTCCTTGGTGAGCAAAGACTTGGTCCTACCGCCGACCCCCCAGGAGTTTATGGAGGAGTTTACTGCGGCTCAAGCGCTGCTGGGCCCAGTGCCAGTCAGTATCGTAGTCATACGGCTTCTACTCACCGTACTTCCCCTTCCCATAGCTCTTCGCATAGTGGCTGGGGTGGCGGAGGAGGTGGCGCCCAGGGAGGGTGGGGAGCATCTACATATGGAGGGTCTGATACATGTGATTACTATTTTTCTTTGAATGTACCGTTTATTTGAATTTTGTTGATTGCATGTATATATGAATGTCAACTAATATGATTACGAAACAGGTGATATGTATCGTTCCAACCCGATCTACAACATCGACCCTGCCAACATGGGATACATTCCCGATCGACAGTATGGTGACCACTAGTCTCCTGATCCTCCTCAACAACAAGACTACGCATCTTCTGCTGTTGGATTTTACTTTGGAAGTGACTATCACTCTCAGAGCGAGAACCCCGTCGACGAGATGTCTGGGTAGAGACGATGTTGATGGGAACTTCGGTGAGCACTCAGTTTGCAACTTCGCACCCTGTGTTCGAGAACGGTGTCTGGGCGCATCCGTTGTATCCAAATCGTGGCATCTTTACGGAGCAACACGTATATGATTACCACGTGAGTTACTTCCGTACGCATTTCGAACCACATGGCTTGTTTTGGAACACATATCTGAACATGCATCTGGAAGCAAGTGGTGCCACCGGTGTTCTGGAAGGCCACAGGAGATCGTCGTTTTTCTGAGGTCGGAGAAGTCGGTTTGAGTATTATCTAGTGATTATCTATCTATTATGTGTTTGAGTTTTTAGACTATGTGTTTGATAGGTTAGACATTTGTGAGACTATGTTTTATTAGTGTTTTAGATTTGAGACTTGTGATGGAATTATATGTGTGTATGACTTTATTTACATATGTTTTGTGGCATGATATTATAAATATATTTTGTAAGTTTTCCGTCGAAAAGTATCGAAAAGTGTCGATAATCCGTCGATAATCTTCGAAAAGTATCGGTAATCGGTAAGCTACAATATTATAAGTTTTCCGTCGGTTAATCGGTAAACTATCGATTAATCCGTCGAAAACGGCAAGCGATTTATCGGTTATCTCGGTAAGTTGAACCTTGGTTTGAAGTTCCTACGGCAGTGTATACTGTTTTTGTTCATAACAAGTAATCTATGAAAACCCATATAATGGACGAAAAATCCAATCTTTCTTCACAAATTTTACAAAAATAAAAAACGAGCATTAGGTGAAGAAAAAAAATTATACTATGAACATGTAGTTTTGAGCGGAAATACCTATGACACATTCCCAATAGATTTTTCTTTATTAAGAAAATGTTTAAGCATTCAAAACAATATATATTTTTTTATATATATTTTCCGACATATAATTAGCTATCTAAACAGTAATTTTCTATCATATACTTTTATTCTTGTGCATATATATGTATGCGAATATAACTATATTTTAGAAAATTATAGTTTATACATTGCAGATTTTATTATTTTATAGAATACTCATCGGATATATATATGTCGGTATCAATATATACCTGTAAAATCAGATCGCTGAGAGAATAAATATTGGTATTTAAAATTAAATACCTAATTTATATTCTATAGGCATACTCATAATCCATCTGCCAACATACCCGTATCATTAGATCATTCACATTTTATCGAAATTAACATTTTGAACCTCGTTAAAACTTCTCTATGACTAAAGCCAAGGATTTGAATGCCGTTTTTGCCGATAAATCGTTTGTCGTTATTGACGGACTAACCGTTTGCCGATGGATTTATCGATGGAAAACCTATAAAAGTTATCGTTTGCCGTTATCGAAACTTATCGAACTTATCGATGGATTAATCGGTTACGGATGGATTTATCGATGGAAAACCTATAAAATATTTTCATATATATTTTACACTAAATATATAACATATAATATTAATGTCACAAAATATAAACATAAAAGTCTCATACAAAATATAACATAAGTCACAAATCAAGTCTCATACTAAATTATATTCAATGTTATAAAACGAAGTTATACAAAAATATTCGATTAACTATGTCAAATTAACCAATTTACGTAACATATGTACTTTTGCCGCAATAAGTTGAAAATTCAGTAAAACTTCAAATTAAAAAAAATTATGTCAACTTAACGGTTTATAAATTATATACAATTTTATAAAACGAAACTACACCAAAATATTCAATTAACTAGCTCAAATCAACAATTTCCAAAAAATAAGTAGTTTTGCCGCAATAAGAGAGAGAAACATTAGCAGGTGAGCTGTTCCGTACTTCGACAGGCTTTGGTGAGTTTGACGCAGTCAACATATGACTTTATCATATTTAGCGATAAGCCCTTCATTTTTCGAGAATTAACACTTGAAAACATCAAACGAAAAGTAGTTCACTTTCCCCCTCGAAAAATCGCGAAAACTATAAAACGAGAACGATTAAGGGAGATAACTTACCGAGATGCCTGTTTTGAGCGATAATCGAACGAAAATTGAACGAAAATCGCGAAATTTCGAACCTTGACTAAAGCTACCCAATTGAAATGCGTGCATCAACACACCTCCACATCACGACAGGAGTGGGTGCACCCGTCCACACACGATTGTTGTGATTACGTCGTGGCCCACACGCGACGAACAGGTTAGGAACGCGTACAGGCGATGACGTTGTTGGTTTCATATTCACAGATCTGCAAAGAACACGATCACCACCAAAGAAAATCGAACAGGAATTGAAGAACACGAACTTTTGGGAGAAGAATTTCTCTATTGATAATCGAAAGAAAAAATACAAAGAAAACTCTAATGGACTCAGCACTTTACAAAGTGTACAATACTAGGTTTATATAGCCTCACATAGGCGAAACCCTAGCTAACCAAATCGCACAAAATCGGGAAACTACCCTAAATAATCTTATCAAATCTTTGACTTGATCTTTGCTTGCTCCTCAAGCTTCGCGGGTAGTTGCTGACTTTCCCTTTCCTGGTCGGACAGCTTCTCTGTCCCCGAGCTGGTCTGCTCGTCTGCCCCTGGTCGGGCTTGCCTTCTATTCGGACCTTCTGCTCGTGTTCACCCGAACTGGGCTGAACTCATGTCCGTTCTTGGTTCTGGTCGGTACCCGGGCTGACTTCCTCAGTGTGACGGACTAAGTCAAGCTTAAGCTCACAGACGCGTGGCGAGCTGTTCTCAGGTCAAACTGTCAAAGGCTGGGTTTCTCTGCGGCAATAGTATCAATATTTATTACACTTTAATTTCTGCTTAATATTTTCACTAACTTTTCATCCGAAAATGATTTTCATTTTTACCTTACATTAATTATTTCATCCGAAAATGGTTGAACAGCTCGCTACGCGTCATCGCCTTTACGCGTTCCTCGACTGTTTGTCACATGTAGGCTACGACGATATCACAACAATCGTGTGTGGACGCGTGCACCCATTCCCGTCGCGATGTGGACGGATGCACTGTGTTTCAATTTGGCAGCTCTACATAGTATTATAATTGATTGTGTTATGCATGTAAATTTCGATAACTTGAAACTTTAGTTAATTTGCCTCCATCTTTTTGCAATTTGTATCGTCTCATAATAATTATGTTTTGTGATTATCATCTTGATTAGCCCAGTAATTTCATGCTAAAGAACAAGATTACAATTTACTTGTTTTATAATCACTTTCACATGAAGAAAATGAATAATTGACTACAGTTCATATCAAACTAAAGATCACCTGTGTCAGTTATCCTTTATTTAAAAGAAACTTGCAAAAATGGCTAAAAAAAACACAATAATTCAGCTTTTAAACTCATATTAAAAAATACATAATTCTAAACTTTGTCCAATTTAAGACATTTTTACCCCTGATTAACATTGGGGAGGTTGTATGATTAACATTCTTGGGACAGTTTCTAATGATTTTTGGGGACGGTAATTTGAATTGAGGAGACAATTTTTGGTAATTTAGTGACAGCTTTCTGAGCAGTTTTGTGGGAGGTTGTATGAGTAACATTCTTGGGACAGTTTCTTCATATTTTGGGGACAGTAATTTGGATTTTGGGGACAGATTTTGATAATTTAGGGACAGTTTAGGAATTAATTAATCAGGGGTAAAAATGTCTTAAATTGGACAAAATTTAGAATTATGTATTTTTTTAATATGAGTTTAAAAGTTAAATTATGGTGTTTTTTTGAACTATTTTTGAAAGTTTCCCTTATTTAAAACCTAACACATTGCTCACAATGCTTTAAAAATGACAGCAAAAAATATATTAAATTTCGTTTAGAATAAGACCTCCTAGCGTGTATTTTGCCAATTTGTTATCAAATAGACAAAATTTCTACGTTTTTTCAATTTTTTTTTTTTTAAATAGTTTGGAAGAAACATCTACCAAACCGTACAAAAACAATATAAACTCACATACCCTCAAATACGTAAAATCTTGCGCACAAATCAATATTTTTGTTACTTTTGATGCCTTTATCTACTACTACTGTTTGAAACTTTAAAGACCAAAAGGCATCGTCATCCAAAATTATTTTTTGCAAAACGTGTGAGAGAGAGACCCACTTACACGTAGCGTAATATAATCGTGACCCGTGCACATTAATAACATATACAA
Source organism: Parietaria judaica (assembly GCA_954871525.1). Classification (NCBI taxonomy): domain Eukaryota; kingdom Viridiplantae; phylum Streptophyta; class Magnoliopsida; order Rosales; family Urticaceae; genus Parietaria; species Parietaria judaica. The sequence continues at coordinate 44,616,896 of OX940861.1, forward strand.
TTTTTAACATCTTAATATTTTTGCCGCGAAGAATTTAGATTAGAACTATATACTAGATTTTAGAGTATACTTGTACTGAATTTTTTCCTTAAAATATTATTCAATTGTACAGTCAGCTTCTAGTACCTTAAAACTGATGTAACTTAAGTTAATTTTTTTGCCGCACTTTGTATGAACAAAGATTAGACGTGGGCTTTTGAAATACTCAAGTGGGCCTTTCTTTTTTCCTTTTTTCTTCAGAAACTTGTAAGAAAATTAGAAAAAGGGACCATTTGAAATTGGCAGTCAGTTATATATTTAATATTTATTTTGTGCAAACAGTAAGAACATGGTGACTGAATTGGTCAAAATTTTCATTTTGCTCATTGTCAGATCTGACACGCAGTGGCCTTGTCTAGTAGTCACTGTTACATCCCAATTATTGTAACACTCGATTTATTACGAGATTTTCCAAAATCATGTTTCATCTCCTCATAGTTCACTTCATACTTGAAAGCAAGATTCAACTTACCGAACTTGTCGATAAATCGTTTGCCGTTATCGACGGATTAATCGATAACTTACCGGATTATCGACGGAAAACTAATAATACTGTAGCTTACCGATTACCGATACTTTTCGATGATTATCGACGGATTATCGACACTTATCGAGGATTATCGATGAAAAATCACTAAAATATTTTTAAGAATATATTTACTAAGTTTATAATGTTGATAAAACATTAAAAATGTCAAAAATAAAATCATTTCATACTCAAACATAGGTAAATAAAATATAGTCTCACTCTCATATATGCAAATACTCAAATAAAATTATCGAAAAGTGTAAAATTTCTTGAAAAATACCATATTTTTGTTATTTTTCAAGATTTTTGCTGATTTTCAGCAAAAATCATGAAAAAGTACTGGCATGGCCGTCTTGCCGATAATTACCGGCAAGACAGATAATCGAAGATTATCGAAGATAATCGTGGAAAAGTCGAACCTTGCTTGAAAGTCATTTTTCTTTCTTTTTAAGATTGATCTCTAGTCTCTACTACTACTAGGGTTTATGTTGGTGAGGTTTATAGCAAGTAAATCGACACGTTTATAATTGTTAGGTTTATAGCAAGTAAATCCACGGTTTATTGGGAACAGATGAGTAGTATTGAATATTGATTAAAAAAATACATGCTTAACCATTGTCCTTATTATTTATCGATGATTTATTTAAAATAGAAAAAGTAACTTATGAATCTTAAAAAAAAAAAAAAAAAAAAATCACTGATTCTGTTGAATGATTTTGACATATGCCACATTATTGACTCTCTCTGAGTGTGGTGGAAGTGGGCAAGAAATTACGCAATGCGGTGCCCTTTTTCACTCGTGGGGATGGGCTTTTCCTGCCTCAAGACTTGGAAACAGTGACTTAAAAAAGATAAAACCCCGTGTTGTATATCAGAGCACTGTTTGTTTCTCATATTTGAAGGACAACTTCCATCAAATTGTAGCGTATGTTTGGCTTCTTGTTGGCCATGCCATGACACACCACCTGCTTTCGTGTGAAAAAGATTCCCAACTTCCATTACAAATCGTCTCTCTCTCTCTCTTCAATAATCAGCGTTACCGTGTTGCTGTGATTTGATTGCCCTCAACATATCCTCCTTCCTTGTATTATATTTGATAATGCCACATACGACACCACTAACTAACAGAGTTTGACGAAAGAAATAAAATTTCTTAACAAAAGCAACTTTAGGTACTAGTCACAAAAAAATTTAGGTGCATAACTCAATTTTTTGAAACATTAGGTACTCTGCCCGCAGTTTATCTAGTATCTGTAGTGCCACGTAGGACACCACTAACGGAGGTTGATGAAATTATATTCCTTAACAGACGCAACTTTAGGTACTATAGCCACACAAAAAGAAGAAGCTTACGTACATAATTCAAAATGTTTGAAACATTGAGTACTTTAGCCCCAATTTATCCTATTTACGATATTTACAAGGTTACACGCGACCTTGTACGCATTAAAAATGAATATTTACGGTAAAAACTATATTTAGTTTGGTCAACCGGGGTATTATGTATATTATATATATATATATATATATTTACCAACAAAAATATACAAACATAAGAAAATTGGGCGTTTTGTTTACAATTTTTTTAAGGAAAACCGAGTCGAAAAGTATAAAATATTTTTTTATCATGCAGAGTTAAGAAAAATGAAGCAATATATATACAAAGTTAGGGGAAAAATGTGGCATGTTGATTTTTCATACATGCCTTGTTAACTTTATTTATAATATCTTTCTGTCCAATTTTTTTGTGAAGCGACACATTTTTGCTTATTTTGTTATTTAGCATATTTTCTCATTTGAATTCACTAGAAGAAAAAAAAATTGAACGAAAAAATGTGTCGGCTCACATGTGTTGACTCTGGGTACTTTTGTTGCTATTTCTGTAGACCCTTGTCGCCTAAGTTAATTAAAGATTGGGTACTTTTGTCGTGATTACCCCTTAAGAAAATTAAGGCGACTTGCAAACATTTTTTTTTTTAAATGGAAGAAGTACACAAAACTAGAAGAAAAAAAAAATGTGGCATGGATATTTTTTGTACACGCCTTGTTAACGTCATTAACATCTTTACAACAGATATTTGTGGAATAAGTCCTATAATATATATAATATATATATATATATATATATATATATATATATATATAAATAAGGTTCCAAGTGTAGATGTTAACGCCATTTATATGGTGAAATAAAAACAGCAAAATCATTTCATGGACCGAAACCGATGATACCATATTCTTAAAAAATAAATATTCAGTAAAAAGTGGTCTAGGCTCAACACTTCAGTGAAAAATTAACACCGAAATGGACCAGCCATAGACGTTTCTTTTTTTTTTTTTAGGGAACCAGCCATAGACGTTAACAACGCATTGGATGGTAAATAACGATCCTAGAGTTTTTCTAACTTTTTATACTTTTGCTTCTGAAAAATAAACGTTGCATACATCTCATCTCAATTTTTTAACTTTGCATACTTTTGAAGCAAAAAAATAAAATAAAATTGAATATGTCTTCCTAACTTTTCTAACTTTCTATATACACTTTTGTCACTAAAAAAACATTATCTACTTACTGTTCAGTTACCAAATTTAAACTCGTGCACAGCAAATTACTTGCTTATGATATTCTCATGATAAAGAAAATCAATCTTACTAGAATACCATTTTAATATTTTGTGAATAAGTAAACTCGATAATTGATTCTTATTAGTCTCATAATATAGTCCATTATCTTGCTTAGGAGTTTAATTGGCATAATATAGCATTTAATATGTCATGTTAATTGCACACGTGCAAGATATATATATATATATAGGGTAAACTGCGGCTAATGTACCGATGTAGAGCAACGCACGAATTAAACAAGAACACGTCTCAAAGAGTAGAATACTCGGTTTCTTCAAAGCAAGAGCTCGAATTTTATTAATCAAAACTTAAGAAAAAATCGCAAATCACCTTGCTTAAATAAGCTAGGGTTTAAACCGAAAGCTATAAAAAAGGAAACTAAACCCTAAAATCTCTCTAATTAAAAGAGATAATTAATAAATACTAATAAAACTTAAAATAAACAGTAAATAAATCACAAAAACAGAAAAATAAATCATGCTCGAGCTCCCCCCGGAATCTCGTCACTTCTTGTTCTTTCGGTCCCACACGTCTAAGAAAGTAAGACCGATTATGTCGGCATCATTCTCCCCCGGGTCGAAAGAATTCGTCCCCGAATTCGGTGTAGTGTCGTCGTAGGAATTGTCTTCGGTGTAGGCACTAAGATGTTTTACGATGAAGACGTCATGAGTACGGATGTGGCTCGGGAGGCAAAGTCGGTATGCGTTGGGGTTGATTTTCTCAACTATCTCCACTGGGCCAATTGTCTTGGGCTTGAGCTTGTTATACTCATGTGCGGGTATGCGATCCTTTGTCAAGACGGCCCACACCAAATCTCCAACGTCAAATTCCACAAGGCGACACTTCTTGTCCGCATCGCGCTTGTAACGAGCATTTGTGGCTTCAAGGTTGGTCACAGTTTTCTTGTGTGTGGCTTGGAGTTGGTCAATGAAATCGGAGGCTTCGGTATATATTGGTTCGTTGTGCGACACAGTGGTGAGGCCAAGTGGGCAGCGAGGATTGACGCCATAGAACACAAGAAAAGGACTAAAACCCGTGCTTCGATTAACCGCATGGTTATGCGCGAACTCGGCTTGGCTAAGCTTCAGATTCCATCCTTTAATCGAACTACCTACAAGACAACGTAGTAAATTTCCAAGTGAACGATTAATTACCTCGGTTTGGCCGTCGGTTTCCCGGTGATAAGCGCTACTAAAGTTAAGGCGAGTATCGAGGTGCCATAAGCTACGCCAAAAGTGACTAATGAAGCGCTTATCACGATCCGAGACAATAGAAGTAGGAAGCCCATGTAAATGATAAACCTCGCGGAAGTATAAAAGCGCCACGTGACTTGCGTCGGAGGTCTTCTTGCACGGTATAAAGTGTGCCATTTTGGAGAAGCTGTCCACCACAACAAAGATGGAATCATGTTGGCGTTGTGTACGGGGAAGTCCAAGGAAGAAATCCATGCTAACATCAGACCATGGGCAAGACGGGATCGGAACAGGCAAATAAAGCCCGGCGTTGGTGGCTTTACCCTTAGCGAGATGACAAACTCGGCAACGATCAACAAAGCGGAAAACATCTTTGCGCATGGAGGGCCAAAAATAAGACGCGGCGACAAGGGCAAGAGTTCGGTCACGCCCAACGTAGCCTTCATTGTGGAGGTCACACACGATCATAAGGCGTAGGTTACCATCAGGAATACACAACTTGCCGTCGCAGTATTGGCGCTATTAATCAACACGTCATCGAAATAAACGACGATGAATTTACCAATAAACAGTCGAAGAGCTTGATTCATAACCCGCACGAAAGTGCTCGGGGCATTGGAAAGACCAAATGGAATGATGATCCATTGATAAAGTCCCTCACGAGTCTTAAACGGTGTCTTTCATTTACGGATTTGATGATACCCACATTTTAAATCTAGATTGCTTAACACGTGTGCGCCGCTTAATTGGTCAAGGAGGTCATCGAGGCAAGGGATGGGGAAACGATAACGGACGGTAATCTTGTTGATTGCGCGACTATCCACGCACATGCGTCACGTGCAATCTTTCTTGGGCGTAAGGAGGGCGGGAACGGCGCAAGGGCTTAAACTCTCGCGAATATGTCCTTTTACGAGGAGATCTTCAACTTGACGACATAATTCTTCGTGTTCAAAAGGGCTCATGCGGTAATGGGCACGGTTCGAAAGTTGTGCATTGGGCACCAAGTTGATTTGATGTTGTATGTCACGAAGTGGCGGGAGCGACGACGGTGGCGATGTCGGGAAAATATTCGAGAACTCGGCTAGGAGGGGGCGACCGATGGTGGGGTCACGCCGGGTTCGCTGACTGGTTTTCCCACTAGTGCAAACATGACACCGGATTCGGAGGTGGCGCTCTCAAACTCGGATCGGGTGAGTAGGCTTGGTGACCTTCGCCGAGTGAAGATCGAACTCGGGTTCATGGGCAAGAGTAAAATCTTTTTGCCACCGAAAAGAAAGCTATATGTGTTTGCGATGCCATCGTGTGTAGTCTTCCGACCATATTGCCACGGGCGACCTAAAAGTTAGTGACAAACATTCATAGTCACCACGTCACAAGGGACGTCATCACAATACGAAGAACCAATGGAAAAATTTACCCAGATTCGTTGAGAAACGGAGACTTCGGTGCCGGCTTGGAGCCAAGCGAGCTTGTATAGCTTCGGATGTGGCTCTGGCGTAAGGTCGAGTTTCTTGACAACCTCTTCGACAATGATGTTTTCACAACTACCGGAATCAATCACGAAACGACAAACTTTACCGTCAATGGTGCATGTCGAGAGAAAAATATTAGATCGAAGTCAACGATCATCCCGGCTTTGTAGCGTGAGAAAATTTCGGCGGACGACGAGAGCATGACCCACGTCACCGGCGAGTTCCACAGTGGCATCACCCTCATCGGGTTCCTCGTCGAAGATCAGATCACCCAAAATCGGCGCGTCGGTATTGTCAAGAAAAAGCCCGTTACGGGATTGTTGTGGGCAATTTTGACGGCGATGGCCGAGCTCGCCACATCCAAAACAGCGAATGGCGGTCGGCTGTGCGCGTGGGGGCAGAGTTGAGGTGGTGGTGGCGATCGGTGTGTGACTTGGTGGAGTTGGTGCAGTGGCGGTGGTCGTGGAAGTCGGGTATCGCCGGCGAGCATCACCACGGGCTTGTTGAGTTTCGATGGCAATGGCACGTTGTTAAGCTTCAGAAACGGAGACAGGATCAAACAAGTTCATCACGTCTTGTATCAGAATACATAATCCCCCGATATATCTCGCCATTAATTGTGCCTCCGACTCCGCTAGATCATTACGAAGAACGAGCATACGAAAAGTCGTTGTATAATCGGAAATGGATTTTATACCTGGGCGTAAGTTTTGGAGGGCGTGGTAAAGCGTGCGCTCATAATTAAACGGAAGGAATTCTGCTCGCATATGTTTTTGCATCTTCACCCATGTCGTGATCTTCGATGTTCCCGTGCGACTTCGTTGGGTCTTGAATTGAGACCACCATGCCGCTGCGCGTCCACGGAACCGAGTAGCAATGAGAGAAGCTCATCTGTCATCCAATACCTCTTTAAAATCAAGAATTTCCTATGCTTCCACGATCCAATCAAGAAATTCATCGGCTTGGAGACCGCCATGGAATTCGGGGATTTCAACCTTGAACAAAGCCTCTCATCGTCCCGCTTCTTGAACTGCCGCACGTCCATGGAATTGGTGAGCGAATGAAATTACATGATCGTCCACGGTTTCAGACTCGTCTAGATTTTTTTGCTCTGTTTGATTCTGCGTCATTGCTTGCATCTGACGGGTCAACAACTCCACCTGAGCAAGAAGCCTGTCGACCTCTTTTTGCCTCGGGTTGCTCTCCACAAAAGTGTCATGAACGATCCGATTCTTCGGTGACATGGCACAAGAAACGGTAGGCTCTGATACCAGATGATGTACAGCAACGTACGAATTAAACAAGAACACGTCTCAACGAGTATAATACTCAGTTTCTTCAAAGCAAGAGCTCGAATTTTATTAATCAAAACTTAAGAAAAACCGCAAATAACCCTGCTTAAATAAGTTAGGGTTTAAACCAAAAGCTATATATATATATAAAAAAAAAACTAAACCCTAAAATCTCTCTAATTAAAAGAGATAATTAATAAATAATAAAACTTAAAAACAGAAAATAAATCATGCTCGAGCTCGCCCCAGAATCTCGTCACTTCTTGTTCTTTCGGTCCCACGTGTCCAAGAAAGTAAGACCGATTATGTTGGCATCATGTACCCAATGTTTGATCGGCTGCGGATTATGTACCCAATGTTTATTTTCGACGGTTAATATACCCAAACTTGATTCCGTTAGATTTTCTCGTGTTTTTCGTCACTTGACCGTCAGCGAGTGATTCATCCTCTATATGTACACTTTTCGTATTTTTGACATAACTCACTCATTTTTTTATCCAAATTTTATGCACGACCTATGGTTGGAAAGATAAGAGATAGATTTACAACTTTGGTGTTTTATGTTTTGTAAAAAAAGTTTTAAAAAAATACGAAATTTTAATTACAACGTAAAACTAGACATTAGTTTAATGCAAAATATTTGTTTCGAGTAAATTTTAATTTACTTAGTGACTTTTTATGATGAAACGTAAAACCACAAAGTTTTTGATAAATATTTTATCTTTCCAACCGTAGTTTATTATAATTTTTGGACAAACAATGAGTGAGTTATGCCAAAAATATGAAATATGTTTCGTATTTTTGGCATAACTTAATCATTTTTTTTCCAAAATTTATAAATAAACTACCGTTGGAAAGATAAAAGATTTATCTACAATGTTTTAGTTTATCTTCAGGACCACTAACATCTTATACAGGTTTACAAGTGCTCAAAGTCTGATGTTGCCTCCGCTGCCATGACAACAGATGTCATCCTGCCTGCTGTGTGTCTGAATATCTCTGCGTCTTTCTGAAATCAGTTGTGCCATAAATTGCCAAAGGGGGAGTTTGTTGAAACATGAATTTTGATTATTTATTATTTATTATTCATAATTTCGTGTTGGCTTATTTATGGAAAGTCTTGACATGCTTGATGTCATGACAGCTATTAAGTATTTCAAGAAAGCTTTTAAGACGCATCCTCAATCAAGGAGTGATTGAGTCGAACTCTCCCTACATTAAATGGTGAATATTGCGCTGAAGTTAATGAAGATTATTGTGTGATTATTCTAATCAGCGGAGAATATCATGGAGCTGATTTGCATCATCAAGACAGAAAAGATTCTAAAGGCCAACTCCTATTAGTCCCCGTTATGAAGGTCCGATTTCGTTAGCACTTACAGAGAAATACTAAAAAACCTTTGAGAGAAGTCAATCAGCAATTCACGAGTGAAGTTGAGAAGGACGGGACGTTCGTAGCTGATTGTATGCAAGAGGATCTTTCTTTTCATCAAGAGTTCACATGCTGGATGTTAAAGCTGTTGGCGTGACAACAAGATGGAGTTTCCTTTGTATGCTTTGGGTCCATATGATTTACTGTTTGTAATCATCTTTTGTAACTCTTGGTTGATTAATCTGGGTGAGTGCCCCGCAGAAGTGGTGACAGGAAGTCCGAACCGCGTTACCAAACTAAAATACGTCTTTACACAACTAAAACTAAATTACAGGGAGCAAACTACACAAACTAAAAAAGTTTGAGGTGCATTATTAATAATTACTATATGTTAGATATTTGCAACATAAACCCATTCTGTAAGAAGTGTGCTTATATATTCTCAAATTTTTTTAGCGGCATTAGTGCCAAAGGCCACAAAACAATGTCGAGATCCAATTCCATTAATGTCTCGTTAAAATCTGTTATATGAAAGACATGTATGGGTGTACGTTGATAAGTAAAATTCCAAAACATCAATTATTGATCAGTTTTTTTTATTGATTTAGTGACATGTGCATATTTCTAACTTAACCGACTTTAACTCGACATAGACGGAATTGGACCTCGACAATATTTTGGGACACTTAGGTAGTTACTAAAAAAGAGATTAAGAATATGTCGACACAACCGATACAAGATTGAGTACTTATGCCACAAATCTCGTTTCTTTAACCAGATATTTTTTAGCCAATTATTTCACAGAGAAAAGAAGTGTTTAATGGGATCGTTCACAAGAATTTCAAACATTATCTGATGACAATTTTGTAGCTATACAGATGATCTAACCTACTCTAGTTGCTCAAGAACACTGTCCTCTGGATTTCCATGCCATGGTTGCTCATGCTCATGAGTCATTTCCATGATGGGGCATCTACATATTCACGCATGAAGATACACATATACAACATATCTACCCGCTTGGATTCATAAGGAAATGATTGAGCAATTGCACTGCAATGATTTTTTTTTTTTCCTAAACAAGCGAATCAAGCCGTGGCTTCGGAGATGCTCTGCAGCGACGGGCGCCACGACTTCGACCTCGTCACGCTCTTGGCCGCCTGAGACGTGCTCTTCTCAGAATTAACTCGTTCGAGACGGCCACTCGAACTCCGACGACGGCAGTCGATCTCCGCATCGTCGCTGTTATCACCGTCGGAGCACGCTCGCTGTTTCTTCGCGTACTTCTTTGCCTTCAACACCTTGATGACCTCTGTAGCCACACAACAAAAGGGCAAATTAGTCATTGTTAAAAATATTAGAGTGATAATTTAAAAACTTTAAGAGCTTATAAAACATTAGAAGGTTCCGAGTCAAAATTAATCGGCAATAAGAGTGATCGTTTATTACGTTATGAACTTTGAAAATTGAAATATTTGTTTGTATAAATATTTTAAACACGTCTCTTCAAGATAAGAACTATTTTGACTCACTCATACGGAACCGGATATTTTCGTCTCAAAACCGCAACAACTAGAGTAATTCATGACTTCGTAAACTTATTTATGTTCCGTTATTTTCAATGTGGAATCCTTGACGCAAACCAACCAAAACAACTAATTAAGCTACGCAACCGTCTCTAACCTTGGGTGGTGACGAGGCGGTAGGCGTGGCCGAGCGCGAGCGTCTCACTCGGGCGGAGAAGCTTGACGCGCGTGAAGCGCACCGTCTTGACCTGCCCCTCCTCGTTACCGCCCTCCTTCTTCCCGTCCTCCTCGGGAACCGGCAACGGGATGATCAAAGACACGTAATGCCCCGGGTTCAGCCTCATCACTTCGCTGGCGCTGATCGCCCAATACAGCCTCTCTATCTTCCCGCAAGGGTGTTGTATCACCAGAGCCGCCGCGTCAATGGCCTGACAATTACCCATTTACCCCTCTCTCTCTTTCTCTTCTGGTTTTCCTTGCTTTCTCTCTCTACACTTGATGAAGAAGAAGAAGAAGAAGAAGAAGAAGAAGAAGAAGAAGGCAGAGCTATAACGAAGCCGAACTCAATCAATTTATATTAACGTGGGTCAATCTTTTTTATTTTATTTTATTTATTTATCTAATTGATAAAAAAAATGATAAATCCCAAGTTGACATGAAATGATGAAAAGGGGATTTAAATGATTAAGTGTATGATTAAAATATGTGACACACCCTTGTACGATTGGTCATTTTACTATATTATTAATAATGGCATTCTTAGCTAGATGTGGGGCCTGCAAAACCGATGGTGCCGATGGGTGCCACGTGGCGGGGTTTGGAGAGTCGGCGTTTTGGCCGGACTCGCTCGTCACTGTATTGGGAATTTGATAGTGTTGACGCTTCTTATGTTTAAGTTTAACCAGAAATAAAACTATGTACTAAAATAATAATATTTATTTAACAATATTATAGGAGTAAAAAAGTGGATAAATGAGAGCGGCCAAGCGTGCGGGCGTGTGGAGAGGGTATTTATTTAAATTTAAATTTAAATTGAAAGAATGAAAGAAAGAAAGAAAGGAAAATGGACAAGGATACCCTCAGAAGTCACACCCACACACACTTATCTATCGTTTGCCTTATCCGCGTTTCTCACGCAGAATTGGCAGGTTGCTCTTTTGCTCGCTACAATTCAAGGCAAATAAATAATAATGATGAGATACTAATGGATTTTTCCTCAATACTTTTCTTCAACATATTGGAAACTAGCTCTCTGATATTATAAAAAGAAAAAATGCATTTCCATTAATATAGAAAGGAAACGGTGTAGATGAACCCAAAAACCTTACTCATTCACCGGGCTCTCCATGTTTGGATAAATATGGTGGAGAATTTGTATTTCCGATTCCGAAAAAAAATAATGTTGTTTTGATTAAAAAAAAATATGTACTTTCAGCCCATGTCTAGTCTTAAACAAAATTTATAATGCCGATTGTCGCATTTTACGAGAAAGCTGATAGTAAATACAGGTATTCATACGCCGATTTTGATTTGTACTAATTCAATTTAACAATAATTTTTTTTTAGATTTAGAAAACTTATGGTAATTTAAAATTTACTTTATTTGGGTTGGCCGGTGTTATCCCGGCTATTTTTACTGGCAACCTTCATTTTCCGGCGTGTTTGCCGTCAACAACTCGAACATTGGTCTTAGATGGCTAAGCACCAATGCCAATAGGCACTATCACTTTCATTTTACGGAATATTAGAAGAAGTGGAGGAATTATTCATTTCACTTATTAAATTTTGGAATATTTGCTTTATAAATACTTATAAAATTAGTGTTTTGAGGCCGGATAACCATGTTGTTTGTTTATCACGAATTAAATGAATTAAATACCTAAAGAACAAAAAAAAAAAAAAAAAGATTATGCCGGTCCAAAATATTATAGTAAAGGTACATACTATATTTCCCTTTATTTTTTAGGGTATATATGGTGGAAGCCCTAAAGTTTGATGCTTTTGAAGTAATATCAAAGGGTGACACTCTTGCCAAATAATTTAAGAGATCTTCCTTCTTTTTTTTTCCTTGAAGCTTTAGACTTTACTTCGGTTGGAATACAAAGCAAATAAAGGGTATTTTGACAAGCTAGACTTGGTTGGAAATTTGGATCTTTAGGGGTTTTTCTTTCTTCTTTCCTTTCAATAATTTGGAAGGTGATGTGGAACAAACATATCTACATAGAATCCATTTTAATACAAATTGTCTTTGTTAGATCTAATTAAGACACCAATCTGAGTTTAATTAAATTAAACAATTTGACAGTGTGTTTTTTAGGGGACAAAATTGGTTACGAGATTCACCAACTCTTGTCAGTGTGCTTTGGTTTTTGAGACCTTGAGATTTAAAATAATATTTCGTTAATTATTAATAATAAAGAAAAAAATCTTATTAACATTATGGATTTTTTTGTACTTTCAATTTCCTTTTTGAATATACCCTTGTTTTTAAAAATAATCAAAATATACATTCTAAGTATAATTTGACCATACTACTCTCTATTTATTTAAATTTTAATTAATTTTATCTAAAAAATTTGCTAAACTTACAATTGGTTATATTTTTTTTATATATATTAAAAATAGAATAGATGGTATATTTTTATTTAAATTGAAATAAAAAAGAAGGAATAAAAAATAAAGAACATTTGAGAATATATTATATTTTTTAAATAATATATATTTACGAAAATAGATTCATTTTGCATTAATTTATTATAAAGTTTCGCACTTTTTGTAGACTTTTTTGTAAGTCTAAAAACTGTAGTTTCCTCTGCATGTCTTTGACTCTTGTAAATTCGGTTTGTGTAGCTTACAAATTAATAATGCATTTAAATCCCAATAATTGAGAGTTTGTTTTGTTTTTTTGCATTTCTATTATTCACATGCGTAAACATCTCTGATTAATGCCAAGTGTGTGTAAGCCATGTGAGGTGTCTTGGATCTTAGGCTCACATACTTAATGATGAATGGACTATTTGTTGTTCAAACATGACTTGTGTTGTATATATATGCCCCATTTGATATTATATAAATACTATGCATTTAAATCTCTTATACCTATTGGTATGACATTCATAATTAATTTAATTTAATTTTGGGGTCTCATTTATTTTTTCAAACAATAGTTTTGGGACAGCTTTAAATAGTGATGTTGAATGGATTGAAACTCCATAATGTTCTCTCTTGTAGGGTCCTCAAGAATTAGGTCTTGTGTGTCTATACTTGGCTTTTTTGAACATTAATTCTTGCGTTCTAATTAAACTTAACTATTTCCCCACCAATATCTTAGACTTAAATTGGTCTTGTTTAGTGGGGTAATTAATTTTCTTTATATCTATGTGGTTATTATTATTATTATTATTTTCCTTTCAAGTTGTCTAATATATATATCTAACACATTCGTTGCCTAGATAATATCTATTTGTTGAAATAGTGAGAAATTAATAGCATGGACATCAAATGTTATAATGACAATATTAATAAGGAAAAAGAAAGAATCGGAATGTTCATGCATGTACCGACCGTACAACTTAGCAAATTTGCATGTATACACACACACACACATATATATATATATATATATAAATATATAAGTATATCAGTATAATCATATAGTACAAGAGCAGTTAGGATTGTGTTATGAGATTATATTCAGGAATGTAATGACAAATTACTGGTTGTATCGAATCTCATTGTTTGTTGTTGGTCAAAGAGTTATTGTTATCTTATATTATTTGTTAAACATGCAATTCAAGGAAGTTTAATGAATGTACATTAAAAATTATTAATAGATCTAGTTCTCTCTGCAATTATATTTTGATCCTTGGAAAATTTCATGAAGTACAATTTTGATGATCGTCTTATTCTTATTAAATACCACGAGAATGTTAAAGAAAACGTTACCGTTATATGTTAGAGTTTGTGATATATATGTGTATTATTAGCCCGGCCCATTTTGTAGTTTTCGCAGAATGATATTATTTTGTTTGATCTTTTGTGGAGCCTTTGTGGTGAAAAAAGAAGAATAGTTCGGGCATATAGGCTGGCTCTTTTGAATTTGGAGTACTTTATTATAATATACGTGTTAAGGTTAGTTATAACTTTTGGATCTGAAAAAAAAAAAAGAGAGCTTGAAATCCGAACTACTATTATAATCGGAACATTCTTCATTGATACAAACTTGCATGAGAAAGGGCAAGATCTTGTCGTTTCTCTTCCTATATGTCCGGGGCAGACCTTCAGTCACCGGAAAGAACTAGTTCCTCCCAAATTCTAAGTACCTTCAAAGCATACTTAAAATTCTCTTTTTTTTTTCTTTTTTTCTTTTACCTTTAATTACGTATTTGTATTATTTACTTATAATCCTTCTCCCATATTATTGAATCCATTTATATCTCAATTCCGACACTTTGTAGGCCTCTTAAATTTAAAGTCAAGAGACGATGACTCGTGACACTTTGCTTTGCTCACTAAATAATCACATGGATTTGCTTACCTTTAGTTGTGGAGCTAAAAGTTTATCTAATATTCTTTTTTTCTCATCAATTTTTTCTTGCCTTTTTTGCCTTATTTTTTTTCCACTTCGAAACCCTACTTTGGGGACTTAGTTTGAGGAATATCTTCCTAAGAAGACTCTTCAAGAATACATTATATGAAGAAGTGTAATGATCAATCATATAGGCATTATTTATTCCATATATATTCTCTATTCGAGAATCTAATATATATATATATATATATATATATATATATATATATATATATATATATATAGTCTCGGGCTACATATAATCTATAATTTTTATTGCATTCCAGCAAGTGGAAAAGAGCATTTAGCTAGGAAAGAGAATAATAATCTTTTTTTTTTTTTTTCTCTCTCTTTATTATCTTTGCAAAAGATGTAGATTTATCCGCGTAATAAAGCCGTGCAATTACAATCATCATGAGCACCATTATTAAAAATAAATTTAAAAATTCATTAGCAATTTTGAATTGGGTTCTAATCTCTTTTGCTAAAGATCATTAAGAAGACCTCTCAGTGAAGATATATATTTCTATAATATATATGCTTTTTCTTGGTTATGATCAGCCTAGGATATGATTACTGATTCATATCATATTCTCATTTTGACTACTTTCCAAGGATCATAATGATAATTTGAGATTGATTAGCTCGAGATTAAATCCAAAATAATACACACTAATATCCCAATATGTGTATATATATATAAATATATGTGTGTGTGTGTGTGTGTGTGTGTGTGTGTGTGTGTGTGTAAAACATTATATTTAAAAACCTTGCATGATTGCTTGCGCCAAAAGAATATTTCAGAGTCTCTTTTGTTGACTAAGCCACGTGGCAATAAATTATTCGCTTCACTATTTTAATCAAACAAAAATATATAGAGTAATCCAATTTGTTCACCGTCGGAGTTTATAGCCTCGTGTTTTGTAATTTTATCGATCAAACATTTGATCAATAATACATTATTAGTTCTATTCAACAACACGCTTGCGAAACTTCGAAGAAGCAAATTAAGAGGCATTATTTCCCAAGGGGGGTAAAGACGTAATTTCACTCCTGTCCTCTTAAGTTGATGTTTAGTGTGGAAAAGAAATCGCTAGCTCCACCTTAATTAGGGTTTGGCCAATCTCTTGTGTTTTATTGGTTATATATATAAAAGAGCTTTATGTTAATGGTGATTCTCTTGCATGTTCCTGCTATATTTTGTGACATGGATTGGATTTTTAATGGATAGAACCGACAGACACTTGAACCTCAGAATTTATTGGTACGTCATTAAGGCATGATATCTATATATATATGTATATATACCTCTTGGCTCTCGATAAATAAATAAATTAATTAGGAAATTGACATTACGATTATTGGTGGTGGTCACAATGTTTGTAATATTATTCTTCGATAAATCACATCAGATTTTGGGATGCTTCAATTTGAGGGGACACATTAAGAACATCCTGTTTTTATATTTTTTTATTTATTTTGGAAGTATGAAGATAAAAATTATAATGCTAAAAACTTACAGATGAATTCAAATATGAGTTATTCTTTATCATATATTTGAAAATACTATGTGCCCTTTTGGTAGTACAAGTTGCAGAGAATATGGCGAATGATCAATATTGGTAACCCATTTAAATAAATAATCGTATTTTCTGCATCATATGAATAAGAAAAATATTCGATAAAGTGTAGAGAGCTCTGTTCTTTTGTTTTTACGAAGGTTTGTTGTCTCTATAAAATTGTTTATTTGGCTATTGTATTACCAACATTCAACGAAACTTCACGTGTGATTATTAAACAATATCGTTGTGTTTCTGGAGATCCTTTAAAAGCAAATGAGCTTCTCACAATGTTTGGTCTGTCTGCTTCGCTCACGGTGTGAAACCGAAATACCTGTCGGAGGCAAAGCATTTAAAAACCAAAAACGAGGAGCTTGTTTGAGTTCGTTGAGTACTTGTGCAAGCTTTTTAAAGAGTATTAGATATATAGGATTTATGTCTTATGAATAAAACTTGGAGTTTAGTGACTCTCCCGCAAAACGAAAATATTATAGGTTGTAAATGGATTTTTAAAATAAAGAAAAACTTTGATGGCTCTCAATAGCTCTGAGTCAAAATTGGAAAATCCGACAATTAGATATTAACATCAACATTTTAAATGGCGACCTTCGTGATGAAGTATATATGACTCGGCCACATGGTTTTATCAATGAAAACATGCCATTTCATGTCGATATGTAGACTTCAAAAATCTCTTTATGGTCTTAAACAAGCACAACGTGCCTGGTTTAAAAAACTGCTCATGCATGGACGTTTTACTAAAGTTCGGTTTCGTTTATGCTAAAACTGATCAATCCCTTTTCATTTATCAACATAAAGGCACAGCTGTCTACTTTTTAGTGTATGTTGATGATAGCTTATTAACAGGAAATGATCATAGTTTCATAAATGAAAGTTACACAATGAACTTTCCTTGACAAATACTGGAAATATTAACTATTTTCTAGGAATCAGTGTTGAAGAAACGAGAGAAGGTTTGCACTTGTGTCAGTAAAAATATATTAAAGATCTTTTGTGTAGAACGAAAATGAAAAACTCTCGTATTGTTAGCTCTCCAATGACAACATGTGGAAGTTTGGTAAGCTTTGGTAGTGATCCGATGGAGAATGCAACGCTACATATATATATCGAAGCACTATTGGTGCATTACAGTATTTAACTATTACTCGCCCAAAAATTTCATTTTCTAGTCAACAAACAAGGTATGCCAATTTGTGACAAATCCTTTAAAATCTCATTGGAGTTCTGTTAAGCGCATCCTAAGGTATTTAGCTAGTACAATTTATTATGGTTTACTCATTAAACGACAAAAACTGATGGATCTTAATAAATATTATAGGATAGTGTGATGCGGATTGGGCATCTTACCGTGAAGATAGACGATCCACCTTCGGACATTGCGTTTTTATCGGATCCAGCTTAGTGTCTAGGTCATCCATAAAGCATAGCACGGTTTCTAGATCTTCAATTGAGGCAGGGTATCGTAGTCTTGCAAGCATCATAGTTGAAATCACGTGGATAAAGGTGTTGCTCTTGGAACTCAGACTGGGAAATAAGTTTGTACCAGGGCCGGCCCAATAATTTTGGGGCCTTGGGCGAAAATCGAATGTGTGGCTTTATTTGATTTTTAATATTAATTTATTTAATAAAAATATGCAATGAAAATATAAATTAATTATGGCAAAAAAGGTACGAAAAGAAATATATATACTTTCTTTAAAAAAAATGTGTATTGAAATATATATATATATATATATATATATATATATAAATTGAAGTTTATTTTTTGTCATTGTTCCGGCTTGGCTAGTTGTGATAATTTACCAATAATGTGTGTGTGTGTATATATATATTGAAAGAAAGAAAAAAGATTATATGAGGAAAGAGAACGTAAGAGAACTAAGCAAGTAGTTAAAAAAAAGGAATTGGGACAAAAGTTTATTTCGTTTTTCTCTCTGAATACCTTTAAGTGGGCCTTTTTTATTTCTTTATTTACTACATTGGGCTTTATTATATAACTAGTGGACCGGCACCGCGCAAAGCGCGGTGATGTTAAAACAATGTTAAATTAAATATAATTTTGTTATAGATTGTTATTGAAAAACATACAATTACAGCAAACAATTTTATTATGTTATATAATTTACGAATTCTTTTTAAAAGGCATTTTATAACGACATACCTAGCTACATGTCTACTTTGGAAATCAACTACTAAGAAACACATTTAAAACATTTGTAGTTGAAAAAAAATCACACACAAATGAAAATAATAGATGAAGAAAAATATGAATCATGGCACAATTTATTTTTTTAAGCTATATTATATGTCAATCTAATATAATGTGAAATACAATAAAATTCAAACCCTTGAATTATATCAAGATATGAAATCAAATCAAATTTACACAATTTCGTTCTTTTTCATTTAATAATAGTATGTTAAAAACTATAAAAATAATATATTGCAAAAATAAAAGTCTTAATCTGAAATATACGGATACGAAACTACCAAGAATGATATACAAAAAAATCGAGAGTACGAATCGTGAGAAAGAGTGGGGAAGTGGGAATTAAGTTGACACCCAAAAAGATCCTGGAAACCGAAGATAAAGGCGAGAGTCGCACTGCAATGTTATAGAGGCGTACTTAGTTTGTTTTCTTCGTACACTGCAAAATATTGTAATATAACTAAACAATTAATTAATGAACTCAAATATTAAAAAACCAAATTAACCTTATTATCAAAGATCTTCTACGCATTTTCTTTCTTGTAACTTTGTTCATTGGGAGTAGTTGGAAAATCAATTTTGAATCCATAGTAATAGCACCTTTAAAAAGTTAAAAATTATGATATAGAAAACTCAAATGAGCAACAACGATGAATATCCTTGAATCCTATTTGTGTAAAATACTTTCTATATTACTAAATAATAAAGAACTAAGCTCAAACAATAAGAAAAATGAACGTTGTTTTCAGAGGGTATCTTAGCATTTTCTTCCTCATTACTTGGTACATATAGAATAGTTGGAAATCAATTTGAGGGCCTAATAGTGTACCTTTTGTAAGAAATTAAAATAAATAAAAAAATGAAAGGAGCACAAAGTAGAATCCGTGAATTCTATTTTTATAGATAAAAAATTATTGTTATATAAATTAACAATTAAGAAAAGAAATCAAGAAATTAGAAAAATAAACCTTGTTTCCGAAGGGCTTTTAGCATATTCTTCTTCATAATTTGGTACATGGAGAATAGTTAGAACGTCAACTTTTATTCCATAATACTTTTGAATAGAGTCCACTAAACTACAATGTTTTGTAAAATATGATATAAATAAATCTAAAAAAGGATAAAATATCCAAACCAAATAAAAAATACGATCTGATTCTTAAAAATATAACAAACAAAAACCCAAATATAGAAGAAAATATCTCATCTCGGTTAGGAGTCGACGTTGCACACCGGTCTAAGGAGTCTCCAGGAGAGGATTCATCGAAGAACGAATTAACTAAGAACAAACTGGATTACAAAATCGAAGAACGAATTAACTAAGAACAAACTGGATTATTTGTAAGATAATATAAGAAAGAAAAAAAGAACATAGTTAAGTGTTAGATTTTTCAAGAATACTTGCTAAACAAACTTGATTATCTACAATCCTAAAAGAGAAAAAGAAATACAAAGCAGACTAAAATTTATTAACAGAACAAATAACAATTAATAGACAGAAACGAAAGATTGATAAGAAAGAAATATGAAAAATAGAGCCACTTTGATATTATACATGGTCTTCATCTTCGATTGATTAGAGTGTTGTGGCGCTCGAAATCCAGAAACCTTTTCTGCGTGACAGCGATTCGTCGTCGCTATCAATGTGGCTGAAAGGCTTTGAAGGATATAAACGAAATCAATGTGGCCGAAAGGCTTTGAAGGATACAAATGAAATGGCGTTGTTGAGCGATTTACCGCTAAAGAGAATAGGATCTTAGAAATAAATCAATAACTAACCCTACAGACAGAACATAGTGAAACTAAGCAAAGCAGTCTAACATGTAAAATTATTATGTAACCTCTCTTTCACTTGTTTGTGGCGAAAGCGTGGTCGTGAGTGGAATTGATTTCAGTACTTTGGAAGCTTCATGATGTCGTTTACGAACCCGTTGACGCGTCTAATGCTTGGCTACTTCTTCAAAAAAAGTCATTTTAATTATAAACACGACTATCAAACGGTATCACACACAAAATGGAAATGAAAATTGAAAAAGTAACCAAAACCGAATGAAAGAGAGAAATCTCACTTAACTGGTATCGGTGAATAATTAGATTGCCAAACGAAATTATTAACCATATTAGTTGTAACAAATACCATTTTTTATTCAAATATCTTATTCAAATCCTAATCCAAATCCTGTTTCTCTCAATGTTCTGAACATAGAGCAAACGTGCCAGTAAATGACTAAATTCTTCAAAAAAGTAAGTAAATCTAAGAAAAATATGTATTTTAACACATAATTGAGTCGAAAGAGAGCAACATACCTCTCCCAGTAGCACTTCTGCACTTGTCTCACACTCTTCTTGATTCCTGACATGATAATATTGTCCAACTCTGTCTAAGACATGCAACTGTCATAATTATTGCTGCAAAACAGATTTCTACTAAATTTAGTCTAGATAAAGCTAATTAACAACAATGCCATCAACAAAATTGAAAAAAAAAAACCGTTATCTTGAATAAAAAAAATATCAATTTTACAGGTATGTCATGAAAAAGTTCAGAAGATTTAAACAACTCCTACAATCTAAAAAATTTGTTCCTAAATAAATCTAAATGAAATTACCAATACATACTACTATACTCTAAATATCTGTTAAAAATTAGAAAACTAATACCTTGCCAAATATTCTCAGAATCTGAAAGCAATAGTGATTCTTGTTGAGTGCGAGATGAGAGAAAGCGTACAGAGGCGAGAGTTGAGTCGCGCAGTGGTGCAGCAGAGGCGTACTTGGTTCTGGTTTCTCCGTTTGCGGTGATTGAATTCAGTTTCGCAGAGGAAAATTTGAGTCGGACTGGAGAGAAGAAAATGGAGAGGAAAGACGGAATCGACGGGGATGGGGCAAATAAGCAAAGTGGCTGAAAAAATAAAGGGAAAGATAAAGAAGAAAGAAACCTTAAAATACCTATATCCTTGTTAATAATATGGGAAATAGAGTCTAATTTGCAGCAATGATTAAATTACTTAGCAACTTTGCATTCTCATAACCAAAGATGATGACATTGGAAAGAAGATTTCAAGTAATAATCGAACAATAAAGTAGTAGAAAAAAAAACGGCCGAATCCGCTTCAAGGACTGAAACTTTTGTTCGTAACGAAACAACTTCGTCCTGTTTTTGGAATAATATAATCACAACTATTATATACCAGATTACTTATTGTATAGTTAAAAAACTATTACATGATCCACGTTTTCTTGTAAGAGTTTCAACTTATAAAAGAAAAAAATTGAATTTCAGTGAGTTAATTTATGATTCACATTTTCAATTCCAACAAATCAGAGAAACTCTGGAAATCGAAGCCGGAAAAAAAAAATTCCAATTTCAAAATCAGAAATTAAATCAGAACTTGTATCTCATTGAGCCAATTCATCAAACAGTTGCAGTTCTACCTAAACTGTTTTTTAGCATACTTATTTATAATTGTCGATTAAACTAAGTAAAACTTAAGAAAATCGAAACTCAAATAAAATTATAAAATGGAACTCATAAAGCAATAAAAGATTGAAAACGAAAACAATTGAATGTTGGATGATATTACCCGGAAATCAATTGAAGACTGTAGGCAATGGATGATCGAAGAGGGAGAGGAAGATGGAGAAAAGGGAATAGCGAGAACGAAGAGCGAGAGGGAGTCTTTGGCTGATCGATGGAACTCCGTAGTATGGCGCTTCCCCGTGGGCGAGGAGTCTGAGAGTTACGCGGAAAGAATTCGTTGAAGAATGAATCGAAGGGTTGAGAAACGTTTAAAGGGTTGAGAGATGGTTTATATTGGTAATAGTGACAACTCTCTCAAGAGTTACCATGATGATAATTTATTATCAATATTTATTTTACCAACGAAAAGGAATGTGTATTTTTGTGTTTTGAAAATAATTCAAAAAATTTAGAAAAAAGAATGAGGCTAAATTTGATGGTTTTTGGCCGAAACGCTTCCCGAAGTCATTGCCCTTTTATATATATAGATTATACCATCAGATTGGACTTTTATTGATTACAATTTGGAGCCTTTATTTAATAATTATTTAATTTTTTTAAAACTTAATAATTTTTTAATTAAAAATTATTCATATTAAAAATTATTCATCAGATTGGTATATTTTAATTAAAATACTTAAACACACCTTCTATTATGTCGTCGAATCCGGTTCTTCATGCACGCACAAAGCATATAGAGATTGACTTGCATTTTGCTCGTGAAAAAGTCATTCAACGTGAAGTAGAGGTTCGGCATATTCCAGCGGAGAAACAAGTGGCTGATTTGCTCACAAAGCCGAACTCAAGCAATAAATTTCCGCTACTTCGTTCAAAACTTTGTGTTGAGAGTTTGACAAATCTCAACCCGTAGTTTTGTGGGGGGATATTAGATATGAAGGATTTATGTTTTTATTTTGTTTAGCACAGTTAATAAGTATATTATTATAAACTTATTAATTATGGTAAAATTTTTGTTGTTTAGGCTAAAAGGGTAGAATAGTCTTTATTAGTAATTCTATTTCAGTGGTATAAGCAAGGTTTGACTTTTCCACGATTATCTTCGATAATCTTCGATTATCCGTCTTGCCGGTAGTTATCGGTAAGACGGCCATGCCAGTACTTTTCCATGATTTTTGCCGAAAATCGACAAACATCTTGAAAAATAACAAAAATATGGTACTTTTCCAGAAATTTTGCACTTTTCGATGATTTTATTCAAGTATTTACATATGTGAGAGTGAGACTATATTTTATTTACCTATGTTTGATAATGAAATGATTTTATTTTTGGCATTTTTAATGTTTTATCAACATTATAAACTTAGTAAATATATTCTTAAAAATATTTTAGTGATTTTTCATCGATAATCCTCGATAAGTGTCGATAATCCGTCGATAATCATCGAAAAGTATCGGTAATCGGTAAGCTACAATATTATTAGTTTTCCGTTGATAATCCGGTAAGTTATCGATTAATCCGTCGATAACGACAAGCGATTTATCGGCAAGTTGGGTAAGTTGAACCTTGGGTATAAGTACCACGTCTCTCTCTAAATTGAAACTAGCGGAATAACCCGCGCAAAAGCATGATGGTTAACATATACTACTGATCTTTGAATAGAAATATTGAACAAAATCATGTAGTAATCTAAAAACATACACCTCTACGAATTCAACAATCACTGAATTTTTTGTTTAATCTATATAAAGATACATAATCAAAGATGCAGGTTTAATCTTTGATTCTTTTTTGCTAAAATATTTATTTATTCTATTTTGTTCGAATACAATGCACCATTAGGGGTTACATTCTTAGTAATTCATTTACCACCTAAAAACAAATTACATGAATGATTGAAACTTTAAAACATCATCCAAGTACTATATAATTAAAAACATAATTTAATAAAAAAAATTCATCAACTCCGAACTGAATATATAATTAAAATTATAATTTGGAGAGCACGAACTGAAATAACAAATTAAAAGTAGCAGTGACGGAACCACGTTGTGGTCAAACTGGGCCAAGGCCACTGTAACAATTTTTTATGTACATAGTAGAGGCCTATATTTTTTAACATTTTTTTTATGAGAAGCCCAAGTGGCCCCCCCCAATACATCAATCATTCTTCTTTAAGTGGCCCCCTCAATAGTCAATACTCAATACCTCATTCTTATTCTCTCTTGCCACTTTCCCTCTTTTTTTACTCTGAGTCTATCAAACTCATTTCCCATAAAGAAAAAAGAATAATTTGCGGCGAAAGTTATTAAACTCATCAATTTTTTTTACAAATAAGTCACTAAACTCATAGTTTGACGGAGAAACTCATCAAACTCATCAATTTCTTATAAATAAGTCACTACATATACTTACATGTCATATGCGAGTCTTTCTCGACCATTCGAGCTAGTGTAAATTGGTAAAATGATAAAGACTTTTTAGCAATAAATCTAGTGTTACTATATAAATATTGACTTGTATTTTGTTAATTTTGTTTTATTTCATAATTAAATTGTAAATTTGGAATTTTTCTGGTATATTTTTAGTTTTTTAAATTCAATAGATGTACAACTAAATTTTCAAATGCAATGGATATTTTATACTATAATTTTATAACAACTGTAAAAAATCAACTTAAATGTATATAAAAAAAGAGAAATTAATAATAGGGAAAAAAATCGGCCCCCCCTATTATGAAATCCTAGTTCCGTCACTGAAAAGTAGTATATCATCATCTCATGATAAAATATAGAATCATAGGGATATCCTATGAAACATACCGATTAAAAAATCATGAGGAACATACCATCAATTTTTGTATGTCATCCAGAGCTAACCCTAAAAGACCCAATATTTTTTTGGGTGTCTTCAAAATTGTGAAGAAAAGTTGATATAAAGAATCTCTCTTACAATTTATGAGCATGCCATGATATCAAGTGATGTAGAATACGTAAAAAAGAAAAGAAAAGAAAAACATTCCTGCTAATATTGAGCGGCATGTTGGTGTAGCACAAAAACAAAAGTTCGATCTAGCATCAATCTAATAAGGCCATTTTATTTATCACCCACAAAACTTTGTTTATTATGCAATAAATGCGTAGATATATACATAAATAACCATAATAAGTTAATAACCATCGGTTACAGACTATGTAAACTTCTTTGGTTTCTTTAGAAGTTGTGACAATTGTGTAGTCCCACTACACGAAGAAGCAATCAAAGCAAATTAAAATATCACATTGTTGTTATGGAAGGGAAACTTCAATAAGTATGCCCGTTGGAGTAAGTGTTTTTGGAAAAGTACCCGAGTTTGATAAATTATAAAACTATGCTCCAACACACTTTTAGTCTTTAAATCAAACACTTTTAAACACTTTTTAACACTTTAAACTATGCTCAAAAAACTGTTTATATTACATACACTTTTTGCCTTTACATAAACACTTTTGGGGCATAGTTTTGTAATTTATCAAACTCGAGTACTTTTCCAAAAACACTTACTCCAACGGGCATACTTATTGAAGTTTCCCTTATAGAATATGTAAACTCATTATCTCTTAAAAATTACGTAATTATTTATGTGGTATGTACTTAAATTTGCAAGCAGTTTTTTTTCTCCTCTTTAAAGACTTGTTAATTTACATGCATTTATTTCTATGATATTCATCTTAAAAATAAATCAAAATAGCAAATCTCTATAGTTATTTCCAATGCTTTGAAAGAAATTCTAAATTGTGAAAAAATTCTAAATCTCAATACATTTACCACAACCTTGCCATGTCACTTGTTGTTTCTCCTTTTATAATATATTTATAATATATAGATAGATAGATTAAACTCTTCTACGAAATTTTTCAGTTTCTTTCTCCGAGTTCAATCATCATATAACTGTATCAAAGAGTAAGTGAAAAAAATAGAGCAAAACTCTTAATTCTCATTATCTTAAAAACAAAGTGTTATTGACACATTTAAATGAAAGTTGAATCAACGTCTAATAGTTCTAACATAAATGCTCATTAATTTTATTAACATATAAGCATAATTTATATACCAGTGAGCTTTTCCTAACTCCTATCTACATGATAAACCAAAAATCACAAATAAAAGACTTGTCAATATTACTCTTATATAATACATACATGAAACAAAATTCACAACTCAAAGGTCATATCATATATACAATGAGGCCATAGATATATAATGTAAGAGCCACTCATTATATTACCCTCTCAAGAGAACTGAAAACGTTCAACAACATCCTATCAATGCAGCCCAATTCAGGTAAAGACAAGTCCATAATTTAAATTAAATAAATAAATAAATAAATAAATAAATAAAAAATCATCTTCCCCGGAGCAAGGCCTTCTCCGCGGTGTCCATCTCCTCCAAGATTCGGGCCTTCCGCTTAGCCGGGATCGGCGCGGTCGGGCCGAAGCTGATGTAGTGGCCCGACACGGCATTGAGGGCCGAGTACATATCCCGAAACGACGCCCGGCCCAGCAGCGACTTCTCCCGCCGGTACTTCGCCACCCACGAGTTCGACGTCTCCCTCAGCTCCGCTACTGCCGTCGCTACGTTCGGGTCCGTCTTCTCCAAGCTGATCGTCGCCCGCACCTTCCCGATCACCTCCTCGGTATCCTTCACGTACTCCTCCTCCTCCGCTGCCGCAGGCAGTGCCCACGCCGGCACTGCCGCCGCAACTGCCAAGGAAAGAAAGTCTCGCCGCTGCAGAAACTTTACCGCAGCGGGTCCGCCACCGGAGACGCTGGCGGAGACCGTTTTGGAGGGCTTGTGGATGATGGGAAGGGACTTGGGTTGGGAAGTTGGGGTAAGGAGTGTCGGAGAAGAGGCCATTTTTGATGCGTCGGAGAATTGTGAGTGAGAGCGAGAGAGGGCTTTGAGTATGTGCGAGAGGATCGGGCATGTGGGTTTGTGCCACGTGTACGTCACCTTATCTTGTTTCTTTAGTGTTGTGGATGAGAATTGAGAGAGAGCAAAGTAATAACTATAATTATATATAAATTCATTAACCAGTCAAAACACTACGTTACATGGCTTTTTCAAAAGAATAATACAACATATATTGACCAAAACTATAGCGAGTGTGTCACACAGAAGGGAAGAACTTGTTGAGGTTGAAGGGCAGCGAATAGAGCTCCTCGCTGCGGGTGTCGGTCTTGAACGACCGGAACCGGTCCCACCAGTGCATGCCTCGGTCTTTCCTGGTGGCGCTGTCCTTCTTGTGCAGCGTCAAGTCCAGAAACATCGCCACCACGCCCGCCACGAATGGCTCCGACGAGAACGGCACGTTGATCATGTCGTTGAACTACATATTAATCAGAAAAGTAATGATATATCTATCTATCTATATAAGAAGATTGTTGTAGATTGCCTAAAGAAAACCAAATGGTTTCTTGCATAGCAAGGCAGGAGGCTAAGAGCAGAGACGTACCCATCGAGCACCGGTGTGGACGGGACTGTAACCGTGGAGGAGAGTGTACTCATTGAAATACTGCGGGATTGACAACCCCATGAAGATCGAGAACCCTAGAATGAACTTGGTCCTGAAACTGTTCAAGTTGCAGAACTGAAGCAAGCTGAGCCCCGCCGAGCCTGCACGGTCAATGAGATTTCAGCATTCGAGTGTCGATAGAGAAACAAATTCAAGATCTTTAGCGGACACATACCGACATAGGCGAAGAAAAGACAGTACAATCCAGCAACGATGGGCGGCGGGATTGAGGCGAAGACCGCTCCGAATTTCCCTGCAATGCCAATATCCTTAGCTCTTTCAGCCTTGGCTTTTTTCGAGTTCGATAACAGAAAATCGCGTACCGAGGATGGAGAAGAAGATCATGAATCCAGCTGAAATCTGAACTACTCTTCGGCTACCGACGCGCGTCAACGCTAGCAAACCGGCGTTTTCTCTGTGGCAGATAGCCAAATGACAAGAAATCAATGCAAGACATTAAAATAATTTTAATTAGTACTCAGCAGATGGCAACAAACGTACACAGACACTGACGATCCATTTCCGGTTCCAAAAATACCGCAGAACAGGACACCGACCCCCTGAAATTCAAATGTAAATCGATAGGATCAGGCCGACGACGCAATATTCATAGATACAAAATGTCAATATCGGTTTACTGAACGCAGTTACCTGCCATCCGATGCCGCGACTTAGTATGGAAGGAGGCAGCGGAGTCGCGCTAGCGTACCTCGACACGGCAATAAATACTCCCGTTGACTATTCCACAAAAAAATCATCAGATAAAGTTCAGGAGTCTGTAACTTAACCGAAAAACATGAGAGAAAAACGCTTACCTCTACGAGTGCAACAAACGAAGTGACCATCATTGCGAAAGATTCTCCGGCGTCGAACGTTGGAGCTCCCCACTGGAACGGATAAGGAACTCGAATCCTGCGTAAAACGTCATCAATTACAGGGTCAAATAAATCGAGCATGTCGTTTTTCAACTTTCTCTTGTCAATGCAAAAACAACACATACCATGGAGCAGCACCGATGATGCCGGAGCGATCGGTGCGGCAGCTGAGCTGAGTCTTCGATCCGGCATTCTTGTAAGCCCCGCCGACGGTCAGCAGATGAGCGTAGACCCACACGATTGCCACGGAGAATATCACGGCGAACCGGTCAAACACAGGTCTCTCGCTGCCCACAAAGTGCGGCAGGTACTGCAAATTCGCAAGTTTTAGAGTCAGCAATGAACCTAAAAAACTACGAGTTTCCGAATTGCAAATCACGGAATTGTGCATACTTGAGAGAATATCACGAGGAGGATGAGTTGGGGCAACCCGATCTCGACGCACTTTGCAACCTGTGCAGCGGAAAAAGCGGTGTGAGAAGCTTTCAAGGCGAATGAACATTGTCAATGTCGAAAGGATAAAAATCAGTTACCACGGGGAAGCCGAATTCGTAGAGTCCAAATCCCGATAGAGCTATCAACGGAATCGCAGATAATGGACTCAGAAACCTGAAAAAGTTACAATTAATGTGTTAGAGCTTATCAAAACTTGACGAACACGAAGAGAAGAGCTTTGAAAAACCTCGCAACATTACGCCAGAGGCCACTGAAGCCAACGACGATCTGCAGCGTAGAGGCAACGATAAGCGCACCCTGCGTTCCCCGCATTATCTTCTCGAATTTCTGCAGGGACACCAGTCTCAGAAAGTGTCGTCGTTTTGGAAACAGAAAAGAGTTAACGGGGAGAGAGTGTTGACCTCTTCGGGGCTCAGGACGTCGCTGTATCGGCCAGCCAGGACGATCGAGATGGTGGTTGGAACATAGGTGTACGAAGCGCCGATTACAGCTGGTAAACGAGTACCGAAGAGTGTTTGGAGGAGCGTGTTGAGACCGGCCACAAAGAGAATCGTCTGAATCATCTTCGCTTTCTCTTCCTGAACAGTTGCAATTCGATCATGTGAGGAAAATTTCTGACAATTACATTCTATACCGTTAGAGAATATATTCAACATCCGAGACGGATCATTTACGTTTCCACCACCCATTTGGGGGACCAGAGAGGCGGGGATGAGCACCGTTGTCCCGAGCATCACCAAGTAATGCTGAAATCCGAGAAGGATCGCTTCGGCTGCAACGAACAAGGCAACAAAATCTCGTCATATTTTGACACATTTCAATCAAATTTTAACGTGTTTAGTCCCCTTCTCGTTCCGGTCGATCATATTTTTACATGTTTTATTCTGCTTTCCGCTCTGCACAATCATTTTCCGTTTCCATTGAGCCAAAATATGACACAAACTCTCAATAATATTTTGAAAAATTATTTCTGCAACTAATCACACATATGAAGTGAAATATGATCATCGCATATTTACATTATAAATATTTTTTTATTTAATTTATGTTTCCTAATCCTCTTGAAATCTTCTAGTGGAAACAGAAATATCTGTTTTCAAAAAATGGCTGTTTAAGATACTATTTCCTTCTAGAATCGGAAATGGAAATTGAGTTCCGTTTCCGTTTCTCAACGGAAAAAATAAAATTCCCAAAAAAAACTATATATATATATGTTTGCTATTTTCCTAAAGTGCAAAAAGGTCACACATAGTAGAGCTCAAGAAGCAGTATCTATAAGATGTTCATTCATCCGGAGACACACTGATACAAAAACATAACTAAACTTTTAAAAAATTAATAAGAAACAAAGAAAATCCAATATAACACTAATAAATCATAAGATTTTTTTTTTTCTGCCCAAGTATTTTTCCAAATTTGAGCAATCATCCGAAGTCCCCGCAAAAAAAAAAAAAAAACAAAAAAAAATCAATAATATTGTTTTGTTTCATATTATATCTTAATAAAAATATCTGATAGTAATCCAAGCAAGCTTAGTTTTTATCTTTATTTTCTGTCCTAAACCTCCAAAATTATTGGGCCGGACCAGTTTACCGGAAGATAAAAGTTCAAATACTCAACTACCGAGCTAGTTGGTAACGGAAAGAGTCAAGAATAAGAACTCACGCCAAGGTGGAGGACTGGCGATGCAATAAGAAATAGTTGGCAGCTGATCCTTCACCGGATGCGGCTGAAGCTCCTCCTGCTTCGGCGGCGGCGCCATTCCTCCTCCTCCTCCTCCAGCCATTCTCTCTCTCTACCCTCTGTATAACAATATATATATATATATGGCAGGTACAAATAGTATATTTATTACAGTGGTATATATTTCAACTTCCTATAACCATGATGCCCAGATTCCAAAGAAGTCACGACATAATTAATTAAGAGAACCTTCACGGTCTTACTCTTACCGAGATCGATCAACGAAGCTGATCGGAAATCGGCAGTTAATGCGATACCGAAATTTCAAAGGTGACAGAGAGAATACTCCTCTCCTCCTATCTGAGTCTGAGCAAGTGCATGTAAAAAGCAAGCAATGTAACGTATTGTGATTTGTGACAAAGAAAAAAGCAAAAGCTAAAGGGTGTCAGCAAATAAAGAAAATTAAACTAAATTCAATTAACGCATATTTCCGGCATAAGTATCAAGTTTTATGCCAAGTGTGTCACCATGTTGTCAATCTCGTCAAGGTCTTTTAACACATTAAGGAATATTTGCGGTATAAGTATCATGTTTTATGTCAAGTGTGTCACCATGTTTGTCAATCTCGTCAAGGTCTTTTAAACGTAGGATGCGTGTGCGTCTACATCAATTATTCAGCAATTTTATTAAACTTGCAAATACGTGTCTAACTTTACGGATTTTAATGAGAAACTACGGAGTTGGACCGCACATTATTTTGTAACATCTAGTTACTATTATCGCTTAACAAAGAAATTTAATATATGATTAGGTACTTATACTACAAATATTTCTTAAATTAAATAAAGTTTAGATTACCTTACCTCTTCTCAACTCAAGGAATCTCTTACATTTTATAAAATTATTTTCTTTTTGTTAATTGTTATTATATAGTTAGTTCATTCAATTCAAATATATTGTAATGTGGGTTTTCTTTTCTTCGTTTATAAAGAAAAAGTTTTGTAGAAAAAGTAGTCGCCATTCACCTTTGTTCTTACCATACTATAATCAGAATAAGCTTTTAGATCAGGAAGAATAAAGCTTTTGTACACTACACTTATCAAAATTATAAATGAAGGGGTTAAATTGAAATATTAAGATTTATTGGGGCAGAGTTATGAATATTTGATTAATTTGGACTAGTCAATTTCTCACATTGAGCAACGTTGTGTCTCTGATAAGCTATGGCACGTGGCATTTCTGATTTGTCTCAGCTCAGTTATGATATGTCCTTTGCTTTGGACAATCCAAACAAACACGAAAATAAATACAAAAAAAAAAAGACTAAGATTTCGAGCTTTCAGAATTCAAAAAAAGAAAAACGTACAGTCAACATTGTTGACTGGCAAAAAAATACGTATAGTCAAGTCAACGTTGTATCATCTCATGGATTTAAAATCGCAATAAATATATGTCATCAAAAAACATTCTTAGAAATTAGTGCCTGATAAATCATTGGCAATGATAAAATAATAATCATCTTGTGTAAAGGATTAATCTTCCCTTTAAATTCCTTTTGTATTCGGCAAATATGTACTGTTCTGATATTTTTAAGCTTTTTTCATCATGATACGAAAAACTCAAGAAATTCAAGATCGGTTTTTCTTAGTCCGCGTATTGCTGTTTCTCGTCCGGAGTGAACAAAAAAGACAGTAAATTAAATTTTGATGGGTATCGTTGAGAGTTTAAAACTTAGATGCTAAAACATTATGTTAAACTTCACAAGTTAAATGGACGTTGTATATGAGATATTTTTCTCATAGAATCATCCTCGCTATATATTATCGTGAATATAATGATATTCTATGGAACTTGATGCTGGGATATGTCAGATTCCGTAGTCCATTAAGTTATTAAGTATAAACTGAAGAATAAATTTGACGAGTCATTATGCCGTTAATAACTTTATTTTCATGGGAAAGAAACTGTCTTATCTATAACGAATAATGATGCTCGGTAACCATATATTTTGATGGAATAAAATCATAAATAGTAACACGGTAATTATTCTAGTTACTACATTACAATTTTATCCATTATATTACATTGTTATGGTAATGTAATTACAATCTTCGGTTTATTATACCATTTTCAGACCATACCTTCTGTTTTTCAGTCTAATACGCAGAAATTAATCCAATTTTTTTTTTTTATTATCAAATAATATGCCGGTATTTTTTTTATTATTATTATCTTTCGAGTACTAATACTGCAAATATCCTATTAATGAATTATTGATTTTATCCAATAATATAAACTAGTTAACATCGTTCTTGTGGTTAATGTTAAATTATAATTTAAGGGTATGAAACCATTTTTCAAATTAAATATTCTGTTTTCCAGACTTGATTTACAAAAGCATAAGAAAAGTAAAACTCCTCGTCCCCACAACTCAATAGCTTCCCTTTTGCCTTGACGCTCAAGGGCAAAACATAATGAACATGTTGACATATAATATTTAGCTTCACAGGTAAGGAAAAAAAAAACTTTAGAAAAAGCAGTGAGAGAAAAAAGATAACATTTTTAATAATATTATTGAACGGAATCACTAATGTATATAGAATTATTCCATAATATAAAGTTAAAAAAGAACCCTCAAAGCAAATCCTTTTTAATGAAAAATGGAAGCACTTAGCTGTAATTTTTTTCTATAATGATATGGGCAATTTAAACTTCTCACACGCAATTTCAATTCCAAGTATATTAAACCAAAAAAAAAAAAGACTATTCTAAAAGTCAAAGTATATATTTTACTGGATTTAAACATTTTTTGTTTGAGGATTTACTATAATAATAATAATAAATAAAATAGGTATATACGCACAAATTGATCAAAATTATCAAAATATGATCAATCGACCCAAGTTGACTTACTACGAGATGTCCAAATAGGTTATAAAGTTTCGTTTTAGCCAATATGATCCAATCGGAGAACTTCTTGGAATTAACGTACAATTTTCTTGATACCGTTACCCGTTATAAATGAATTTTTCAGCATTTGTGTCCGTACCACTAAAATATTTATTCGCATATTTGAAAGATAACCCAAAAAGCCGAGGGAACACGCTCGCATTTCTAATACAGCAAAGTTGTAGCTACTTGGATGGTTTTACTTTGTTATAACTCATCAAAACGACTAAAAATTGATCTCGTAAAACAAGAGCTTTGCCGAATCTACACCGAGACAAATCCGCTTGAAGTTTGTGAATAATTATTAGCTAACTCTTTCATTAGCTTAAGGTTTCTAACGGAGATTACAACGTGGGCCGGACTGGGCCGACTAAAATAAATTCGAGAACACTCATCCATCACAAAAGACTATAATGATCACTATTGGGGGGATCTATAATAAACGTTAATTGGCACTCTATGTTCTAGGAAGTTACTTATAACAATGCACTATTCAATGTTCTTTGTTAACCCTTTGTGACCGAGTCTCTATTTGGAATACAAGACAACACACCTCCTCATCAATCATTTTTTGCAGCAGTACAATTGAATGTACAATGTCACAGGAAATTCCTTTCAATAATTAAAGGCACCCAAATAAAAATCCTTCGGGATAAGTACCTTTCTCTTCAGCAAAGTTGCATTTCTCCATACGAAATGCTCACTAACTACTCCCACGAGAATGCATCCTCTTCCTTGCATGCTCAATCTAGACGATAATTCCGAATGCATCAAGCATGCGAATGAATATGTTATCCAATTACAGGAACATATCACATATCTAGCTTCGTAAAATTATACGCTTACCACCATCCTGACACGTTCATTGGCAGCAGGAGTTCCTCCGCGGACGGATTCAGGAGCATACGGACTGCTCACACGGATGTCGTTCATCACAACTATTGAAGTTCTGTCCCAGCGAAC
The DNA here is from genome assembly GCA_954871525.1 of Parietaria judaica. Classification (NCBI taxonomy): domain Eukaryota; kingdom Viridiplantae; phylum Streptophyta; class Magnoliopsida; order Rosales; family Urticaceae; genus Parietaria; species Parietaria judaica. The sequence goes on from OX940861.1 coordinate 44,651,262, forward strand.
CGGAAGCCTGCTTACCATCAATTTATCAATTAGAAGAGAAAAAATATCTACTCAAATTAGCAAATAAGCACTTTGCGAACTATCATTTATCGGAAACGGACAAGGTCGGTTAAACTGGCATGAATAAAATCGCTGATCCGAATTCGGCATGTCTACCATTAGGTTATACAAATGTTTAGTTGTTTACAACGAATAATTATCGCCAAGATAGCCGTAAAGCCATTAAATCAGTATCTTTATTCCACATCTATCTCATTCTTGGTACTAGTATCTAGATCAAGATATCACTATAAATTCAATGCTATCAATTCTTCTTTAAGAAATTTCTTCAAGATGTTACGAGTCCCCAAATAGCTAAAAAGCTGATCTACCGACCCAAATGAGGTCAGATAACAATGTAACATTAATAAAACTAACAGAGATCGAAAAAACTAACCAATGCATCAAAATTATTTTGATGAAACCAACAATCTCTTGAAGGAATTCTTTCATCATTTATTCTAACAAAATAGCAAGCAATGCAAATTGTGTTGTCTTAACAGTATAAAAGAACCTAACATTATACCAAATCAGAAATGGCAATATAAGAATCTATAACTTAATTAACATACTAAACCTCTCACTGACCGAAACCCACTACTTAGAACCAAACACAGACATGCAAAGATCCTTCATTTCGAAGAAACACAATGACTAAACCTATTGACTTTTCTTAGTCCACTGCTCTATCAATGGAAGATCATTTTACAGACACGCAGAGATCGTTCATTTCGATCAATGGAAGCACTTACGTCTTAGACAGCGCATCGAAGATGCTCTGAGCCTGGCTGGTCACACCGACGCCGATTCTCTCGGCCTCGGTCTCCGCGTGCCTGCCATAACCACCCAACCGATATCAAAATCAACTCGCAGAAGCGCAAAAATCTCAAGAAATCAATCACCGAATCGCCGATTCTGCTTTGGTCTGAAGAGCGTGGACATCGAGGTAAGACTTCTGCCAATCGAACGGATCTTCGTCCTGCCGCAGGAAAGAGATTTCCTTGATGTAGTTCGTCTTCAGGATCCTCATGTCCCGGCGATGCCCTGGCTTCAACGCCTCTTGTTCAAGAATCAAAAGTCAAGGAAACCACGAATTCGACCCCAAAAGGAACGCAAAAGCGGGTTTCAGGAATGCGATTGAAGAAGAAGGATATGAAGGACGAGAATGCTGGAGCTGCGATCGAAGGAGACGACGTGAGCTCGGAACTCGTCGCCGAGGGTGGTCTTGAAGGAGAGGAAGGAGCCGACAGCGAAGTCGTCGTCGGTCGCCATTGACGTGAACGGAGCTCGTCCTGGATTCCTTCCTTCTTACAGCAAGCGGCGTTGGGTTCTGAATCTTCCTCTGATCACCGAATCTTACTATATTCATGGGCTTTGGATATGGGCTTTTTGGACTGGGCTTGAGATTGACGTGTACCTTTGACTTTTTGGTCAACGGTATAATGCCCATGCCCCACCCAAGGTATCTGATGACCCCACCGAGTCTCGAGCGCGGTTAGAGAGAGCAGAGACCGTGACTCCTCGAAGGTTCAATTTTACGGGTATACCGGAAGTGCGAGGAGTTTTCGGCATTCGGGTTTTTATAAAAATTTAAAAATCAGTAATCGATTGTGATGATCCGACATGGCCGTGTGTACATCAACGGGATTTTTGGGTAATATAGAGTTCGGGTATAGTGATTACCAGTACGTGAACCAGTGGATTTTTGTGGGTTTACTAGCTCTGATCTTGGGATTGTGTATGGAAATTTGGGGAATTGTTAATAGGAAAGAGAAGAAAATTGGATAGACAGATGATGGAGAGTCTAAATATTATTTCGTGACTTACGGATCTTATTGAATAAGAGATATTACAAAAGTGTTTGAGTCTAGAAAGGTCTTCAGATTTTATAGAATTCTACAAATTTTGGATAGAAAGAATTGACGAAACATAGAAGTCATGAAGTACTTTAACACGAAATAAAAGCACACAAAGTAATGGCATAAAATTTGAATCGTGCAAATTTCGAGCTACTCAACATTAGTAGTTCAATCGTATATAATACGTTTTAGTTTAAATATATGTACAGTAACATATTTATAGATTAATATTATTGGGATCGGAGAATTTTAGTATATTATCAAAGTAAAATTTTGTAACGTTAGAGTCGGCACCGTACAAAAATATTATTTTATCGAGCATTAATTTTACGAGGTTCTATTGTATCTCTAATATTGTTTGGATTTATAAGTCATGTAATCAACATCTTTGTGTTTGAGTTTGTTAACATTTCAATCCATCTTATTCAGAAGAAGAAAAAAAAAAGACTAATGGAAATCTTTTATTTGAACAATAATCTTTGCGCTTGAACTAATTAAAAGGACAAGTGTTTATGACAATATCGCCTTTTTATAGGAGGATTCACATCAATTAAAAACGAATGTTGCTAATCTAAAAGGAATAGTGTTTTTTTCTTTGAAGAGATATCTATGTTCGGAATAAGTTTATGAAGACGACGATGGTGACTGACATATGAGACAATATCAAGCTCAACAACAACAATATATTATTCTCTAATTTATAAAAATCATCCTAAACAATGGTATATATTTAAGTTAAAAGGCTTATAATACGACTTAAAGAAGCTAATAATTAATAAAAGAAACATTTTACGTAAAAAAATTTGACATATAGCAACTTTCAACGGCAATGATATCGGCGAAGACGGCTGAAAAAAGAGGCGCAAAAGGCGGACTCCATAGCAAAACCAAAGAGAAGAGAGAAAGATGGAAAAGGTAATCTAGTAAAAAAAAAAATCAACTCCGATTAGTTCTCAAAATTTGACATCTTTTCAAAATTCATGTTTTTAAAAAAAGAAAATCATTTTTCTCGTTAGGTGCTGAGCTGGCCACTACTTTTGTGCTTGGTCCAACAACACGTGTCACTCACTCACAAGTTCCATCTCTTCTTAACCTTTATTTTAACTAGTGGACAGGCACCGCACTTCGTGCGGTGGCGTATATAATTAAAAATATTACAATAAATCAAAATATAATAAAAATTAAAAAAAATATATCAATAATAATATCAAAATTTAAATAACTATATTTTAAGTGTTTAAAAAATGAAACACTGAATTTTCTTTACTAAAGAAAAACAAACTGGATTAAAAATATTTTTCATTAATTAAGAATATAATCGTGCTTATTAACATCAACAAATAAACTGATTTTTTCACAAAATCATCTATTGCAAGTTTTATTCAATGTGCATGCAAGTTATCATAAAAACGATGAAAGAATTGAAAATACCAAAAAATCAACAATACCACAATATCAGAAGCTTTAATTTGATACAACTATCCGTATTAAAACAAACAAATCAAATTTCACCCTAAAATTGAGTTTATGGCATAACAAAATCATAAATCAATGATATTAAATACTTTTCCATTGCAGTAACATTAGAAAAACAAAACCGAATTTCTATCTTTTCAGTATCTAAAAAAGAACTATATTCATCATGCTCATGACATGAACATTTTCATTTAACCAATTATGAAATAATCAATCAATAATATTGATTATATATATATAAATGTATTATAAATACAAATATAAATGAGTATATATAACGTGGGACATTAAAAAAAAAGTTAACCATTCAATATCAATAAAGTTTTTCTCTATGATATGAAGAATAGCCGGGAACTATATACAATATTTTTTGCCACTGAAGAAGAGGATACTCTATGACTGTATAATTTCTAATTGGAAGCAAACAAAAATTAATTACCATGAATTTGCATGTAGATTTGCATACGGGAAAGTATGTTTATCTTAAAATTGTGATTGACCTCCGACCATCTTATTATACGTTATTTCTTCATTGACGATCTGCAAATATGATATGAGAATTAACACCTGCATGATTAACAAAAACTAAGAGCTTAAGAATATATATAGAAAAGAGAAAACAAAAAGCATAAGAAAATGTGAAAAAATCAGATTAAAAAAAGATGGAGTTAAATATCTTACTTCTATAATTCATGTTTTCTAATGCTACTATTTATATACTTGAAAAAATGTGCAATGAAAAGACACAACTTTAATACATATTAATATATATAATGTACTAAGGAGGGAAAATCAAAAGGCTTAAACGAATACTAATACTAAACAATATATAATCAACGTGTGTTAACGTAATAATGCCTTTTGGAATCAGCAAAGCAATCAAATCGTTCGTAAACTTGCACAGAATATGAGTTACTAAACAATAAGTGATATTCAATTTGCATGTATTATTAACGTATTTAGTATATAGTACCAAGTAGCAAGTGATTGTTACTAAACAATAGTGGATGTGAGCATTAAATAAATGATTTTTTTCATGTAAAATAATTAAAAAAATCTAAAAAAATAGGATGCTCATTCTTTTGATTTTTAGTGTGCCACATCATCTTGGTGAGATTTTCCTTTTATATATATATAGATTCTTTTACAATTAGATTGTACATCGGATGTTTTATCATTTGTTTAGTATAGATATATAGATGAGCTAAAATGGTTAGTACAAGATTAAATTGTTTCGGGTCGAGTATATAGAAGAAATTTTCTTATCGTGTGTGCATGTGAAGTGCATGCATGGGACTCATGCTATATAGTTCAGTAATTTATTTTAAATAATTTCCCACACAAACCATTGAATCTGGCCGAGAGGCCACCGAACTGCGAGAATAATTATATATTCTCTATATAGTTACCATTATACATCCATAAAAACTCTGTCACACTATAGAGAGAGAGAGACGGAGATAAAGTTCCATTAATATATATATCAAAATATTAAAACATAATTTATATCAGCAAAACGAATTCCACTACTTTTCTGTAATTAAATTGCTTACACGTCACACACTAAATAATTTAGTGTAAGAAAGTTTTGTCAAGTTCGTTTATGTTTACGTTTTAAAAAACATTCTTTATTTTTAAAAAGTAAAAAATATATATAAAATGTCTTTGTTTAGTTATTTTAATAAAATATTTTTATAATTACTTTTTTTTTTAATTTTTACAAAGAAAACAAAAAAAACACTAAATATGTGTTTTCAACTTTTTTGTGTATAATGTGAGACCATTATCTTACTTTTTTATATTTTAATGATTTTTTTTATCATTTTTTATATTTATTGTATTCTTTTTTTTTTCTCTATTTTAAAAAATAAGACATAAAATATAATCAAACGTATTAAACGGAAAAACCGAACCTCTTTCTTTAAAAACAAGAGTCAAACCTTGTGACCGTTGAGTGTGTAAAACGCCCTCAATAGTTTGGCGCCCACCGATGGGCTTGGTTTTTCTCTATCGCACAGCTAGAAGCTCAGGAGGATGACGACAGCCAACGACGACAGCAACTTCAATCGCATAGAAGAGCACAGAGTGGAAACGACGCCCGACGACGTGGGACGCACCGGAACCACCATGGAAGAACTTCATCAGCAACTGGCAGTAGCAATGGCGAGGAATCAGTAGCTTACCACCCTCCTGGACCATGCTGCCACCGATGCAAGGAGGCAGTCCCCGCAGAGTTTGATTGCAAGAACATCGGCCCCGGGAAGAGGAGACCTCGGGAGAGGAACAGGCGACTCAGCGCCTCCGCGGCTCGGCATGAACAGATCCTCTTCCCATCTCCCGACGACGTATCCAAGGGAGGGCACAAGGAAAGGCCTTCTCAGCAAAACATGAGCTCAGGGACACCGCCACCGCTATTAAACGGGAAAAACCGAACATCTTTCTTTAAAAACAAGAGTCAAACCTTGTGACCGTTGAGTGTGTAAAACGCCCTCAACACGTATTTTCAAAACATGTAACTAAAATATATTTTTTTTTTAAATTAAAAATACAAACATAAACATAAATATAAACACAAAACTCAAACTTAATGTTTTTGGAAGTTTCGCTGCCATAGAATAAGATAATGTAAGTTCGACGTGCTTGATTCATTCATATATACTTTTTTATGACACGGCAGCCCCAATAATCATTGTATTCACATGATTGTTATCGTCCTAATTAGGTGTATCTTTTGACTTTTGTGTTAATAATAGTTGGCCTTTTGGACATTGATTTATTAACATTTTTGCTATGAATAATATCACATGTTGATTTTTTCGCTGTTAAAAAAAAAAGAATTAAAATTAAAGGTGACCATCGGTCCAAAATGACTTGTTGCAGCTGTTGATAAATCAAACTTGAATTCATAATAATTATGATACGAACCAGTAAAAAAAATAATGTATGAGTAATATATTATTTCTTTTAAAAAAAAAAGATAATATTATTTGGGGAGAAAATCAGAAGAAGCGCCACGTGTGATGAGCAACTACAAGCATGCGGACAATATTACTTGCCTAGCCCTAGCCAATGCCCAATGGTCCGTAATATTAGTTGAGAGATAATGGGATTCTTTCTCTCTTTTTGACATTGACTCGATCTCTTTTTCCTTCCACTCCTATCATAAATGTGCATATTGAGTCTAATACCACCTATATTTCAAGTAAATGTGCACATTGAGTCTTCAGTTTTAAAATGTGACGACTGTGTCCCTAATCTTTCAAAAAACACACATTGCTCCCCGTCCTCAAACTGATGAAATATGTTTAACTTGCAAAAACACAACTTGTTCGAAGCTATTTTTGCATTTAGTCTTGGAAGAAGACATGTACCAAGGTGTGGCGCTGTTGTTAAACTTCGAAAAGAACTTGTACTATGAAGTTCTCATAAAAGTAAGCAAAATAATAAATTTGCCGTTGCAAATTGGGATCCAATTTTATTTTTGCCATTCCGAGAAGAAAAATGGTATTGAAATTTTGTAGATCCGGAATAATCCGAACCCGATTTTTTAAATTTTGCCAAAATTAAAATGTTTGATTCTACTTATTTATAATTTTTAACCCAACCGCCGTGATTTTAATATCTTATTTTAGTGTTTTTCACAAAACTCTAACATGCAAAAATAGTAGAGGAATTAAACAAACACTAAAACACAACCATTTTTTCCACCTTTCCTCTAATTCTATGAAACCAAACACTTCTCTCTCTCTCCCACGAAAGAAGAGTTCATAGCGAAGGAGAAGAAGAAGAAGAAGCTTTCTGAACATGGTGTCATCAAGAACTCCATTCAAAGACCATAATAACCAACATTCTCTCAACTCCATCTTCAAGAAGCTCTTGCCATGGGCGATCTATTCAATCCTTCCCATTGCTCTACTTCGCTTCTTCCTCTATCCTCTCTCTTCCCATTCATATCTCTCACACACTCACCAAACTGCAAAACCATCAATACCTCCATTAACGCCTGTAATCCAAGGTATTCCCTTCTGGGTTTCTTCCATGGCGGCATAATCTATACTTATAACCTCTCATGTTTTTTGTTTTTGTTTTGTTTATATAGAAGGCGAATCGAAATGCGACTACACGGCGGGAAAATGGGTGAGAGACGAGGGAGGCCCGATCTACAACGGCACAACTTGCAAGACGATCAAGGAAGGTCAGAACTGCATCGGCCATGGACGACCAGACTCGAGCTATCTCTACCACCGATGGCTGCCTGAGAATTGTCAACTCTCCAGGTTTGACCCCGTCGCCTTCCTTCGCATCGTAACGAGCAAACACATCGCCTTCGTCGGGGACTCCATGGCCAGGAACCAGATGGAGTCTCTCCTCTGCATGCTGGCCACGGTTTCGGTCCCCAATCTCGTTTACACCTCCGGGGAAGATAACAAGTTCCGGCGATGGAACTTTCCTCGCGAGAACGCAACCATTTCGATCTACTGGTCGCCGTTTCTGGTCCACGGTGTCGAGAAGTCGAACTCCGGTCCGGACCACAACGAGCTTTTCCTCGACCGGATCGACGAGAGGTGGGCGAAAGACATAAAGGGCATGGACTACGTCCTCTTGTCCGTTGGCCACTGGTTCCTCCACCCGGCGGTATACTACGAGGGCGGAACGGTCATGGGGTGCCACTACTGCCCGGGGATGAACCACACGGAGGTTGGATTCTACCCCGCGCTGAGGAAAGCGCTGAGGACCGCTCTGGGGGTGGTTTCGGCAGGGAGGGTCAACGCGTTCGTGACGACGTTCTCGCCATCGCACTTCGAGGGGGAGTGGGATAAGGCCGGGGCGTGCCCGAGAACGACGCCTTACGAGGCGGCGGAGAAGGTGTTGGAAGGGATGGATGACGAGATTAGGAGGATCGAGGTTGAGGAAGTTGGGCATTCGGGGACGGAGGTGGAGGCTTTGGACGTGACGCGGCTGTCACTGCTGAGGCCGGACGGCCACCCGGGCCCGTACATGAACGCGTTTCCGGTTGTCGGCGGCGAGAGAGTGCAAAATGACTGTATTCATTGGTGTTTACCAGGGCCGATTGACACGTGGAACGAGATTCTGCTCGCGCTCATGGCGCGATCGGATAAGAGTCGATCATGATCAACGAAACCGGAGTGGGAAGCGGTATTCTAAGGTATTTTAGTTCGTTCCCGATTTAAAAAATTCAGTAGGAGGGTACTGATCGGAAAAAAAAAACCCGGGATTTTCCTCCTACTTGCTAAATTTCGATTTCTAATTTTTTTAAAAGATCAAAATTACAAAATCATAATCGGTACGGTATATATCAATTCCCAATCGGTTAAAACTTAAAATCGATTCGTTTCTCAAAACCGCACAGACTTAAATACTATGTTCCGTTTTTCTTCTTAAAAAATCCGGTTTTAAAAATCGGGAATCGGAACTCGAGACGATATAAAGCTTCATGAGTAGTGAGGACGACACATGATTGGTCGATTTTGTTTGTTTTGAGGCCAAAAATAGTTTTGTTGTTAGTTAGTATTGATCCGTGAAGAAGAGTACATATATATATGTTGCATTGAATGTGAAGTTGTGCAGAGATTTGTCGTCATTTATTCTTTGTTGTTTTGCGAGCCTCGTATATACTATTCTTACTTTATGCCCTTTCTTTTTATTTCTTTACAGTTTAGTCCTTCCCTTATGTGAGGAATTCCTTTGCTTGCATTTGCATGCGTTCAATGTGACATGATTATATAACCGAGCTTGCTTGGCCTAGTGGTAAATCCACTACAATAAGACTCTTCATGAGGTTTTGAGTTCAATTCTTTGAGACGCATAAATTGCGTAATATATGTAATATTAGCCAATAGTGCCCGCGGCCAATAGTGCCGGTTGTTCTTACCGTGACAAATATCTTATAATGTGAGTACATGTAATCTTGGCCAATAGTACCACCCAATTCAAAAAAAAAAAAAAAAAACAGTGACATGAGTATATACTTCCAATAATTTTTAGAGAAAAATAAAAATTCATAAAAAATATTTAAATAAGCCCTATGTTATACAAATTAAAATTTTAAAAATAATTATAGCTTAAGTTTGAATGTATAAGAAGTTTGCTTTGCCTAAATAGTAATCCATTGCATGATTTTTCATGAGGTTTTAAATTCAATCTCGTAGCAACGTTTTTACATTCTAAATATATATTTTAGTACGAGTACTAATAATTTTGATTAGTAATATTGTTTCAGTAAAAAAAATGTATAAAAAGCATGTTAGTCACTACAATGAGAGCATTGATGTTTTTGGTCTATTTACGGTAAGAATTATTAGCAACACAAGTATTAATTTTAATTTAAAAGCAATACAAGTACTCTTAATTTTTGTTTAATTTTTGGCCACAAAACAAAAATTGCTATATCTTGATAATAGCATGCTACGAATACTAAATAGTAGATAAAAAAGTACACATAACAAGTTATTATTAAGGGAAAAAAAAGTTATTCGGCTAAAAAAAATACTTATTATTTAAATGAGATAAAAATTAGTATTTTTATCGCTATTATTCTTTACATTATAACGACAAAAAAAAAAAAAAGTGGGTAAGAACTTCGGCACCTCGTAGGTGGTTCCCAGTTCCTAATATTATTAAAAAAAAAAATCAGGAATGTTGTTTTATCTTTATGGAAAAATGTGTATATGGCATGGCATGGCATGGCATGGCATAAGTATTTTCCAAAAGGAAGTGTTCCGAAAATAGAAGTCATAAATTCAAAGCCCTTTTATAGTTTAATTTTGTTCTTACTTACTAACTTTAATAGGCCCACTATATGGTAACTTTTGCTTTAGGTATCCAATGAAGCGTTTCTTTATTAATTATTAGCCTTTGCCTTGTGTTTGTCCCGTGAAGAAAAAAAAAGTTTTGTAATTTAACTTCTAAATCTTACTTCAAATTTAGGGTCGGTGCCGGCTCAATTTTTTTTAGGAGCTTTGGGCGAGCCATGAATTTTTCTTTCTCAATTTCTAACATTAATATATTCAATAAATTGAATATTCGAAAAACTAATACAATTCTTCGATTGAGCATGTTTTTCTTTTTGAATTTTTGACTAAAAATATTTTACTTCTCCAATTTTCGATGAAGCTTATTTCTCTTATCCACTCATGAGACTTGTGAGAAAATCAATTTAAAGAAATATATAAAAAAACAAAGAATGTGCAACACTTCCATGAATAAGTGTTAAAAGAAAGAAAAAAGTATTGCCGGGTACTTCAACTGATTTGGTAGATCGGCGGGCCAAACAAGTCCGTCCAACTGCAAATAAATTAAAATTGAAAAAACATAGGAGGGTTGAGATGGGCTTAGTGAGGTTTGACAACAGCAATCAATAACAATTTGTTTTAAAATGGGTATCACTAGAGCTGCACACGAGCCAATCGCGACCGATCGCGACTAAAGTCGCCAAAATCGCGAGTTGGCCGGTCGCGATGCGTCGTGGCGTGCCTGGTCGCGATGCGTCGCGACGTGGTCGCGATTTAGCGAGGAAGGACCAAAAAAAGGGCTGCGGCAAAAGTTATTTTTTGTTTCCAATGTTTAATTTTATTAGTTTTTATCCGAATTTAAGTATTAAATTATGTAAACTTATTATTTAAACTTTATTTATTTCAAAATTAATATTTTAGTATGTTATTATTGTGTAACATATTATTAATTTTAAATTATAAGTTAATTTTTAAGTTGTAATATATGTTAATAAGTATGTACGTGTACCATATTAATAATTATTAAAATTCTAAAACAAATAAGTAAATATGATAAAACAAGATATTAAAAAAAAAGTTGTATTATTCATTGTGAATATTACAATATGGTGGAAGAAGTTGTAAATATTCAGTGTAAATATTACAAGATGCCTCACTAAAACCTCTCTCGTAAAACTCTCTTTAGGGACATAAAACCAAGAGAGGAAAGAGCACATCATATTGGCGTTTACATTGCGTCACTCGGGGAACCAGTCGTTAAACCTTTGCGTCATAAGCTCTAGGTCGGTTGGCTCGGTCCGTTGGGCGATGGTGGGGTTGCGGAACATCCAATCGTTCAACACCACCGCTTGCTCGAGGTGTGTGGGAGTTGTTGACACCCTCCGGTCGTCGATTATATGCTGAGCCGAGCTGAACGCGCTCTCCGAAGCAACGCTGGAAATGGGGATGGACAGTATATCCCTCGCCATTCTCGCCAATATCGGGAATCTTTCCCGTTGATTCTTCCACCATCCAATCACATCGAACTCGACGGAGTCCTCGTCGATCCGCAGGCCGTAGTACCGCTTCAGTTCTTGCGGTGCACCGTCCATTTCCTCCGCTCGTGCCGGTGGCGTACCGGATCCCGATGATTCTCCGCGATCCAGTCTTTGCTTCAGTCTCCGGACAAATGCTAGGCCGGTCTTGGTTGGGCTTTCCATCACTGCCCTTTGCTCCGCCTCCACGTTAAACTGTGGGAACCGCCGGTCGTATTCACTGTAAAGTTCATAAAAAGCTTCATTAACAACCTTTATATAATCAGTGTAATCCACCCCTAAGTTTGTCCCGATTGCTGACATCAACGGCCCGAACGTAAGCATAATACGGGGATCCAAGATAGCACCGAAACAATACGAAAAAGGGGGTGGATCCCAATAACTTTTGAATTTTGCAACCATTCCCTCAATCATGGGCGAAATAACAGGGTCATTTGCGAATTCAGAAAAAGTGTTTGTAATTTCGTAAAGACCCGAAAGACCATGATTCAAGGAAGGTTGTCTTTGGTTCGAAAAATTTAAAGTAACAGCGTAAAAGGGTTTAAGGAATTGGGTGAATTTCTGGGCCGTTTCCCATTCTGCCTCCGTGATCCGCTCCGAGGCCTCTAGTTCGGTGAGGAGGAAAGCACTTAACGGTAACCTCTGTCTACAAACAACTGAAAGCATTAGATATGTAGAGTTCCATCGTGTATTGTTGTCTAAACCAAACTTATTAGCTTTATGATTGTGCTCTTTACAAAATCGTCTCCACCTAACGGTGGTTTGAGAATGCCGGATCCAATCGATAACGCCGCGTATTTTTTCAACGTGCCCTGAAATATTTCGTTCCCCCGTTCTAGCAATTAAATTAATGATGTGACAAGCACATTTTTGATGTAAAATATTACGAAAAGGAGAACCGGGCAAACTATTTTCTAAGATAGTAATAGCGGCGTTATTGTTTGCGGCATTGTCTAACGTAATAGAAATAATACGATTTTGCAAACCCCAATCATTGAATAATTCTATTAATTTATCGGAAATGTTTTTGCCGGTATGGCGACACTCGAATGGTGACATGTTTAAAAGTTTTTGACATGGAACCCAATCATCGTCGACGTAATGGGCGGTCAGACTCAAATAATCGTTAAGACTCGGACCGCTCCACAAGTCGGTGGTGAAAGCAACGTTTATGTTGGACATTTTAAAAAAATCGACCAAATAATTTTTTTGCATTTTGTAAGCATTTTCCATGTCCCTGGTATACGTCGTACGGGAAAACTATTCGTAAGACGGATTAACCCTTTGCATGTATTGTGTATGCGCAGGGTTTTCCACCAAACTCATCGGTGCGCCCGTAGACAGTAACCACTCGAGGGTCCATTTCCGTAAATTTTCGGTGGTAAGAGCACTTACCTGTGCTGTGTTTACCTCGTTACCGTCTCCGTAGCACGCTTTCTTATGTCGCGTCAAGTAGCCGGTTCCTTTGTCCCCCAACGCATCGAGGGTTTCATGGCACTTCTTGCACGTGGCGATCTTGATTCGAACACCGTTCTCCACCCGTCGTTCCTCGTGAAAATAATCCCACACCTTCGCTTTGTTTGGTCGTCCCCACAACAAGGCAGGAGGACTTTCCCTATTAAAAATATACGGGAGAAAAAAGGTTAACAAAATAAAAAAGGGTATTAATTTTACATGGATTAAATATTAATATTAATCATATTAATTAATTAAATTTCATATAGTTAATTAAAAGAGTTAACAAAATTAAAAATGGTATTTTCTATGTGTGGAAATCATTATCAAGCTCTTTTTGACGGAACTCCCCGGGGTTCCACGGCCAGATCGACTGGAAAGGATGCTATGATCTCGCTTTATGCCCAAGCTTTTCTAGACAGAACTCCCCGAGGTTCCCAGGCTAGCTTGGAGGAGATTGCAAAGCAAACCTTATTTAAAAACCAATCTTTCTAAGACACTGTATTCCATTAAGAACTTTATAATAATCACCACACATACAAATTACCATTTTTAATCCCGTTAACTTATTAAATCTCAAGAAAATCGTTTCTGAAGTGGAAGATCAGTCGGAACCGCAACCACAGAGCATACTAAGACTTTCAAGATACGTGACAAATTAATTAAATAAACTAAAATAATTAAACTATAATATTTATCGTAAAAAAATTAAACGAAATTAATTAATTAAGATAATATGATTAAATGATAATTAAATCTCAAGAAAATCGTTTCTGATGTGGAAGATCAGTAGGAACCGCAACCACAGAGCATACTAAGACTTTCAAGTGATTATTATTTAATAATTATTAATTATTAAAAATTAATTATTTTTTTTCAATTATTTTTTTTAATTATTATTTATTACTTATTAATTATTAATTATTATTTATTATTAAGTACTAACTTATTAATTAATAAAAAATTAATAATTAATGAAATAAAAAAAGGATTAAAGGTTATTACCCGGTAGAAGGACGTCGAGCTCGTCGAGGACAGGCAACGGAGGCTTCACCGCTATCTTGATTGGAAGGTTGAGGAGAACCGCGGTTGTACACCCCGATATTTGAACCACGGATCGAGGGCGGCGTTTGAAAGTCGTCGGGATCGGCATCGTGGGGAGGTTGAGTTTGGTCGGGATCGGCATCTTCGGGACCTTGAGGTTCGTCGGGATCGGCACCTTCGGGACCTTGAGCTCCGTATTCGGCACCTTCCCGTAACATGAGATTGAAAAAAGGATCGTTATTTCCCCCCTAGATTGAGCCACCGCGTCGACCAACTCTCGGGACACACGATCGGGATTGGCTTGGTGGTGGGCCAACGCCCGGACTAGACTAGGTCTTAGAGACCGTACTGTATCGTCGGGATAATTTGGATTGGGAGGGGAAGGGAATATTTCTGACGGTAGCATAACGGGAATGTAGTCGTCGGGACAAGGCTGCGATGTTCCCCCTTGTAGAAATTGGGGTTGCAAATTCCTGGCCGCCCTTCGACCCCCGGAACTACCGCCGCTTCTTCGAGACATAATGATAGAACTTTAGGAATTTAGAAAATTGGAACTTTGGAACTTTAGAACTTTGGAACTTTGGAGATTGAGAGTGGAAAAAACTTGGAGAGTTGAGAGAATTTGAGAGAGAGTTGAGAGATTGTTGGTGAGGAAATGAGGGAGGAAGATGTGGTATTTATAGGGTTTTAGGAGAGGGTGGGGTGGGTGAATAATTATTGTTGTGGGTGAAGAGGGTGAATAATTGTGAGGAGATGGTGGGTGAAAAGTATTTGAAATTTGAAATTTTAGGGTTGAAATTCGAGTAAAGTGGGTAATAATTGTGGTTGTGGAATAAAATTCGGGTAAAAAGTGTGTTATTTTTGCCCCAAAAGGACAAAATCACGCGGATCGCTGACGTGGCACGATCTGGGCCGTCGATCGCTTCACGCGGATCAAGCCCTGACGCGTCGCGACCAGAGCCCGAGATCGCGACGCGTCGCGACTTTTGCCGCGTGAATCGCGACGCGTCGCAACTGGCACTGTTCGCGTCGCGACGCGTCGCGTCGTCACTGGCGACGTCGTTTGCACAGCTCTAGCAGGGATCAATTTGAGGGTCAACGAGTTGTGACCGTCGGCCCATTAACTGAGCATAATATGTAGTCCATCCAAAACCTCTCTCTCTACTCTATCCAATGTGGGATTAAATTAGCATCTAAATTAAATACACAACGAATTATCACATCAAAAATCAAAACGCCATCGTTTTGTTCCCCCAAATCACCACATATAAAGTTATATACTAGAACTAGTAGTTATTTAGTACTAATTGATGTCATGATGTCATTAACATACGATTTTCTCTCTTAAGTGTTAATAATAGAGTTATTTGCGGCATAAATACCAATTATCTTTAAAAATTAATGATAAATTTTAATTTTCTTAGCCGGATAAAGTACTAAAATTCAGATATTATATATAGGCTTAATCGCGGCATCAGTATCCAACCTTAGGCTAACTGAGGCAGGGCAGATCCAAATTCATTTAATAGCGACTTAAGTATTAAAAGATGGATTATGTCCATGATTGACTAATGTCTATTAATCAAACGTTTCATGTAGCAGTCAAACATCTATGTGACATTGCCACAAGTTTCTACAATGGAATTTTGATATATTTTGAATTTTTAAATTTTATTATTTATTTTAATAATAAATAATTTTTAATTTGTTAGTCCCTCCATCTCTCTCTCTTCTCTCTCCCTCCCTCTCTATCTCTTTCTCTCCATTTACGGTGTGTTTCTAATGTTGTCTATGTACAGTGCATTTCTAATGGTGTTTATACATTGAAATTTCGAGCTCGGTCATCATCACCGTGTCGTTGAACATCTGTGGTAGCTTCACATTGTCACCCACGTTGCATTTTTAATATCGGCAAATGTGAAATGAAAAATATTGATCAACTAATGCTCTTTTTTTTAATCTTATAGCTTCAAAGTTTTTTTTTTCTTTTCATTACTCAATAAGATATGTTTTCTTAGAAAAATATTTTTAGAAGATACTATATATGACAAGGTTCTATGCCGTGTTGTAGAAAATTGGACGAATAATCGCTGAAATTAATATGCCACGTCTTTCGTTTTTCGACAAGAATTTGTGTGTTTTCGGTGCTTTTACGGATTTTTGACGAATTATCGTTGAAGATATGGGTTATTAGGATGAGAATACAGTTTTATTCATAGGGATAAAAAACAAAAACAATTACCTTTTAAATCTTAACTAGCATATAACTAGTATGTACGAGAAGTGAGTATGAATATTTGAATTTTATTGGTGTTTGTAGCTAAAATGGATCCCGGGGGTATCTTGGCGATTGAAGACGTAACAATTCATATTGACAGAGGTAATATCGATGTCGTCATATTCTCTAAAGACTCATATGTAAGTGAGCTATTCGCCTTACTTAGGTCTCGCTATCAAAGTAAGCTTATTCGAGGATTCTTTGTCAATATTTTCTTGTAAAACTATATCTAATTACATGTTTTTACTTATGCATCGATCTCGTCGTGTACTAATAAGAAGGGAATGTTGGATCTCCTTTCACATAATTCAGACCTTGTATGAATATCGAATCATATGCTCAGAATTGACTCTTATGAGTTCATTCGTCTTCATTCTATGGAACTAGCTGATAGAGTCATGATTGGTGAGTCGAGTCACCATAACAATACAAGATAGTAGTATTGAAAGGAATCATGAAATTTTAATCTATTGTTTTTTTTTCTTCAGTGATGGCAGAAGATGAAAACATTTGCAATCGACATCACACGGTTAAAATGGGGTTGATAAATTATGTCGTTCAATCCCTATCAGATAGCTATGTGGACCATATGTGGATGTGTGTCAAGAGGAAGATGGGTGAACTTCTCAAGCAGCGAACCATCCAACCTAACCTGCGTCCAATGCTGGAACGTAGGCAACCCATCCTGCCTCCATGACAGGAACACAGACAGCGCACGAGAGCAGTGCCGGCCCAACCTTTTTCGAGGCATTTGGCGAATCATTAATATGAAGTTTTTTTAGGGCCCGCAATATGGTATTTCGAGAGGTATACGGTATTGCAAAAGTTATGCAATGATAAAGACCGAATACATCCTGCAATAAACTATATTTTATAATTAAAGCGTGGATAGATTATCTATCAACACTTTAATTGTAAAATGAAACGTAGAGTCTTCATTGTTAACTTTATAATGACTAGTATTTGTATGGTATTGCAGGAACTATGCAGTAATTTATGAACATGTATGACTCATTTGTTCTAGTACATTATTGCAGGAGCTATGCAATGGTTCATTATAAAACTAAAAAACTAGGTAATGTTTTGCAATAAGGCTTTAATTATACATAGTAGACTACTCAAAAAATGGCCTGATTTTAAACCGAGGCGTTGGGCGACTGCCCAACTCGCTCATAGGTTAGGCCGGCCCTGCCGTTGCCTCGAAAACAGTCGTTCCAACGAGTTGTGGAAAAGCTTGGCGGTTTGGATAGTGACTATAAGTATCTACAACTTTAAATAAGTAAACATGTGTTTAATTATTTAGTTTAATAACAAAAATAACTTGCAGGAGTTGGCCGAAGAGTTTTCTTGTAAGGCATGGTCGTGGAAGGATTCACGGTCTGAACTTGGTGCAAGTCGGTCACCATTTGAACTCAATATTTTTTTGTGTTTTTTTATTTATTATATTATTATTATTTTGGTAAATCGTTAACTAACACTGATTTTTTTTTCTTCAGAGATGTAGAAGGAGAGGGGATTTTGGTCTGACATCGGCTCCACTCAAGAACAATGACAACCGAGCAAGAGAAGTGGTCAAAGACGATGTCGATAACAATGTCAATGGCAATATAATTCCATTGTGAAAAATCTATCAACAATACACAAAAAGCAGACCCAGGAGTAGCAAACTTTGAAATCAAACTCCCCATGATACATATTAACATGGCCTTTTATTTTAGATGGACTTGAGGTCATACATCCTCCATGCATATCGGGGGCTTCAGCGGCTTAAGTCCTCAACCTTAGACAAACTGAGGTGGGCCAGGTCCAAATCCAATTTAATAACGGCTTAAATATTAAAAGATGATTATGTCCATGATTGACTATTGTCTATTAATCAAACTACCATGTAGCAGTCAAGCATATACGTGACATTGCCAAATAAATAATTTTTAATTTGTGGGTCCCGCCATCTCTCTCTCTCTGTCTCCAACTAGACACACACACATAAAAAAACTCGATAAAAAGGCACGTCTTACATATAATATCGTAGTATTGGTACTTTTTCAGCTAAAATAAAACTTAAAACTTATCGTTACATTTTGAAGACAGTTGGTACTTGTGCCGTAAACAACCCTTAATAACATATGCCTAAAATTAAATAAAAATGTAAGTGGAGACTCTATCCAATTTAACAATACTTAGATGTAATTATTCCTATGTGGACCATTGGTAATGTGGGCTATTGATAAATAATTAATTGCACTCACCAATTAAATGAATGTCGATGAGTTTAAATCACATTGTATATAAAGATATAGTATAATATCAACATAATAATTATTAAAAGAATATATAAGAGGAGAATAGTTAGAAAAAAAGAAGTTAAATTTGTTGAAAAGCGACAATACGTTTAGTGATGTAATGATTGATCGGGATTATTAGTGAAAAAATTATTCAAAAATTCATTTTTTTATATAAATTAGTAGACCTCATCCAATTAACATTAGTTTTTTTTTTACTATTATCACCAAGTCAACAACACGAATCACGATGCTATGAAGAAAATTAACTGCGAATTAGAGAGAGAAAATGAGAAGGAAAATGAGAATTTATATTGTTGATGTTCTAAGAATCTGTGTTTACATCAAAGTTATTTTATGTTTATACGTTTAATCATTTGAATTTATTTGTTTGAATTTTTGTTTAAACACCGACAAAAATAGTAAAAACTTTTACCATAATTTTTTTAAGTTTGTTCATACCCATTCGATTTGAATACTTTTGCCGCTAATAATTAATTTTTTTAGAGTTCCAACAAAACTCGGCCCGTCATAACATGTTTAAAAACGAATAAATATAATTATATATATGAATATCAGCATTAAAAAATAATAACATATTAATTTATCGATAATATTATTTTTTACATGTTTTAATGTTTAATGTTATAAAATCAATGTATTGGTTTTATTATATAAAAAACGTTTATCAGTAAAAAAAACGTTTAAAAAAGCCAGCTTTAAGCCCACTGGGCCCATAGCATTTATCGATAATATTATTTTTTACATGTTTTAATGTATAATGTTATAAAATCAAGGGATAATTACGGCAAATATACCCAACCTTTGGTCAAACTTCCTCCCGTGTACCCAATTTTTAAAATTGGCGGCAAAAGTACCCAACCAGCGTTGACTGTGTCTTTGGCTAAAAAACGTTAACTTTTGCCGTTAGCATAGTACACGTGTCCGTTGCAATGACATATTTTTTCAATGTTGTTTAATATGTATGAAATTTGATTAGTTCATGTGTGTATTTTTGTAGATTATTTGCTGATTAATTTGTTGATTAATCTGATAGATAGATTAATTCAGTTAGTTTAACCATTAATTCAGTTAAAAATGATAGTAATAAATTTCGGGTGGCTTATGTGGCATGTACACGTGTACTATGCTAACGGCAAAAGTTAACGTTTTTTAGCCAAAGTCACAGTCAACGCTGGTTGGGTACTTTTGCCGCCAATTTTAAAGGTTGGGTACACGGGAGGAAGTTTGACAAAAGGTTGGGTATATTTGCCGTAATTTCCCTTAAATTCAATGTACTGGTTTTATAATATAAAAAACGTTTATCAGTAAAAAAACGTTTAAAAAAGCCAGCTTTAAGCCCACTGGGCCCATAGCATTTATCAGTAAAATGGCCAACGAGTGTTGACCAACCAACGAGAGTTGATGTGACAACTTGACGTTGGCGAACTTTGCTAATCGCATTTTTGTATATAAACACTTCAAAACATCTCTCATTGGTCGATGTGGGATTAAATTAATAATAATAATAATAATATAACAACAACGCAAACAAAGCTTCTTCGAGCTCCTCCTACGGCGGCTTCCGCACTATCCCTCTCCACCAACACACTCCTCTTCAAACCTCACCACCAGTCTCGACCCCTCCGCTTCGCCTTCCCTCCTCCTCTCCCCCTGAAACGCCACCGTTTCTTCTCCACGCCATGCTCTTCCTCGTCTCCTCCCACTGCCATCAACGAACTACCGCCGAGGCTCTCCTTCGCCTCGAACTTGCTTCGAAGTGGCCGGTTCCTGGGGAGCGAGGAGCTCGAGAAGCTCGCTCTTCTCGAGAGCTTCGAGTACTCCGAGGAGCTGGAATCGGGGTTGCTCTCGATCCGAGCCATGAGGGATGACCTCGTGGACCACACCGTAGCGCTTCTGGCCGCGTCCTTCAAGAGCTGCTGAGCCTTGGCTATCGCCGGACGAGCACTATCTGGTGCACGTCGTCGCTCTTCTTCAGCCCCGGTCCGTCATTGCCTTCTTCATCACCCTCTTGAATAAGTCCGCGTTCTGCTCCTCGAACCTCGCCCAGTTCCGTGCCACCGAGAAGTCGATCCTCACCTGGTGCTGCTGGCTGCTGAGAGTTCTCACACTCCTTGCGGAGCTTCCCGAGGGCACGACTGTCCTTGGTTATGTCCTTGTTAGGGCTGTAACCGGAGCGGAAATATTTATAATGTTTTAAGGCCTTTGTTTTAAATATATATAACTTAGAATCTTAATAGGGCACTAATAAGAAGTCAACGAAATCAATTTTAAGAGTTTAAACTCACTAGTTCTTTTATATTGGTATATAATTTATAACTTAACATAGTATGGATATTTGTTTAGTTATATATAGATTTTTTGTAACGTGTGAAGAAATCATATTCGTAATTTAACCTCTAAACTAGTTACGTTGCTTTATTATATGATAAGAAATAAAGAATAAAAGATTGGGCTATTATGGGCCATATGAGAATATTTTTTTATTTTTAAAAGAATTTTTATATTTCATAATATTTTTAGAGATATCCAGTGATTTTTTTTTTCTAATTATATATGTTTATGCCGTTAAATGGATCAAAAATTGTAGCGGCCCATGTCTGGGTAATGGGCCGGGGTTAGAGGCTTGACTCCCGCGCCTTCGTTGATATGCTTGAGGACATAAAAAGGACGGGGTTTGATGATATATAATGCTTCGCTGTCGTTACTATAGCGATGCTGCTTACGTATGCATATTTCAGAGATAAAGTCACCATGTAGTTCTGTAGCTAGCAATTACGATTACGTTGAGTTTCATTTCTTCGTTTTGTTAGGTAATTGTAGTTATGATTGCATTTCAAACTCCATCCAAACAAAATAGAAATGCAAAATAAAATACAAGCACGCGCACACGTAACAAAATAAAGTTTGGTTCACGAGAAAGATAAAACCAAAGCAATGAAATGACAAAATAGTAAACAAGCAACAAGCCAAGAACATCTTTCAAGCCGAATCTTCTAAAAAAAAAACTTTAACTACATTATTGTAACTTTTATTACGTATTCGTAACAAAAATGATATTTTCGTAACTATAATGACATCTTTGTAACTACTATTACAGTTTCATAATTCAATTAAACTGTAATTGTGATTTAACTGAATTTTTATACATAATTAAAATTATCATTTCGTAATTAAAATTACATTTCTAACTATAATGATATTTTTATAACTAAAAATACATAATTACTCATATTATATTGGGTTAATGAGAGAAATGCCCATTTCATTACAAACTTTTTTAAAAATTATCTAAAATTTTTAGTACAATTTAAAATGACCCATTTAGTGATTTGTGGAGTATTATACCCTCATTATCAATTACATATAATTACTCCAAATTTTCTTAATTAAGAATTTCCAGCAATATATTTAACTAATCTATATATATATATATATATATATATATATATATATATATATAAAAGCACAGTTTTTGAAGCATGATGTGGAAATAGAGAAGCTCCTATTTTAGAATCCTCTTGTTTTTCTAACACTCTTCATTTGTTATATGTAATATCAATTCCACTGACTTATTAAATTCCATTGCATACGAAGAAGCAATTATTTACTTTAGTAATATTTCTCTGGCATTAGCTCATTTAATTCAAAGTTAATATCATAAATAAATAAGATAGATTTCGATTCACTTTATAGCCATATATATAGTATGTACAGTTAGTTGAGTCATTTCTTCGAAAGAAATCCAAAGGGTGTTGTGCCTCATAGCATTCTATTACTTTTGTTTAAATGCAATCTTTATAAACAAGTGTTTTGGGATGTGAAAGTGAAACGATACGTTTCCAGACCATAATAAAACTCTCATCCCTCCACGGTTCCCTCTCTAAACCTCCAAAACCACAACACCGATGACTCTTTTCGGAATTGGAGACGGCAACTCGTCCAGCATGCGCACGCCTTCTTCGACTCCAATCGGAGTCGCTAGTACTTACCCTCACACGGAGAAAGGTACCTCCACTCTGAGACATGTTGGTTCAGTTCTTGATGAAGCTTCTGCAGCTCTGCCTCGGTTCTCTTCAATACTCAGTGGTAGGTAATGTTGGTTGTTTCTTCTCTGCATGCAGTTTTGTCGAGCATAGCTTTAACACATATATTTATGTTTCTTTTCCGCTGGAAGTCGTACGATTTATAATTTGTGATAATAAAAGGTATGCAATGTTGAAATTCATCCTCAATGATAGGGGTGAACAAGCGGGTATTCGGTGCGGTTTTTGACAAATAATAGCCCGAATACCGCATTTCGGTATTTTAGAAATGATAACCGAATACCCTATTTTTAAAGATGAAAACCGCATTTACCGTATAATCGGTATTCAGTGTTCGGTTGCGGTCTTATCGGTTTTTTGCCCACATTTACCGCTTTTAAATTAATATCCACATCTCCATAGACTGACTACTAATATTACACGTAAACATACTACTAAATATTAATATTATAAATTATTACACATAAACGGATTACTAAATACTAATATTACACAATATTACACCGAGAGATTAGATAAGAAAAATCTTTTTGACGTGTTGGTAGGTATGGTAAATAGAATATAATAAATATAATATTAGATTTAGTTAAAGCGGTAAAACCGGGTAAGCGGTTGCGGTTTTCACATTAAAACCGAAAACCCCGTTTTAACCTAATTCGGTATTCGTTTTTTTTCTCGGTATATTCGGTTCTAACCACTTTAATAGCGGTTGCGGTTTAATCGGTATCGGTTTGATCGGTTTTCGGCTAAAAATTCGGTTTACGGTTTCTTTTGTTCACCCCTACTCAATGATGTTAAAAATGCTTCTTTATTTAATAAAGTTCATTGAATTTGAGGTTGGAAACAGTTAAAAATATGAGTTTAGGTATGAAGAATATGTTTTTTATTTTTATTTTTTATATTTGATTTAGGTTTCTTCATAGTTCATTAAAAATGCTTTTTTGATAAGTGTAATTTTAGTTATACATATGTAATTTTGAGAAATAATATTCTTAATTTAATAAACTTTTTAAATTAATTACTTTTTAATAGGTGTAAGTTTCGTTATATATATGTAATTTTGAAAAACACATTATTTTAAAACACCTCAAAATTATATATTTCTACTTCTTAATATGATATCCAACGATAATTTTTATAAGTCCATCGGAGTCTAAATTTAAATTTACGAAATTTTATTTAAAAATCAATTATATAAATAATATGTTAAAAAACGTGTAAAGGGAGAGTGAGGAGGGAGACAAGATAGAAGAACGGGAATTTGAGAGAATATGATAAGAGAAACGAGTATAAAAGGATTAAATGAAATTATGGGTTATATTTATATAAAAATTTACACAAAAATAAATATTTTACTTAGATTATAATACGTTGGGAGTGTTTGAGTGGGCTGCTTTGAAGCCCAGTGGGCCCTTAGAATTTATCAGCAAAATGGCCAACGAGTGTTGACCAACCAACGAGAGTTGATGTGACAACTTGACGTTGGCGAACTTCGCTAATCGCATTTTTGTATATAAACACTTAAAAACATCTCTCATTGGTCGATGTGGGATTAAATTAATAATAATAACAACAATAATAATAATAATAATATAACAACAACGCCTTCTTCGAGCTCCTCCTCTGGCGGCTTCCGCACTCTCCCTCTCCACCAACACTCTTCTCTTCAAGCCTCACCACCAGTCTCGACCCCTCCGCTTCGCCTTCCCTCCTCCTCTCCCCCTGAAACGCTACTGTTTCTTCTCCACGCCATGCTCTTCCTCGTCTCCTCCCACTGCCATCGACGAACTACCGCCCAGGCTCTCCTTCGCGTCGAGCCTGCTTCGAAGCGGCCGGTTCCTGGGGAGCGAGGAGCTCGAGAAGCTCGCTCTTCTCGAGAGCTTCGAGTACTCCGAGGAGCTGGAATCGGGGTCACTCTCGATCCGAGCCATGAGGGACGATCTCGTGGACCACACCGTAGCGCTTCTGGCCGCGTCCTTCAAGAGCTGCTGAGCCTTGGCTATCGCCCGACGAGCACTATCTGGTAACGTCGTCGCTCTTCTTCAGCCCCGGTCCGTCATTACCTTCTTCATCACCCTCTTGAATAAGTCCGCGTTCTGCTCCTCGAACCCCGCCCAGTTCAGTGCCACCGAGAAGTCGATCCTCAACTGGTGCTGCTGGCTGCTGAGAGTTCTCACATTCCTTGCGGAGCTTCCCGAGGGCACGACTGTCCTTGGTTATGTCCTTGTTGTGATCCGGATGATATATATATATATATATATACTCTAATATTTTCATGCATTTTGATGAATTAATATATTATTATGATTAATTTATAACGAACCTTTGTCTTGTCTTGTGCCGTTGTCACTTTTCGAGTATATATGTTCCATTTGTTTAATTGATAATATAGTACTGTTGAAATTTTTATTAACGTGATTGCATAATATATATAATGTTCTAAGTCCTTTGTTTCGCATATTGAGTTTGAATCAAGGTTTTAAATACCGCTTGTCGATATCGTTTTGCAATTTCCATTTTACGGACATATCGTTTGCCGATGGGCAAATCGAAAAAAAAAAAGGACATGCCGCATGCTGAAAATACTGCCTATTTTTCATGGGCATACCGCATGCTGATGGGGATTTCGACGGATTTTTTGGAAAATATTTTTGAGTATTTAGGCAAGATATTTATATAGATTCAAAATTACATATTTAAAATATACAAGACATAATTGTATATAATAACACATTTGCAACTTAAATATGAAGGTGAAATGTATAATATTAAGTCGCTTTATTAGTTGAAGACTTGAAGTGTATAATATTAAGTTAATTTATTAGGTCAAGTGAAATACGTAGGTTGTATAATATTAATTGAATACGAAAGAGTCCCATATTGCTAGATTACATGAGTTTCGAATGGTTTAAATACCAAAAATTTGGTAGCTTTGGCTTGCTCTGTCGCTTCAATAATCTCTCTCTCCAAACAAACTCTGAGATATATTTTGTTTTTTCCGTATTTCAAATTCATATATATAAATATATATCATGTGATTGGCAAGAGATTTATATATATAATATATATATATATATATATATATATATATATATATATATATATATATATCAGATTCATATATTATATCTCTCCAAACAAAGTCAATCTTCCGTTTCGTAAAGGTTGTTATTTCGGTGGCTATGGAAGCTTCAGGAAATGCCTGTGATCCGTACAGGAATTCTCTCCGGGGAACACGGCGAACGACGCCGTGCTCGACGACAGTGTCGTAACCGGCAATGGCGATTCGTTTTTCGGTGATAAGTCTAGATCTCAACGTGCTGGAAGAGATTGTTGCCGCCCTAAATCTCTTGTGATTCCCTCTCTCGATGGCACTGGAGTTCTCCCAGCTGGTTCCGACGAGGTCCTCTCTAGGCACCATCTCGCCCCGCTCTGTCTTCTATCTCGTTAGCGCGGCGCATTTCCCTGGAGCCTTGCGTCGCCGAAGCCAGCAGCGAAGGCGACCCAGCGGAGGTTTCGATTCGTATAAGCGGAGGAACGAGGAAAGACACTTTTCTCTTCTCTCTTCTCTTGGTTTGTTCATCCCATCTCGTTACCCTCTATATCTTCTCTTGTTTCGTTTCTGCACAGACGTCGGCAATGTTCTGCAGTTACGATTACGTTGCATTTCGTTTCTTCGTTTTGTTAAGTAACTGTAGTTACGACTGAAATTTCAAACTCCATCCAAGAAAAAATACAAATACAAATGCAAAATAAAAATACAAGCACACACACATGAAGTAAAACAAAGTTTTGTTAAATAGAATGATAAACTAAAGTAATGAAATGACAAAATAGTAAACAAGCAGCAAGTCAAGAATGCGTTTCAAGCTGATTCTTAGAAGAAATATTTAATTACATTACTGCATCTTTAATTATATTTTCGTAACTATAATGACATTTTTGTAACTATTATTACAGTGTATGATTTTTAAACGTAATTAAAATTATAATTTCGTAATTAAAATTACATTTTCCTAACTATAATGATATTTTTATAATTAAAATTACGTAATTATAATTTCTTTAGCGTAATTAAAATTACACGTGTCTAGTAATTTAACTAATTTTTATACATAATTAAAATTATTGTTTGAGGTGAGCAAAAAGAGAAAATAGTGAATTAGATTGAGGTGAGCAGGGAGAGAATCGAGTGAATTAAAAAAAATACAAATGCAGAGATGGAAGGAAAAAGTTTAAGGCTACGAACGAGGTGGTGTATTTGTCTTGCTAGAAAATAGGAATTTATTTGGTATTTTTTCGAATTAAAAAGTTTGAAGCTACGGTTAAAGTTTTTTATGCATTAATTGGTTAGTTCTAACGATGCTACAATAAAGGGACACTAAATATAAATAAATCGATTTATCGTTTCTTATTAAAAAAGATTAGTCAAATAAACAATTTGCTAAAAGTTATTAATTGGAAAAATTTGAGTAATTATACATAATTAATGATGAGGGTATAATTGTCCGCGAATCACTAAATGGGTAATTTTAAATTGTATTAACTTTTTGAGAAATTTTGAAAAAAAAGTTTGTATTGAAATAGGCATTTCCCTCATTAGCCCATATGTAATTTTTTACCGGTAGTAGGAAATTTATATTTTTGTAATTTAGTTACCTATCTGTAATTAAAGTTATATAAATGAAATCTTAGTTACATATATGTATATTTTAGTTACTTAGATATAATTTTATTTCATATATGTAAGCTTATTAATTTGTATGTAAACATATTATGTAATTTAATTACTCATATATAGCCAAAATTACATAATGTAATTTTGTATACAGCATGAAGTCAGTGGCGGAGCTCCATGTACACCAGTGAATGCATGTGCATACGCTCACTTAAAACAAAAAAAAATATTATTCAAGATTTGAGTCGACTCTTCCCATTCACTCTCCGTTCTTGACTCGATAAATATACTATACTATTATTTGAAAAGTAATATTATATATTTATGTGCCTAATAGATGCTTTAATATAATTGTTTATTATTTTTGTTTGTTTACGTATCTGAAAAAAAAAATCGATTAAATATGCTATGTGCTTCGCCTGAAATGAAAGTCTGGCTACGCCACTTCATGAAGTTCATCGCGAAAGACTAAAAAATCTGAATTCTTAATTTAGTATTAAAATACTATTACGTAAGATAAATTATTTAACACTCAAACTCTTAATTTTATAAACTTTTTAATTTAATTACTTTTTAATATATGTAATTTTAGTTAGTTATATATACGTAATTTTGAAAAACACATTATTTTAAAAACACCTCAAAGCTATATATTTCCACTTATAATTGGATTCATATCTTATTTAGATATCCAACGATAATTTTAATAAGTCTATTGGAGTTTAAAATAAAAATTATGAAGTTTGTCTAAAAAATAATTGTATAATTGAAATTTTAAAAAAAAAACGATTAAATAAAGCTATGTGCGTATTCTTATTTAGATATCCAACGATAATTTTAATTTCTATTGGAGTTTAAAATAAAAATTATGAAGTTTGTCTAAAAAATAATTGTATAATTGAAATTAAAAAAAAAACGATTAAATAAAGCTATGTGCGTATTTAAAAAAAATAAAAAAATTATACATAGTTAAATATTTTGTTAATTTTATTTAAATTACGTACGTTGTGGAGGCTAAGGGTGTGTTTGTTTGCACTTAATAGACCTCTTAATCTTAATGGGCCAGACTTAAGTCTATTAAGTGCATTTGTTTTTTTCTTTTTTAAACATCTTAATGCATCTTTTTACCTCTTAATGAATCAGATTTGCAAAAGTAACTTAATGGCATTCAGATTCTCTCTCCTAATTACTTTCTTAACAAAAAACTTCAAAACTCCATAACTTTATTTCTATATCTCCAATGGAGTCATAAAAAATATCATTGGAAAGCTTGAGACAAGACGAATCCAATGATAGGTGGAAAGATATATTTTCGACGTTTTAAAAAAAATATGAATTTTGTTTTTTTAATAAAAATATATTAAAATATAAAATTATCTTAAATTTATAACTAAAAGTTAGAAAATATATATTATTAGTTCATATATTTAAAATTTTATATATAATTTTACGTTTTATAAATATAAATTTACAAATTTATTGATATAAATAAATCAAATAATCATTAAAATAAAATATATATAAAAATTGATTATAAAAAAATGCTATTATATGATAGAATTTTCCTATAATGTATCATTTTCTAGTTGAAGTATTTAAGAAAATGTATTATATTAAAATTTATTATAAATTATTATTATTATTATTATTATTAGTGTTATTATTATAAAAAAATCAATTAGTGTTTAAAAAAATTATTTACATTTCATCAGATAATTAAATTAATTTTATGTTTGAATTTTTATTTAAAAAAATAAGCATTTATTAAAGCTAAAAAAAATTAGTTCGAAAAAATAAAGATGCATTCAGATCTGTATTCAGATCTAAAAAACAAACAGACTTAATTTGTATTCATTCAGATTCAGATGTCACATCTTAATATTCAGATTTGCATTCAGATTCAGACGTCTTAATCTTAATGTAAACAAACACACCCTAAACAAGCCCGCTCTAAATTCAGATTCAGATGTGCTCTAAATTCAGATGTCACATCTCAGATTCAGACGTCTTAATCTTAATGTAAACAAACACACTCTAAACAAGCCCGCTCAATCTTAATGTAAACAAACACACTCTAAACAAGCCCGCTCTAAATTCAGATTCAGATGTGCTCTAAATTCAGATGTCACATCTTAATATTTATGGGCAGGCAAAATGGCCAACGAGTGTTAGACCAACCAACGAGAGTTGATGTGACAACTTGACGTTGGCGAACTTTGCTAACGCATTTTTGTATATAAACACTTCAAAACATCTCTCATTGGTCGATGAGGGATTAAATTATTATTAATAATAATAATAATAATAATATATCAATAACGCAAACAGAGCTTCTTCGAGCTCTTCCTATGGCGGCTTCCGCACGCTCCCTCTCCACCAACACTCTCCTCTTCAAGCCTTGCCAGTCTCGACCCCTCCGCCTCGCCTTCCCTCCTCCTATTCCCATGAAACGCCACCGTTTCTTCTCCACGCCATGCTCTTCCTCGTCTCCTCCCACTGCCATCGACGAACTCCCGCCAAGGCTCTCCTTCGCGTCGAACCTGCTTCGCAGCGGCCGGTTCCTGAGGAGCGAGGAGCTCGAGAAGCTCGCTGTTCTCGAGAGCTTCGAGTACTCCGAGGAGCTGGAATCGGGGGGTCGCTCTCGATCCGAGCCATGGGGGACGACCTGGTGGACCCAACCGAGGCGCTTCTGGCCGAGTCCTTCAAGAGCTGCTGAGCCTTGGCCATCACTCGACGAGCACTATCTGGTGCACGTCGTCGCTCTTCTTCAGCCCCGCGACCGCCATCGCCTTCTTCACCGCCCCCATTGTCCTCTTGAATAAGTCTGCGTTCCGCTCCTCGAACCTCGCCCGGGTCAGCGCCTCCGAGAAGTCAACCCCGTCGAACTAGGCCTTGATCTCTACCCTCACCTGGTGCTGCTGAGAGCTCTCTTGGCCCTCTCACACTCCTTCCGGAGCTTCCCCATCGAGGACATCCTTGGTTATATCCTTGTTGTGATCCGGATGATATATATATATATATATATATATATATATATATATATATATATATATATATATATATATATATATATATATATATATATATATATATAGGGAAACTTCAATTTGTGTGCCCGGTTGAACATGTATTTTCGGAAAAGTACCCCATTTTGTTAAATTACAAATATATGCCCCAAATCAGATTTTTAACCCAAGCATGAGTTAACTTAACCCAACCAAAAAAAAGAAAAAAATAAATCAATTTTGATTTTTTTCGACCTCCCCATTTCGCCCCCCGCCCTCAGCCACCATCTCGAAGAAACGAAAAAAATTCAGAGATTTCGGGCAAAATCTTGGCGATGAAGCACCTTCTCCCTCCCCTTTTCCCTCTGCCTTCGTTTCAGGCCAGAATCGCCTCCGTCTGTGGCTTCGTTTCTGCTCACCGGAAACCCAGGTGAACCTCCTCCGTCAAGCCCTCACCTCCGTCTGTGCCTTCGGAAAGTGGAGGTGAAACCCAGCTCCCTTGTTCGTTCGTCACCGCTCCGCGCCAGGTCTGCGCTCCGGCCTCGCCTCCGACCCACGGCCAGCTTCCTACTCGCCTCCTCTGGCAATTTCGGAAACTAAGGTGTGAGCTCGTGTTTTTTCCCGATTTAGGTTTAACGTCGTCCTATTCCCGGATAATCGTTCTGGTTTGCAATATGCTGTCGAATTGTTGGTAGGAAACAATGTTTATAGCAATTTTTTGATACAAAATTGTCTACTTTGAATGCACACAAACTGTTTGTGAATATGCCTCTATTAGAAAATCTGGGTTAATTCACACAAAATCCCACGGAATCTGATTATGCTTGTATTTGTTAATTGTAGCAATGAATATTTACTTGCAATATGGCGGTGAGTGGGTTGTAGCCGGGTCCTCTTGGGTGTACCGTGGGGGTAAAGGGCATTGTTTTCCCGCAAACGAGAACATAACTTACGAAGAGTTTTGCGATTTGTTGTACAAGGAACTTCGGATTGATCCAACGGTCTACGATTTGAAGTTTGAATTAGCATCCGAAATTGTTGGAGCTCCACCGGTGACATTGAGTTCGAAGTGCACAATAATGAAGACGGTCCACTTAAGCAACGATATATTGTATGTGAAACACGGTACTAAAAGCATTGATATCTTGCCGACGATGTTTTGTGAAGTTGATAAAGGATTGGAGAGTCCATTTGTTGGTAGTTCCCGTGGTAGTGCAAATATCAAGATTCCACAATCCGCCGACCGCCTTGAGAGTTTGGTAGAAGAAGAAAACCATGCCGTGGATTTAGATGTGGACGATGTTAACCTCGAATTGCCTACAAGTATGGAGGGATTGGATGTCTCAAAGTCGGCAACGTGCACTCCGAGTGAAAGCAAGTCAAAAGTACGGGGTGGTCCGTCGTGGATTGATCCTAGATTTTCTTGTGAAGATTCGAAGACGTTTACCGATTTTAAAGCACCGTCCATTCAAGCCTACGAATTTGATAAGGGTAAGACCTTTCTTAGCTTGGAAGATTTGAAGTTTAAAGTAAAAAGATATGCGATGGAACGTTCGTTCGACTTTCGTGTACACAAATCCGCATCGTGGGTGTGGTACGTGAAGTGCGTTGAGGATAAATGTACTTGGAAATTGAGAGGAAAAGTAATTAAAAATTCACCGTCGTTATTCAAGATCGTTTCTTCAACTCAAGAGTACACATGTGGTCTCGATCGTAGTACGTCAAACTGTAGGCAAACTGCACCTTCGGTAGTCGGGCTTCTTATGAAGGACCGGTTTTCTCCACAAAGTAGTGCAATTTATGCTCCAAGGTAATCCACATTAACAGTTTTTGCCTAAACATAAATAGTTTTTGCCTAAACATAAATAGTTTTTGTTATACAGATAAATAGTTTTTGCCTAAACATAAACAGTTTTTGTGTAGCCCAAAATAAAATAAATCAACATAAACAGTTTTAGTTTAACCCAAAATAAAATAAATCAACATTAATAGTTTTTTCCTTAACATAAATACTTATTGGCTAAACATAAACAGTTTCTGTTTAGCCCAAAATAAAATAACTCAACATAAATAGTTTTTGCCTTAACATAAATACTTTTCGCCTAAACATAAACAGTTTCTGCCCAAAGATAAACTGTTTTTGCCCAAACATAAACAGTTTTTGCCCAAACATTAAACAGTTTTGCGTCGTAGTTTTGCGGTTACTAATCTATGTCCTTTTTACCTCAAGGAATTTGCAAGATGACATGAAGAAGCTTTACGGCGTGGAGATGTCTTATCACAAGGCCTGGAGATGCAAAGAAAAGGCGCTTGGTTACTCGATGGGCACCCCGGAAGAATCTTATTCGAAGTTACCAAAGTGGTTGCACATGTTAAAGCAGAAGAATGAGGGAACGCTGACAGATTTTAAGACCGACAAAGATGGACGTTTCAAATCTGCTTTCTTCGCCATTGGATCTTGTATACGGGGGTTCAAATCACTGCGTCCGGTAATTTGCGTCGATTGCACTTTCATAAAAAGCAAGTACGGCGGACAGTTGGTGGCTGCGGTAGGATTGGATGCTACCGAGCAATTGTTCCCGCTGGCCTTTGCTATAGTGGATCAGGAAAACAAGAAATCGTGGGTTTATTTCATGAAGCAGTTAAAAGTTGCAATTGGGAAGATAGCAGACCTTGTTTTTGTGAGTGATAAGCATCCTACCCTTATATACGCAATCGAGACTGTTTTCCCGGAGGCATATCATGGTCACTGCTACGCACATGTTAAAAGAAACATAAAATTCCAGTTCAAAAGTGAGGACAGTACCAATCTTGTGTATTGTGCTGCTTACGCTTATACTCTTCGAGAGTATAACCATCACATGAATGATCTTCAGATCTCGTTTCCTGATGTACACAAGTACATGATAGAGATGGGGCCTGAGAGATTGAGTCGAGTCAACTTTGGTGGTACAAGGTAATTCTCTATTTAAACAGTTTTTGCCCAAACATAAACAGTTTTTGCCCAAACATAAATAGTTTTTGCCTTAACATAAACAGTTTTTGCCCAAACATAAATAGTTTTTGCCTAAACATAAATAGTTTTTGCCTAAACATAAACAGTTTCTGTTTCCAAAATTGTTTATACTCTTGTTGTTTTATTATTGGCAGGTACGATTACATGACTAGCAACTATTCAGAAAGTTTGAATAATGTCTTGAAAGAGGCCAGGACCTATCCTGTTACAAACATGCTTGAGTACATGCGGTATACAACCCAAAAGTGGTTCTACGAGAAGCGGGGAAAAGCGGAAAAGACAAGGACGACCTTGGTGAAAACAAGGGAAACTGTGTTGGCACAAAACAAACATGCGGGTGCACGGTTACAGGTTAATCCCATTAGTACTATGGAATTCAAGGTTGTAGATAGCGAGGGAAGTTTCATTGTTAATCTTACTTCTCGTACATGCGAGTGCGGAAAATTCCAAGAAAATGTCATGCCTTGCGTTCATGGAGCCGCGGCATGCGAGTTTCGTAAATACGGAATCTATGAATACTGCTCGCCGCACTACTTTACGGAAATGTACAAACGCACATACGAAGGCTTGATTTACCCTCCAGGTTAGATGCAATTAATTTACCAAAATTCGTCCAACCATAAAGTCTTATGTTTGATTTACCATGCAGGTGATGAGATTAACTGGGATCTTCCGGAAGAACTGAAAGACGTTCAAGTCGGACTTCCAGAAGCAAAACCACAATCAAAACGTCCGAAGAAAGGGAAAGGTGGAAGACCGCAAAAGAAGCGCCGCCTTTCACTTGGTGAAACTCTCATTGTACACAGCAAGTGCTCGAAATGCGGTACTCGGGGCCTTAACCGTGCAACATGCAATGCGCGTACGTAGGAATAAACAATTTCTTTATTATGTATTAAATAGTTGCGATAATGTTATCAATTTTGTTACTATGTAGGACATGTTGAACATGATGTTGACTATTTTGTTGTTATGTTGAACTATTTAGTTTTTGCCTTTAACATAAATACTTTTTGCCTAAACATAAACAGTTTTTGTTTAGCAAAAAAAAAAAAAAAAATCAACATAAATAGTTTTTGCCTTAACATAAATACTTTTTGCCTATACATAAACAGTTTCTGGTTAGCCCAAAATAAAATTACTAAAAACATAAATAGTTTTTGCCTATACATAAATACTTTTTGCCTATACATAAATAGTTTTTGTCGAACACATAAATATTTTTTGCCTAAACATAAACAATTTTTGTTTAGCCCAAAATAAAATAAATCAACATAAATAGTTTTTGCCTTAACATAAATACTTTTTGGCTATACATAAACAGTTTCGGTTAGCCCAAAATAAAATTACTCAACATAAATACTTTTTGCCTATACATAAATACTTTTTGCCTATACATAAATAGTTTTTGTCGAACACATAAATATTTTTTGCCTAAACATAAACAGTTTTTGTTTAGCCCAAAATAAAATAAATCAACATAAATAGTTTTTGCCTATACATAAACAGTTTCTGTTTAGCCCAAAATAAAAT
This sequence comes from Parietaria judaica, assembly GCA_954871525.1. Lineage (NCBI taxonomy): Eukaryota > Viridiplantae > Streptophyta > Magnoliopsida > Rosales > Urticaceae > Parietaria > Parietaria judaica. Next base: position 44,686,278 of record OX940861.1, read on the forward strand.
AACTCAACATAAATAGTTTTTGCCTATACATATATACTTTTTGCCTCAACATAAATAGTTTTTGCCTTAACATAAATACTTTTTGCCTAAACATAAACAGTTTTTGTTTAGCCCAAAAAAAAAAAATCAACATAAATAGTTTTTGCCTTAACATAAATACTTTTTGCCTATACATAAACAGTTTCTGGTTAGCCCAAAATAAAATTACTCAACATAAATAGTTTTTGCCTATACATAAATACTTTTTGCCTATACATAAATAGTTTTTGTCGAACACATAAATACATTTTGCCTAAACATAAACAGTTTTTGTTTAGCCCAAAATAAAATAAATCAACATAAATAGTTTTTGCCTTAACATAAATACTTTTTGCCTATACATAAACAGTTTCTGTTTAGCCCAAAATAAAATAACTCAACATAAATAGTTTTTGCCTATACATAAATACTTTTTGCCTCAACATAAATAGTTTTTGCCTTAACATAAATACTTTTTGCCTAAACATAAACAGTTTTTGTTTAGCCCAAAAAAAAAAAATCAACATAAATAGTTTTTGCGTTAACATAAATACTTTTTGCCTATACATAAACAGTTTCTGTTTAGCCTAAAATAAAATTACTCAACATAAATAGTTTTTGCCTATACATAAATACTTTTTGCCTATACATAAATAGTTTTAGCCTAAACATAAACAGTTTTCGTTTAACCCAAAATAAAATAAATCAACATAAATAATTTTTGCCTGACCATTACCGAAACTACATAAACATTGTTTTTCACTGACCATTACCGAAACTACCCCAAAAATGGTAAATGGTCCTAGCCGGTTATCAATCTTCACTAGCTTTCGCGCTTTCAAAAATCCGAAGCAACGATCGAACAGTCTCACGAACCTCAAGTAGAATGTTTTCCTGCACGTAACAATGTAAAGTCTGTTTATAAAAACTGTTTAAAAACTGATTAAAAACTATATAAAAATTGTTCAAATTGTACCATTTCTACGATTTTCTTTGCTTGTTCATCGATCTTCTTGGCTTGTTCGTCGATCTTCTTTGCTTGTTCATCGAGCTGGTCCTTCAAATTGGGAACGGGACCTTCGTGGTGCTCGGGTTGTTTCGGTCCGCTTGCTTCCTGTGGGTTCTCTCCTTCTTCATAGTTGTCCTTCTCAACTTCCTTGACCGTAAACTCAAGTACTTGGATCTACAAACAAAATAATTTATGAAAAAAGTTAGCAATTAAAAACGTATCAAAATAAACAACCAAGAAAATGGGAACAAATCAACGTACATTGCGAGACTTGAAGAATGATTTCGCCGTCTTGAAATTGTTGATATCCGGAAATATACTGAGCGCCCAATGCAATAGTGGACGGTGATATGCGTGGAAAGTGTAATTCGGATATACGGTATTGCCCGATTTTTGCATTTTCTTTACTTTCTTGCTCCAGTCGAAGTTCCGAACAAAAGACAAAAGTTGGTTCCACCCGATGTTACCCCAAGGTTTGGCCGAATAATCCTCTAGATGGCGAATAATATACGTTGTTGGCGGGTTAGTTCTTTGGCCATCCACGCCAAGTAACACCCCCTCCATCAGTAGAAACAATCCGAGCAGGAATCTAAGAGAGGGGGCAAGGTCTTCCGTCAAAAAATCTGAAAACAATTGATTCCACGTCCTATTTTCAAGGTTAGACACACCTTTCACAGGTATCCTAGGTTCGGCTCTAAACTCCGTTTCGTAGGCAAGACCGGTTATGGAACAAAACTCACGGATTCCGAACTTTCTTATCACGCCGCCAAAATTAAACCATAGCTCTTCCGAGGCTCCATAGCTCGGAACTCGGCGTAGCATGATTTGGTGGATCAAACCACTAGGGGCCGGGGGGTCAAACGTGTGGAACAAGTAACTGAAACGCCGTTCAACGTCATGGTTCATAGCATCATTTGCCACCAAGGCGTCGACAATTTCCATCGTTCTTTTTGAAGACGGGCACCACACTTGGGCTGATCTCCATAAATTTTCCGGAAAAATGTATGCCATCCCTGCAACAAAATTTCATCTCTAATCAAGCCCTAATTGAGGAATATCATCAAACATATTGTGCGCAAAACCCACCTCCAAAATGCCCAAAATCTAAACCTGTAATCCGAAAGACAACCTCAAACCTCAAGCCCTAATCGAAGTGCCCAAAACCTCTCTCCTAGTAACTAGCGAGTAAGAAAAATCGGTGAAGATTGAACCTTAAAGTGAGAAGATGGCAGCGCGGAGGTCGGAGCCGTTGAAGGCAGGGAGGTCAGCGGGGGGTGAACGCACAGAGGAGAGAGCGTGAGGAGCTTCGAACCCTAAATCGAAGCCTTCTTCCTCCTCCCGACTGAGGCCGACTGAGAGCGAGAGAGAGGCTGAGGGGAAGGACTCTTCGAGATGGTGGCTGAGGGCGATTGAGAGCGAGAGAGAGGCTGAGGGGAAGGACTCTTCGAGATGGTGGCTGAGGGCGTTGTGGCCGTTGTGGTTCTTCGCGAGGGAGAGTTCGAACACTATTAACATAAAATTTCGAAATTGATTTATTTTTTTCTTTTTTTTTTGGTTGGGTTAAGTTAACTCAGGTTAGGCAAAATCTGATTTGGGGCATATATTTGTAATTTAACAAAATGGGGTACTTTTCCGAAAATACATGTTCAACCGGGCACACAAATTGAAGTTTCCCTATATATATATATATTTATAATGTTTTAAGGCCTTTGTTTTAAATATATATAACTTAGAATCTTAATAGGGCACTAATAAGAAGTCAACGAAATCAACTTTAAGAGTTTAAACTCACTAGTTCTTTTATATTGGTGTATAATTTATAACTTAACATAGTATGGATATTTGTTTAGTTATATATAGATTTTTTGTAACGTGTGAAGAAATCATATTCGTAAATTAACCTCTAAACTAGTTACGTTTGAAAAGAAATAAAGAATAAGAGATTGGGCTATTATGGGCCATATGAGAATATTTTTTCTATTTTGAAAAGAATTTTTATATTTCAGAATATTTTTAGAGATGTCCAGTGATTTTTTTTCTAGTTATATATGTTTATGCCGTTAAATGGATCAAAAATTGTAGCGGCCCATGTATGGGTAATGGGCCGGGGCTAGAGGCTTGACCCCCGCGCCTTCGTTGATATGCTTGAGGACATAAAAAGGACGGGATTTGATGATATATAATGCTTCGTCGTCGTTACCTATAGCGATGTTGCTTACGTACGCATATTTCAGAGATAAAGTCACCATGTAGTTCTGCAGCTAGTAATTACGATTACGTTGAGTTTCATTTCTTCGGTTTGTTAGGTAACTGTAGTTATGATTGCATTTCAAACTCCATCCAAATAAAATAAAAATGCAAAATAAAAATACAAGCACAAGCACACGTAGCAAAATAAAGTTTGGTTCACGAGAAAGATAAAACCAAAGTAATGAAATGACAAAATAGTAAACAAGCAACAAGCCAAGAACATCTTTCAAGCCGACTCTTCGGAAAAAAAAATCTTTAATTACATTATTGTAACTTTTATTACGTATTCGTAACAAAAATGATATTTTCAAAACTATAATGACATCTTTGTAACTACTATTACAGTTTCATAATTTTAATTAAATTGTAATTGTGATTTAACTGAATTTTTATACATAATTAAAATTATCATTTCGTAATTAAAATTACATTTCTAACTATAATGATATTTTTATAACTAAAAATACATAATTACTCATATTATATTGGGTTAATGAGAGAAATGCACATTACAAACTTTTTTAAAAATTGTCTAAAAACTTTAGTACAGTTTAAAATGACACATTTAGTGATTTGTGGAGTATTATACCCTCATTATCAATTACATATAATTACTCTAAATTTTCTTAATTAAGAATTTCCAGCAATATATTTAACTAATCTATATATATATATATATATAAAGCACAGTTTTTGAAGCATGATGTGGCAAATAGAGAAGCTCCTATTTTAGAATCTTCTTTTTTCTAACACTCTTCATTTGTTATATGTAATATCAATTCCATTGACTTAAATTCCATTGCATACGAAGAAGCAATTATTTACTTTAGTAATATTTCTCTGGCCTTAGCTCATTTAATTCAAAGTTTATATCATAAATAAATAAGATAGATTTCAATTCACTTTATAGCCATATATATAGTATGTACAGTTATTTGAGTCATTTTTTTTAAAGAAATCCAAAGGGTGTTGTCCCTCATAACATTCTATTTCTTTCGTTTAAATGCAATCACAACCTCCAAAACCACAACACCGATGACTCTCTTCGGAATTGGAGACGGCAACTCGTTCACCATGCGCACGCCTTGTTCGACTCCAATCGGAGTCGCTAATACTCACCCTCTCGCGGAGAAAGGTGCCTCCACTCCGAGACATGTTGGTTCGGTTCTTGACGAAGCTTCTGCAACCCTGCCTTGGCTCTCTTCAATACTCAGTGGTAGGTAATGTTGGTTGTTTTTTCTCTGCGTGCAGTTTTGTTCGAGCATAACTTTGACAAATATATTTCTTTTTTTTATTTTCCATAGGAAGTCGTACGATTTATAATTTGTGATAATAAAAGGTATGTAATGTTGAAATTCATCCTCAATGATGTTAAAAATGCTTCTTTATCCAATAAAGTTCATTGAATTTGAGGTTGGAAACAGTTAAAAATATGAGTTTAGGTATGAAGAATATGTTTTTTAATTTTATTTTTTATATTTGATTTAGGTTTCTTCATAGTTCATTATGAATGGTGGTACTTTTTTTATTTTTTTATTTTATACATACACGTTCTTCTATTATTATGGTTTGAATTATTTAAAGAGGTGATTTTAGTGTATTGTTTTTGCTTTTATTGTTTTCAGAGATTTCCGGGATTTTTTAGCCTTTTGTTGCTTCTCCGGTGAGATTCTTTTGCCGAGGATGTTGATTTCACTTTACGGTAAAAATTGTTAAAGAGTCGATATTGTTTACGCATTTATTGATTTTTCAAGGAGTTCCGGGAATTGTTAGTCCTTCGTCATTTTTACGGTTAGACTCTTCTTCACTAGATTTTGGTTTCCATTTACGTAAATATTCTAGGAAGATATAAAATTATACATTATTGTTTTCACTGGAATTAGTATTCATTCTTAATCTCATGTCAATGTACGTTTTCTTCACTTAAACAGCTATTCAATCTCTCTGCCCTTTAGCATCCAAAACAATACGTTTTTCTCAATTAAAACCAGCCCTTTAATTTCTCCCCTTTTAAACTCTGCTTCATTTCAAGTTGTCTTCGTCTTTCTTTCACGTTTTTTGGTGGCTTCCTAATTCTCTCTCTCAGCAAATTGATTTCATTTTTTTTTCTTGCTTACTCATTGCCGTTCATTTTCTCAACTAAGCAATCTTGCATTCATAATTTTGGGCTATCAAAGCTGAGGTTGAAGCTTAGGAATTTTACCCTATCTGTGTGCACTTACCGTGTTCTTTATCATAAGAAATTTGTATCCAAATAGTGATAATATTTATCTACAATTTCTCACTTCATGCATTTGAGTTAAATTTAGTTATATAATCTTATTTTTATAGGCTGATAGCATGCTGGGGTGTTGAGAATGTTCATTTTTATCTTATATGACCTCCTAAATTTATGACTTGATTTATAGATCAATGTTCACACTTCTGTGAGAAAGACTTTTGGTTTTACTGTTACTGTTATATATATATAGTTAATAAGATATATATTTTATTATGTTTATAAGTAGCATCATCTCTGTTTCTTTCGTGAAATACGATTTTAATTTTTGTCCTGCTCTGTTGACTATGTTTCCAATCTCTGCCCATGGTGTCATCGCTTCTCGGGTAAGATTTCTCTCCCTAAATTTAGTTCAATTCTAGTGTGGGTTGATGTTTTCACACACACACATATACATTTTAGCTTCTTTTTTAATCTTAAACATTCTTTCTTTTTTTCTTTTTTATATTTTTATAAATTATTCATTTTTTGTGTTTTATTTTTATATCATGTCATACAATTTGTTCCTCTTTTTTAATGGTTGCAGCTAACTCCATTTCAACGGTTTTTTTTTTTTTCTTCATCTCATACCTCTTCATCTTTTTAAACCTATTTCTCATTAATTCAATTATTATTAGCCACATAAATTCATGTGCAAGAGGTCCTATAAATAAACCTCAATAATTCAACCCAGCGTTTCTCAATTGTTGGTCAGCAATGAACTCGATCGGTTTCTCTTTCTTCATATCGATCAATCTCAGGTAAGCACCACTCCTCCATCTCTATGTATTGTGATACATGTGATAATTTATAATTGTAACTTGATATTTTATCAAAGCAGTGTTAATATGCCCATGTCCATGAGGTATATTTGGAGAACTTGAGGACATTAAACAAGGAAAAAGACATGAGAAATAAGAAAATAGAGAGTTTATAGTAATTCATTGTAATATTTTCTTCATGATGACATATTTTGTGGATTATGGATTGATGATATAAGATTGAGTTCATTGACATGGCACAATGAACTCAACAGACCTTAAACTGGCGAAGATTAGTCGGGTAAGCTGGTCTTTTCTTATTCAATCTTAAATAATATTCAAGTGTTACATTTTGTATTTATATTAAATAAATTACAAAAGTAAATAGGAGCGAGCATGAAAAAAAAAAAAACATAACTTAAGAACAGTTGAAAGTAAACTTAACATAACGTATGTTTAAAGGAAATAGTATATTTTTCAATTTAATGTGTACTTCATGTACTGCGTTAAAAACTAAATACATACTAATATTTATATTTTAATAGGTTTTATGTAATTAAAAATTTTGAGACTAAAAAAAATTATAGAAAAAATACTATTATTAATGTATAGAGATCCTAACCAGCATGAACATTCTCCATAGTGTATTTGGACATTTTTTTCTTTATTATATTGACACGTTTATTTACGGACAATATTTTTGTGATCAATGTATTTTAAACTTTTTGACATATATACACATTTATATTTAATAAATTATATATATATATATAACTAGTGGTGAAGCTAGCTTTGGTACCTTAGGAGGGGCGCATAAGAAATAATTTATATATATATATATATATTTGAATGAAAAAAATTGAAGATACGTACATAAGAAAAATCTTTCCTCAATAAGTTGACATGCTAAAAAGTTTAGGATTTGAGAATCTTCAAATTCTAATTTTCTTACAAATTTGTTAAATCACTTTTTCCATTACGCTTAAACACTTCATGAAGTGCAAGAACGAAATATAAGGCATTTATAGCAAACGTTCTGTTTTGTTCTGTTTTAATTATAGATGATATACCATTGCATTACGAAGAGTCCACACAAGTGATTGCGGTCTATTTCTCTACCGTTCTATCGCACAAAAATAAATAAATATATAAATATCAATGTCTTAAAAGACATTGAGCAGTTGATGCTTTGGATATAATTATTTCGTTGTGCTAAGAATATTTTTCTTTCTTCCTCTAAGGGTTATGTGACAAAGGAGTGAGGTCAATGAAAAATAGACAAAATAATTATTTCAGTTGCAATATTTTTTCATGCAAAAGATTTTAAAGATGTGGGAAAAAAATCATCAAAATGTCATTTTAAGAGATATCTTATATTTGCGTGATAAAAAGCTAAGATCAAATATGAAAAAATATTTTAAACAAAAAATATAAATAATTATTTTATCACCTACCTACGCATTTTATCGCCACTGCGCGAAGCGCGGTGCCGTCCACAAGTACTTTTTAATAGGATAAGATAAATCAATTTATTTATTTATATTTAGTGTCCCTGTATTGTAAACTAACTAATTAATGCATAAAAAACTTAAAACCGTATCTTCTAATTTTTTTTAATTAAAAAAGATAGCGAATAAATTCCTATTTTCTAGCAAGACAAATACACTATCTTGTTCGTAGCTTCAAACTTTTTCCTTCTATTTTGGCTTTTGTATTTTTTTTTTAATTCACATGATTGTCTCCTTGCTCACCTCAATCTAATTCACTCGATTCTCTCCTTGCTCACCTCAAACAATAATTTTAATTACGTAAGAAATTAATGTAAATTTATATTCATGTAATTTAGTTACCTATCTGTAATTAAAGTTATATAAATGTAATCTTAGTTATATTTATGTATATTTCAGTTACTAATATATAATTTTAGTTCATATATGTAAGCTTATTAACTTATACGTAAACAAAAATTACATATTGTATATGTAATTTTTATTATGTATGTAATTTTGTACGGAGCATGAAGTTCATCGTGAAAGACTAAAAAATATGAATTTTTAATTTAATACTAAAATACTATTACATATGATAAATTATTTAACACTCAAATTCCTAATTTAATATACTTTTTAATTTAATTGCGTTTTTTATAAGTGTAATTTTAGTTATACATATATAATTTTGAGAAATAATATTCTTAGTTTAATAAAATTTTTAAATTAATTACTTTTTAATAAGTGTAAGTTTCGTTATATATATGTAATTTTGAAAAACACATTATTTTAAAACACCTCAAAAATATATTTTTCTACTTCTTAATAAGATATCCAACGATAATTTTTATAAGTCCATCGGAGTTTAAAATTAAATTTACGAAATTTTATTTAAAAATCATTTATATAAATAATATGTTAAAAAACGTGTAAAGGGAGAGTGAGGAGGGAGACAGGATAGAAGAACGGGAATTTGAGAGAATATGATAAGAGAAACGAGTATAAAAGGATTAAATGAAATTATGGGTTATATTTATATAAAAATTTACACAAAAATAAATATTTTGTTAATTTTATTTAAATTGCTTATATTATAATACGTTGGGAGAGTTTGTTTGAGTGGGCCGCTTTGAAGCCCAGTGGGCCCGTAGAATTTATCAGCAAAATGGCAAGCGAGCGTTACTCATTGAAAAAATCAACAAATTAATCAGCAAATAATCTACCAAAACACATACATGAACTAATCAAATTTCATACATATTAAACAGCATTGAAAAAATATGCCATTGCAACGGACACGTGTACTATGCTAACGGCAAAAGTTAACGTTTTTTAGCCAAAGACACGGTCAACGCTGGTTGGGTACTTTTGCCACCAATTTTAAAGGTTGGGTACACGGGAGGAAGTTTGACCAAAGGTTGGGTATATTTGCCGTAATTATCCCTTAAATTAATGATAATAATAATAATAATAATAATAATAATAATAATAATAATAATAATAATAATAATATATCAATAACGCAAACAGAGCTTCTTCGAGCTCTTCCTATGGCGGCTTCCGCACTCTCCCTCTCCACCAACACTCTCCTCTTCAAGCCTCACCAGTCTAGACCCCTCCGCCTCGCCTTCCCTCCTCCTCTCCCCCTGAAACGCCACCGTTTCTTCTCCACGCCATGCTCTTCCTCGTCTCCTCCCACTGCCATCGACGAACTACCGCCCAGGCTCTCCTTCGCGTCGAGCCTGCTTCGAAGCGGCCGGTTCCTGGGGAGCGAGGAGCTCGAGAAGCTCGCTCTTCTCGAGAGCTTCGAGTACTCCGAGGAGCTGGAATCGGGGTCGCTCTCGATCCGAGCCATGAGGGACGACCTCGTGGACCCCGCCGTGGCTCTCCTCGCCGAGTCGTTCTCGGAGGCGATGCTCTTGCCGGCGGCGTACAACTCGGTGCTCAGATACCTGGTGAAGAACTACTTGGTGGAGCGGAGGGACGTGATTCCTTACGCGATTACGATTCTAGGGTTCTTCAGAGAGAGAAATGGAAACGGAGAAGAAGAGGAAATGGCTGGAGCGGTGGAGATTTGCTTCGACCGGAGAGGCTCGAACGCGGCGCCGCCGACTCCGACGGCTCCGAGAAACTCGCCGTACATATCCAACATGGCCGTCAAGCAAGAGTTTCGGAGGTGAGTGTTCCAGTGTTGATTTGAGCTTGTTCGTAGGAGAAGAATCTGGTCATTTCTGTAATTAGATTTTTCTGGTTGGTTTGGTGAATTGCGTTCAAGTTGAACCGTACGAGAAACCCGAAAATCGAAGCATCGATTTTACTCGTACATCGAACAATCGGTTTTTCTTCGGTAATGGTATTTAGAACTTGCATTCAACAATGTTGAGTTTTTATAGAAGATCGCGCTTGCTTAGTAGTAACTTCACTACACGATTGTTCGAGAGATCCTCCGTTCAATACCAGCGCGACGCTAATCTTTACATTGCGAATATATATGCGAGTATTTGTAAACTTGACTAATTGTGCTACTCAAGTAAAAAAAAAAAATTGAAGTGGGAAAGTTTAGCGGTAAATGTTTGACTTTTCTCTTCTTTTTTTCGATTTTTAGGACTGGTTTATTATATAACTCTTGACATCTGAAAGAAAAGGAAATGTATGTACTTGATGGTGTTTGCTAAGTCCATAAAGCTGTTGAATTGAGGCTATTGATTAATGGACCAAATTAAACTACACATGCATAATGCAATATTACTAATTTCTTCAATAGGTCTGGATTTTGACTTCTTCTTTTTTGAAATTACCAGGCGAGGAATCGGGTGGCATCTTCTCAAGGCATCGGAAGAACTGATCTCGAAGATGACGTCCGCAAACGAGGTGTACTTGCACTGCAGGATGATCGATACGGTCCCGTTCAACATGTACAAGAAAGCCGGTTACGACATCGTAAAGACCGATAGCGTTTTGGTGTTGATAATGCTGCAGAGACGTAAACACTTGATGTGCAAAAAGCTTCCGGTTCCCACAAGCTCTATAGAATGCGAAGTTTCGGAACCAGAAGAGGGTGAAATGTGATTGGAAAATTCCTTTTCGCATGTCTCGTGGAGGTATGTAAAACCTTGCTAACACGGACTACTTCTTGTGGTGGTTATCCGTTTCAAATTCCTTATGTTCTTTGCAAAGGATATTAAATCACACGGATTTCCGTTCATTTTTGACATACGTTTTGTAAATACCGCTATATAATCGGCATGGAAGTCCTTAAATGTAAATATGTGTATTTCGTCGTTATCTTACATACAAGTTAGTTTCGATGATTCCGAGTCATACTAGGAAATGCAAAACATGGAAAGTTAATAGACATTCGTTTTATGTATCTATTAATAATAGAACCACGGTCAGTTTTTTTTTTTTTTTTTTTGTACCACGATTTGATAAAAGGGTCAAACGGGTCACACACATTTAACGCGATTAATAAATTGTGCAATCTGGGTCCATGTAAAATTAGTAAAAAACGGTCGAGACGGAGACACGTGTTGGAATTGCCAAGTTTTAGGAATTATGTGTGATTTATTCTGTTTCTTTTTACTTGAGATTTACTTTGTTTTTTCACTCTTTAATCACATGAACAGTAATAACATAGCTTTGTTTAGTTCACAAATTCCCTATGTACTTACCCAAAACTAATTCGTCAACGATCCAACTCTTCATTGACTTATTTGTTTTGGGTTCATTTTGATATTCTGTATAATATTTACTATAAATGCTTTCCCTTGTGTTCAGTACAATCATTCAAAACACATTTTTCTTCAATTCCGACCAAATTCTTTTGGCGGTAACTCTATCAACAGTTTCCCAGATCGACCAAAACCAAGAATCGCTTATTGAATTTTCCGAAATGCTTGTGTGAATCCTCCAAAAGCTTTTGAATTTGTGTAGATAATAACCTGAAGCTCTCGGACACAGTCTTCCATGGAAGGCCTCTCCCTGCTCTCGATTCGAACGCATCGCGATGCTAAGTTGGCGAACAAAGTTATCGACTCCATAGAATTCGTTCCTCGGCTTAGATCCGGATCCAACACCTTTCGCAGCCTCTTTCGATCGTTCAGTATGTCTCACCTAATATTTCGTACGAATAAGATCATGCTATTTTAGGTTTGAGGATTTGGTAGAGAAGGCGAAGAAGAGAGGCATTATCTGACCTCTAGCATGATGTTTTGGTCGTTCGGTCCCTGGTTCAAATCCACTGCTCGGCGTCCGGTCAAAAGCTCGAGAAAAACTACTCCTAACGCGTAGACGTCGCTCTGTAGAGTGAGCTTCCCTGTCTGGTGCCAACAGAACATTGGTTAAGAATTTAACCATTAATACAAATTTTTTTTACAAGAAATCAATGGATAAAGGTTTAAATATTCAATCTAATCTGTTCATATTTGATGTACGGTAAATGCGGAATTTGGTTGCGGGTTCTTTCAAAAATAAAATAATGTCGCACGCCGCTATTGCAAGACCTGTATGTATTGACTTGGTTCAAAACAAATCAGTCTTGAATGTTTAAAAATGATAATCGGTATTGCAATTCAGTATTGTTTTTGGTCTTTCTCGCTCCTAAAAAAATGTATAAAATACCATTACCCCAGAGGAAAAGAAAAAAGTCATTGTTAAAAGAAGGAAATTTGGATTGAACAAAGCTAGTCAATTGAAAGATAACTTGATTTTAAAAAAATAAAAAATCTTACAGATGTGTACTGAGGGTCAAAATAGCCGAATGTACCGAGAACCCTAGCAGTCACGAAGGTTTCTTGGCCCTCTGGTAGTAACTTGGCAAGCCCAAAATCAGATATCTACACAAAATATCAACATTTTTAAACGTCACATTTATTTCCCAATCATGTTCCACAGTTTTTTTTTTTTTGGTTGCAAAAATCATGTTCCACGGTAACACTTAAAAGTAAAAGTAATTAAAGTAATCGACTGTAACACCTTTGTTAATTTTGTTTGTCGTTGTAGTTTCCTCGGGACTTTAGTTTCCGGCTCTTATATTTTTAAGAAATAGCATATTGTCTCCTACTTATTTAAAATGACGATAAATATGTAAACTATACGTTCCATATAGCTTGAACCCTTAATCCTTCACCGGCAAAGAGTAGTTCATATTAATTTTATCATTTTTATTATAACCTTGTGAGACTTTTATTATCGGTTCTTAAATAACGAATTGCACCGTAATAATAATTTTGCTCGGTAAGTAATTCATGTATTGAACACAAGTTACTATTTTAATATTTTTAATGTGTAATTGACAATGTATAAGGGAGCCTAAGAAAAAAAAATCAAAGAAATCACCCTGGCTTCAAAATTAGCGTCCAAAAGAATGTTGGTGGATTTGAAATCTCTATACACAATCGGAATTCCAACGTCCGAGCCCGAGTGGAGATGTGCGAGCCGTTTTGCAGCTCCGAGCGCCACTCTCAGCCTCAATGCCCAATCCATCTTCGAATCTCCGATTCCCGAATCCACATTCAATTGTGAAGATCGGAATGAAGTGCAGCAAGGAGGTGGCGACTGCGATTCGCGGGGCAATCATCCTCTCTAAACTCTCGATCGCTGTAAATTTATTTACAGTTTTTTGTAAATATATTTACAGTTTTAAGGTAATATATTTGATTTTTGTAAATGATTTTACAATTTTTTGAAGTGATAATTTCTCTTAGAGGGGCAATATTTTTGTAAATGGATTTACACGCTTTTTGTAAATGTTTTTACACTTTTTTGGAGTTATTTTACACAAATTTGCAATTGTGGATATGTGTATGAAATTTCAAAATCGTGTCAATATTTTCCGTAATTTAAATTACAGATTTGTTGATAAATTAACTTCATTGGTTTTGGTGTGTGTGTATATATATATATATATATATATATATATATATATATATAGTTATGTGAGTTGGTATAATCGAATTTCACAAATGTTTACGTATTAAATTTTCGTATATATATATATATATATATATATATATATATATATATATATATATATATATATATATATATATATACTAGATTTGTAATTGTATTTACAGTTTCAATTTGGTATATTTTTATACAATTCCACATATAATGTATAGTTTGTTGATTCCAAATTACAATTTACAGTTTTTCAATTGAATTTAAAATTTCGTATATATATATATATATATATATATACACACACACTAGATTTAAACATATTTTCGAATTAATTCTTTTTAAGGAAAATATTCAAAAAATAAATAACAATATTATTGAAAATAAAGAGTAATCAGTTATTAATATTGCTACATTTAAGGAAAAATTTAATTTTGATTTTATTAAAAATTCGAATAATTATTTATATTTAAAGTAATTTTCGAATTAATTCACACCTTAATTTCACACGTTGATAATTAGAAGGGCATATTGGTCTATATTTCAATTAGTTGGTGTTTTTTATTACCATAAATAGAAATGAGTATTTTTTTCTAAACCTTGAGTCAAAAATGGGCATTTGGCTCATTTACCCTAGTTTTTTTTTTACTATTTCCACCAAGTGAACAAAACAAATCGCGATGCTATGAAGAAAATTAAGTGAGAATTCGAGAGAGAAAATGAGAAGGAAAATGAGAATTTGGATTGTTGATGTTCTAAGAATCTGTGTTTACATTCAAGTTTATTTTATGTTTATACGTTTAATCATTTGAATTTATTTGTTTGAACTGTTGTTTAAACACCGACAAAAATAGTAAAAACGTTAATTTGAATTCTCATTTGAACTGATAGTAAAAACGTTAGTTTATTCATTTGAACTGTTGCTTAGCAGATCTATCGATTTGCTAGAAAAAAAAGTTACTTTGAAAACTTTTACCATAATTTTTTTTAAGTTTGCTTATACCCATTCGATTTGAATACTTTTGCCACTAATAATTAATTTTTTTAGAGTTCCAACACAACTTGGCCTGTCATAACATGTTTAAAAACGAATAAATATAATTATATATATGAATATAAGCATTAAAAAATAATAACATACTAATTTATCGATAATATTATTTTTTACATGTTTTAATGTATAATGTTATAAAATCAATGTATTGGTTTTATTATATAAAAAAAGTTTATCAGTAATAACATATTCTAAAACGAACAAAAATAATATTACATGAATATCAATATTTATATTCAAAACAAAATGGCCAACGAGAGTTGGACAGCCAACGACTACTGACAACGTCAACTTGACGTTAACGAACTTTGCATATGACTGTTTTTATTTTATATACTTCAAATCTTCTCTATTTGGCTACGCGTATTTATAAGAAAATTTACACAAAAAATAAATATTTTGTTAATTTTATTTAAATTATAATAATTTATTGGCTTTACTACGCGTATTTATAAGAAAACTAGTGGATAGGCACCGCGCTTCGCCACCGAACGTGGTGGCGTTCAATCACAATAGTATAATAATTTATTAAAATATATTATTGATTTAGTTATTACTTTTTAATATTTCTTTGTTAATTTTTTAATATTATAAATGGTTAAACGAAATGCCCATTTTGCGACAATTTTTTTTTTAAAAATTAGTTATTGTGATTTTTTTTGTCTCCCACAATGAATAGTTTAAAAAAAAATATTTGATATAAAATGAATATTCGTACTATTTCCATATTGAAAATAACAATTGGTAATTTTATTTAGACATTAGAATATATATATAGTTAGGGGGCAATACATACCAAAAGGTTCGAAGAAGGAAGCTCCACCGGAGAGGAGTTTGGGCTACTACTCGACCAAGGTCTCGGAGCCTCACTCAACAGAATCAAGAGACGGAGCTGTAGGTGTACCTTCGGAACCTCAACAGAAAAATGTAATTGATCCAGGAGCTTATCCTATATAATTTACTGGAGAGAAGGCTACGGCTACTGAAGCTGGAGAGGTTCAATGTTACCACCTATCTTACCCAGCGGATGGTTGCCTTGGTTGGCCCCTAGATTGAGATGGCCCCGCAGGCGGTGTGTGTGTGTTATTTTCCTCGTCGGCTCTAGGCTACGGGTAGTAAAATCTGGTATTGAGTAAGCTTCCCTTTCAGCTTCCTCAACTGGAACTGATGAAAGTAAGAGCTCTTCCGAAGGAGGCTCCGACCCTATCGTATGGAGGAGTCAGATGAAGGCCCCAAGGTTCCGAAGGAAGAGGGTCCAACACAACAGAAGGAGGTTCCGACGTAGGAGGAAGGATAGAAGCCATGCGGGTTCCGTTCCGAAGAAGGCTGTCTTACATGATTGGTCAACAGGTGTCAATTATTCCTTCGGAACCTCGTAGGCGAAGAAGAACTCGGAGAGGTGAAAGCTAACCCTTCCCAGACTCTATCCTTCGTTCGTAGGCAAACTTAGGCTTTACCTGGACTTGAAGCAACTCCTCCTCCTAGAGAAAGAGCAAGTAGTATAAATTACCTGTAGTTGAAGAGGGAAAGGATACCTGGATTGAAAACCTCGCTTTTGAAGTGAGTCCTCTTCTCTTAGTGGGAGGAAGGGAAGATTTTGATGTATCTTTGGTTAATGGAAAGCAAGTCAAGTTAGTTCACGAGTTATTTAACGAGGATGGGATGTCTTGGAAACGGTTTCAGAGGCTTTATGAATGCTTTCTTTTGCACCTCGGCAGAGGCAATCTATCGGTCGTTCTCCTATCGAGACGAGAGCAAGCCCCTTTTTTCCCGCAGGGCTTCGAAGCGGTAAGAAGCATCCAAGGGATCACCATCACCAGAGGCGGGTCCAAGCCCTCTTCGTCTTCCTATCCAGACACTTTTATGATCCCGGTGACCCAGCCCAAGCCAGACCTATCTTCTCTAGCATCCAATGAGAAGAAACCCGCATAGACAATGCATTTCAAAAAGGTCGAGATTCTACTTCCCCGAGTGCGCAGTTCAAAGTCTTCAAAGCCACCTCTTCTGATTGATTTTAACCCGAAAGGTGTTAAGCCAGCAAAATCCCATCTCTTGATCCCATTGCCAAGCAATCCAGGCACACCTCTCCTAGTGTTCTTGTTGCCTTCCACCTGAACTGAATGAGCAGCTAGCTGACTCGAACTAACCATCATTTTGTTTTGATCCTCAAATGCCTTTTTTGGTTTAGAACCCAGCCGTATAATCGAAATTGGATCGATTGGCCTGAACCCTACTTCTGTTTCACTGCAGGTTCCAATGAATCCGAGGAAAAAAAAAACAGCACATTATGCCCATGACCAGCTAAAGATCACTGCCATCTCACGAATTGGATTCGAACCAATCAAGCTACTTGCCCTTTAGTAGATCGTGGCTAAAGATCACGAATTGGATTTGAACCAATATTTCCCCAATTCCCCTGTTGTTGACGATGGAATTGAAGCTAGAGGAGTTGCGTCTTCCGGCTACAGGAGTCGAAACTGTTGACTTTGAACCCTAAGGAGTATTGAATAACCTCTTCTATTGACTTCCCTGCCACAGCTAAAGATGGCGAATGTAATTGCCCAGCAGTTGAGGTATCTATAGACTAGGCTACTTTCTTAGAAAAAAGGTATTTCACCTGTAGTTTCTTCTTCCTCAACAGATCCTGTAACTATTCAATTACATTTTACAGTAGTTTTATAACCTGTAGTAGAATATGTAGATAGTAGAGCTCCTTACGTTTCATTGACTGAAGTAACTCTTTAATTTTCAGTTCAATCTGGCGGATACTTTATACCTAGGGGATACATGCAATTACATCGAACCATCCGTTTATGCTTCCTCAACCGATACTATGGATCCTCCCCTTTCTGATGGAACTTTATTCCCGCCTTCTTTAAAGATTGAATAAAGAGTCTCTTCCGATGCCTCTCCTTTTAGAGTAGACTCTTACGTAGACTAGATAATTGCCTTCCCCAGCTGGTCCTCCTACTTCAGATGGCATGCTTTCAGCTTCATTTCCTGGAGTTGAATGTTGAGTTGTTGACTCTTCCGATACTGATGAGGGAAAGAGAGAAGCTTCTAAACCAGCCCTTTCCGCTGCTCCTACATCGGTTTAGGTTTCCCTTTCTGAGTCCGCGACAGCTCCGGCTACAGTTGATTCATTTCCCGGTCTATTGAACAGTAAACCTCAGAGCTACTAGAAAGGCATCATTTCCTGTACTTGAATAACCGACGAGCGGATGCTAGATCCTTTCCTGCTGGTACTCGAGCTACACCCTCAACTGCAACTTGACTTTTCAGCTAGGGCTATCGAACGTGGAGTTTATGCTAGGAACAGCAATAACAGGTACTAGAGAAAGAACTAGAACAAGAGGAGATTTTCCTGGTACAGAAACTAAAGGTACTAGAAAATTTACAGCCTGAGAGGTGATAGCTCGGCAGCAGCACCTTCTCTTTACTTTGACGGTATTTCCCTTCCCTTTCAAAGTAAGTTTCTGTTACTGGTGAGGATGGAAATGGAGTAGATTCAAATTCTCTATTAAATGGTTCAATTTTAGATCTGAAAGTGATCACTCCGATCGAGAAACCACGGCCCAATGAGTTTTCAAGTATTGCTTTGCGGAGCAGGAAAACCGGTAACCGTTTGGTTCAGTAGAATGCGAGAGATTTCTGGAAGTAGCCCTTTCTCTTGACAAGTCTCTTTTTTTTTTTTCTCGCGGAATTCTTCATTTTATGAATATTAATTGAATTATGGAATTTTCTCTCAATTTGATGAGAAATCTGGTTCGATGGCTGTTCTCCACTAACCACAAGGATATAGGGACTCTATATTTCATCTTCGGTGCTATTGCTGGAGTGATGGGCACATGCTTCTCAGTACTGATTCGTATGGAATTAGCACGACCCGGCGATCAAATTCTTGGTGGTAATCATCAACTTTATAATGTTCTAATAACAGCTCACGCTTTTCTAATGATATTTTTTATGGTTATGCCGGCGATGATAGGTGGATTTGGTAATTGGTTTGTTCCGATTCTGATAGGTGCACCTGACATGGCATTTCCACGATTAAATAATATTTCATTCTGGTTGTTGCCACCAAGTCTCTTGCTCCTATTAAGCTCAGCCTTAGTAGAAGTGGGTAGCGGCACTGGGTGGACGGTCTATCCGCCCTTAAGTGGTATTACCAGCCATTCTGGAGGAGCAGTTGATTTAGCAATTTTTAGTCTTCATCTATCTGGTGTTTCATCCATTTTAGGTTCTATCAATTTTATAACAACTATCTTCAACATGCGTGGACCAGGAATGACTATGCATAGATTACCCCTATTTGTGTGGTCCGTTCTAGTGACAGCTTTCCTACTTTTATTATCACTTCCGGTACTGGCAGGGGCAATTACCATGTTATTAACCGATCGAAACTTTAATACAACCTTTTTTGATCCCGCTGGAGGGGGAGACCCTATATTATACCAGCATCTCTTTTGGTTCTTCGGTCATCCAGAGGTGTATATTCTCATTCTGCCTGGATTCGGTATCATAAGTCATATTGTTTCGACTTTTTCGGGAAAACCCGTCTTCGGGTATCTAGGCATGGTTTATGCCATGATCAGTATAGGTGTTCTTGGATTTCTTGTTTGGGCTCATCATATGTTTACTGTGGGCTTAGATGTTGATACCCGTGCCTACTTCACCGCAGCTACCATGATCATAGCTGTCCCCACTGGAATCAAAATCTTTAGTTGGATCGCTACCATGTGGGGGGGTTCGATACAATACAAAACACCCATGTTATTTGCTGTAGGGTTCATCTTTTTGTTCACCATAGGAGGACTCACTGGAATAGTCCTGGCAAATTCTGGGCTAGACATTGCTCTACATGATACTTATTATGTGGTTGCACATTTCCATTATGTACTTTCTATGGGAGCCGTTTTTGCTTTATTTGCAGGATTTTACTATTGGGTTGGAAAAATATTTGGTCGCACATACCCTGAAACTTTAGGTCAAATACATTTTTGGATCACTTTTTTCGGGGTTAATCTGACCTTCTTTCCCATGCATTTCTTAGGCCTTTCGGGTATGCCACGTCGCATTCC
This sequence comes from Parietaria judaica, assembly GCA_954871525.1. NCBI lineage: Eukaryota > Viridiplantae > Streptophyta > Magnoliopsida > Rosales > Urticaceae > Parietaria > Parietaria judaica. Next base: position 44,706,099 of record OX940861.1, read on the forward strand.
GGATTGGACCAAGAACCTTGAGAGAAGCCGCAGTTGACTGCTATTTCGGCCTAGACGATCCTTATACGCACAAGGGGCTTCGAATTGTACAAGTCAGTCGTTCCTGGAGCTGTTTGGAGCAGTGCAAGATGAGGACGAGGTTTTTGAACAGAACTTCGATAGGCGAGCCAAGCGAGTCGGCCAGCATCTCTATCCGAGAAGGAGGGAGTGGGTTGTTTAGGTCTCCCACTACTCACTAAGAAAGTAGCCGAGAGAATCCTACAGAAATGAAGGCGACGATGAATACTTCTGTGGAGGGGCTACTAAAAGAGAGAATCAAAGGATGGCTCGTCCCTGAGAAGACGAGTGGACAAAGATGTCTTCGTCGTGATTGCTGCGCAAAAAACCGGCCTGGATGACAACGGTGCTGAACTTCTAAAACCAAGCTCGAGGAGCCTGTTTGAGACCATAAAGCGCCGACTCATTGAATAAAGGGCCTGAAAAGAAAACCATAGATGACGGAGTAGATAGACCAGGTGGAGGCAGCATATATATCTCCTCATACAAATCCCCGTTAAGAAATGCATTCTTCACATTATATATATATATATATATATATATATATATATATATATATCTTTGTGCTTATTTTCAGGACTGGAAAATAAAGAATATTTGATTCGTTGAATATACTATTTTTTTTAATTCCTTTAATGGTGTGTAGTGATAATTTTTAGTGGCCACTTAAATTCTTTTTATTATTCAAGGTTTTATTCATTTTCATAAAAATAAAAAATAAAAACAATTTGTAAAAGGATTTTGTCGTCGTTTTTTTTTTGAATTGCCACTTAAACTTTGTTTCTAAAATTATAATTATTTCCCATTATCTCAATGTTTTATAGATTTTTCCTGTAGTTTATTTGTAATTTCACATATATTTTTGTACATTAGTTGATGAAGCCAATTTTTTTTTTATTATTAAATAGGTATCTTATTTTGGCGGTTACTTAATAACTTCTTTATTTAGTTATTGCTTTCATAAAATTTCGAAGTATGATGTTAAGATTATAAAAATAAATATAAGAGCAGAATAATTAATAATAAATAATATTTTAAAATAACTTTCTGTAGCATATATCATTAAGATTTAGTGGTTTCCCTCATGTAGCGGCTTCTTCACTCGAGACTTTGTTTCCTCTTCCGGTTTTATGTTTGTAAAGTAGAAGCGATGCATGCACACATTGATAAGCATGTTGCTAGACAAATGACTGAATTAGTAATTCGAATCTAGTCATGGGACTCTGATTTAGGAATCTAATATATATTACTTGAAAATTAAAAATAAAAGAAATATAAAAGATAATTCCTGAAAATTGTTGTCAAAGAAGAACGCATCTAAATAGAAATTAAAATTCAAAGTTATGAAACAAAAAACACTTGCACAATAACCTGCAAAGGGAATTTGTCGTCAATTCTTTAAAAAGAAAAAAGAATAATGGGAACACCATTCAGGAAAAGAAAATCGAAAATTAACTTATTTTCTACATATAGTGCAGCTCTTGCGATACTACATACTCAACTGCATCTAAAGAATCTATCATAATGAGATATGATTAAACAAAAAGGCAACCAATAGAAACTTCATCAGCTTTGCGTATTCATTACGTAACTTTTTCATTATTTTACAACTTAAACTTTCAGAATTTTTAAAAAAATTGGAGAATAACGAAAGTTCATTACAATTAGTTGAATATTTATAAAATCAAAATAAATTCAAATTGGTTATACAAAATCAACAATTGAAACATTAAATGGAAATAGTATTTAAAAATTAATTACATGAAAGCCTACAATAGATATATTTCTAAGAAGGCTCAACTATACAAACTATATACCAGAAATTATAAAGAGAAAAATCCTCACCGAAGAATGTGAGGAAAAGGACATTGAGATTCTGACTGGTATTGTCACTGGATAGGGCACGAAAACAAGACTCAAATGAATTAGATCGTATGATCTTCAAAAAATCTAAGAAAAGAAATTATGAGGCAAAATATATTAATTAGATTGAATGATTGCATAAAAACAAAATCGGGTAAGCTATGTAGTAAACGGGTGACGGTGACGGAGAAATGTTATCTTCGAAATAACTTTATTTTGAACCTTAGTCGCTTAAACATAGAAGGAACAAAAATTCAAAACATTAGTGCAAAGAGGGTATAAATCATCGCGCGTCGCTCGAGAGTAAAGTAACAATTATGAATATATTAAATTATATTGGATAAATTTCGATGAAATAATTTTTAACTATGATATTATATTTAATTTTATAATTAAATATGATATTCGAATATTACACATAATTTAATTCAGTAAAATGATTAGAAGTTTTCTTCCACATATTTATTCATAAATCATAATTCACCATTTGAAGCTCATCGTTGGTGTCAAAATAATTTGAGAAAAAAACAGCATAACTCAAAACTTATTCAAGAAAAAATGAGTTGGTGAAAAAAAAATCATCAAATCTTGGAACGACAACGTAACCAAATTAAAAAAAAAATAGTACAATACTAACTTTGAACTAAAAATAATGGTAACAAAAAATAAATTTCTCATGTCTTCTTCAGCCAGTGGCTCATTTCAAATCTTCTCCCGCCGTTGACACTTCAAATGACAAAAAGTGCAGAAAACCTATTTTAAAACCATGTGATAATAAATTAGATAAGTCGTAGCGTATGTTATATAAATGAAACCCCAAGCAAAATATTAAATGAATGATGCAAAATCTACTATGAAATAGAACACAAAATAAATCCAAATAGAAAAAAAAATGTACCTTTTAAAGCAACACTTTGGTATGATCTTGCACGCGACTTGTGATAAACTCTGTTAAAACGTTGCTACTAAATTCATAGAACGTATATTATAAGCATGTGGCTGTCATAAATTGATTGTGAATCATTGTAACACCAACAGCAGCACTAAATTTTTTATAATAAATTAAACTATCTTACAACTACAAAAGCTTAATCTTGACGCATGGCAAACCCAGGCATTAAAAATCATTAACAGAATTTAACCCGATTATTTCAACACTTAATTTTAGATAAGTTCATTATTCTGTTTTTTAGCTATTACATAAGATGAATAGTTAGAGTTAATTAAATATTAAGGACTTCAAAACATGTGGTTGGAGACAATATTAGCAAAAGCAAATACCATTTCTTATTCAAATCTGCATTCAAATAACGTTTCTCGCAAAATTCTGATAAGGAAAAATGCGAAAAAGTGAAAATTAATTCTCATAAAAGCGATATCTTAAGCTTAAAAAAAAGAAGAGGAAAATGATCCCAGACTACCAAAAGTGGTAAGAAAGTAATTAAAAAGAATGTTGATGAGTAATTAGAAATGCATGTCTAAATATTTATGGGTTTTATACAGAGTTTGAAAGGTGATTGATGCTTTCTATTATGTATATTATATGTAGGTTAGCCTTTTATCATATATAACTATAAATATGATATGATTTTATCATAAAATATGACATGATTTAAATAAAATAAAGGAAAAAGCAAAGAACGTTATGACCTGATTATTAAAGAAAAAGAAGCCAAAAGCCAAATATTACAGCTAACTATAAGAAAATAGCTCATAAACCAGCAAGGACGGTCACCTCGGGTTGGTTGGAGTCGGCATTGCACTCCGGTATAAGGAGTCTCTAGGTTGAACTGTAAACAACAGACTTACATCGACATCAAACTAACCAAAATGGTAAAAATAAAAAGAATAGAAGAAAGGTTGAATAAGACTTCTTATTTATGTCAATCCAATTGTTTTTTTTTAACAAAAGAAGCATAATCATAATAATTATTTGAAAACATGCAATTCGAAATCAACTTGATCGATTTTTTATAAATAATTTTTTTATTGTAAATAAACTTTAAACACACACGCACATATTGTTTGTACATTTCCATTGGTTCTTTGAGAAGAAAAAAAATCCTTCTTTTTCATATCAGTAAGAACTCCTCACATGAAATGCAACATCTTATAAAACTTTCTTTATGAAAAACAATCTCATTAAATTTCAAAGTATTGTGTGGTTTAGATTAATATTAAAAAAGAGTTCTCTAAACAACAATCTTTTATAGCATATGCATGATTTTTATTTATATAAAAAAAGTTCAAAAAGCAAATCCAAAGACCATAAAAAATGACATGATTACTAAAAATATAACAAACCAAATAAGGCATATACTCTAGAGTTCTATAAGAAAATACCTCATAGAAATGCGAGTAGGTCGTCACCTTGGCTAGTAGGAGTCGGCGTTGTTCTCCCCTCTAAGGAATCTTTCGGGTGTACTGTACACATCAGAATTACATCGAAATCGTAAAAATAAAACAAATAGAAGAAAGGACTCAATGTATTGATTAAAGACTTCTTATTTATTTTATTTCAGTTTAATTCATGGTTGTTCTTACAAATGAAATATAACCATAATAATCATTGGCAAACATGCAATTCGAAATCAACTTGACTGATTGTATGTAAACATTTCTTATTAAAAAAAAAAAAAAGCACATACATACATATATATTTGTTTTTAAATTTTTTACTGTGTCTTTGAGGGGAATTTTTATTTTTTTTCATACCAGTAAAAAAAAACCTTTTTTTTCCCATATTAGTAAACTCTCCTACATGAAATGCAAGATCTTATAAAACTTTCTTGATGTAAAATATAATAAGATTCCTTTTTTTGGCACAATCCTTCATGATTAGAAAAAAAAAAAACTCAAATAAGACACATCTCAGTAAGTTTAAAAGTACTCTAAGACTTAGATTTATAATAAAAAAGAGTCTCTACTAAAGAGTAATTTTTGTAAAATATGACATGAGTATAAAAAATATAACAAAGCAAAAGCCGAATATTATAGTGTTCTTTAAGAAAATAACTCGTAAACATGCGAGGAGGTCGTCACCTCGGTTGGTAAGAGACGGCGTTGCACTCCGGTCTAAGAATTCTTTAGGAATGCATTCATTTGAGAACTATTAGAGTGAGAATCGAAGCAGACTCGCATGGATTTTTTTTTTTTTTTTGTGATGAATACTTTTATCCTTACCCGAGAAAAATCCTACTGAAACTCGCATTGGATTTCCGCTGAAGCATAAGTTTGATGTCAAGGGCCTGCTAACAATGCCCTGGAATCAACCAAAATTTGAGGGAACAAATGTAAATAGTCTCAAACCTGATGCCAATTGTATAAATATATACGAAGCGAAAAAATTAGCCACGAACAACACAAAAAGGATGATGTTCATAGCCTAATAGTAAAGAAAATAACTCTCACTAAAGAAACGAAAGAGAGGTGAACCATGTCGTACATGGCAAAGAAGGTTCGTCGAAGAAACGTTAGATTGGATAGATCTAAGAAGTCCTTCAAACACCATGAACAATTTAAAAAGCAAAAAAAAAAAAAAAATTGAAAAACAGAGTGAAAATATCTAAATTCGAAACTCACCTAATTTTTTTTTTTTTTTACAGAGATGGTGGAGTTTAGATCTGCAGAAAAAATGATGGAAAATTAGGACGAGTTTAACTACATCTGCAGAAAAAATGATTAAAAGTCGACAGCCCTCACATTCGGGATAGCAAAAGAGAAGAGAAATCTTTAACAATGAGCAGTTCCAAAACAACTTAAACAAATCAGTCAATCTTTATTAGAGACATTATTCAAAACTCGAAAATCAAACCGAAACTCTAATACAAATTAGAACTACGAACATAAACTAAAATCAAGCAATGAAACACAAAACTTGAATGGAGAACAGACAGAGGTCCGCCTGTGGAAACCACGAACAATTGACGACCGAGAATATGTCAGAGATCCGAAGCCAAGCTTATGGAGAGTTACCACAGATTTAGTAGGAGGAAACATGGCTGAAACATTTAAAATAAGAAGAGTAACACTTTTCTCTATAATGAAAATAAAACAACTTCTTACTTTTAAATTTTAATTTTTAAACCCATGAATTGAAAGCACCGGTTTTTTCTGTTAAACTATCAAAACATATACCGTTCTATACGATCACCAATTCTTAAAATTCCTTGAAACCAATTTCAGAACTGATAAAGAAAGAAAGAAAGAAAATGGAATCCAAACCAAACCCCTAAGTAGAAAAAAATTAAAACGTTAGCGTTAGAGAACTGTCATTCGAAGAGATTTTGAAATGAAAAAATGAACAAAAACCTTGAGAACAAAAACTGGATGAAGATAGCCGCGTCAATGGATTCTGAAGTTGTCTTCTAATGTCACTGGGAGAACGTGTGTTGGAGTAGCAAATCGTCGCCAGACAAGGAGAATGTGTATTAAGAAAATGGGGTTGAGAGGAATGATGAATCGAGTGTGTGTGCATAGAAGAAGTAACCGAGTAATTAATCCCAAAACTAACGATCTTATGAGAGGATGCATTATATATTTTTTACAAAAAAAGAAAAACAAAAAACAACAGAACTACAATTTTACAAACTTGTATGAAAACTTACCAACTGAACGATGTAACCGGTAGAAGCCTCGTAGATTATCTCCCTCGAAAATTATGAACGACTCCAAACAATTAGACTACATTTTGAATATATAATATTAGTTTTCTATTAGCACATAGATTGCAAATAATTCAAATCAGAGTTCAAATGTGTCACTAATTACTTATAGTTCCATCAACCAAAAACTCGGCAGCAATAAATGAATATATATACATAAGATTGTATTTTGAGCAATAAAATAGGAGGATTAAGAATATTATACGGAACATCAAAAGAAAACAATCAGTTCATACTGTTTCTTTTCCCGCTTAAACATAACTAAAGCGCAACTGCGACAAAGAGAGTAAATAAATTATAGAAAATGAGACTGACTGGAGAAATGACAAAAAGGCAAGAGACAGAGAAATGTCAGCAAACGAACACCAGAGAAACGACAGAGAGCTCATATTGTATTTTGATGATTGCTCGTTTAAGTGCATGACTGAGGGTCTTATGTAGTCTTTGAAAATGAATAAAGATCTGGAAAAAAAAATGCAATCAAAATCATTGAAACAGAAAAAAAAAAGACTAAAAATAACAGAAAAAACCAAAATCGGAGATAAATAATGTGAGAGGATGAAATGGTGCAGGGAAATGTCGGAGGCAGCGTTGCTCTGTAGGCTTCGGTGCTTGGTCGGCGAAGATGCTGAGTGTTGAGATGAAAAATGTTATAAATACTGTGCTTGGTCGGCGAAAATGCTGAGTGTTGAGCTTTACCATAATTTTTTTAAAGTTTGCTCATACCCATTCGATTTGAATACTTTTGCTGCTAATAATTAATTTTTTTAGAGTTCCAACACAACTCGGCCTGTCATAACATGTTTAAAAACGAATAAATATGATTATATATATGAATATCAACATTAAAAAATAATAACATACTAATTTATCGATAATATTATTTTTCACATGTTTTAATGTATAATGTTATAAAATCAATGTATTGGTTTTATTATATAAAAAAAGTTTATCAGTAATAACATATTCTAAAACGAACAAAAATAATATTACATGAATATCAATATTTATATTCAAAACAAAATGGCCAACGAGAGTTGGACAGCAAACGACTATTGACGACGTCAACTTGACGTTAACGAACTTTGCATATGACTTTTTTTATTTTTATTTTTTTTTTTTTTGAATGGGGTGACACTATCGGCCAAGGTTACAATGCACTCTCGCATGACTTAGATATATTCAGTGTAAGAACAGGTGGCACTATTGGCCAAGTTTACAATAATGTAAAGGGGGCACTCATTTTGAGTCCCATGAGGGTTTGAACCCATGACCTCTTGAATAGAGGAGTGGTGGAGTCACCACTTGGCCAAGCAAGCTTGGTTACTTTTTTTATTTTATATACTTCAAATCTTCTCTATTTGGCTACGCGTATTTATAAGAAAATTTACACAAAAATAAATATTTTGTTAATTTTATTTAAATTATAATAATTTATCAGCAAAAGCCAAAGTCAATTTGTTATAGTATAACAAATTGACGTTGGCAAACGTTGCTCGTCGCATTTTCGAATATAAACACTTTAAATCCTCTCTCCTTGACCGATGTGGGATAAAATTAATAAAAATATAAAAATAACCATCCATAACGCAAACAGAGCTTCTTCGAGCTCCTCCAATGGCGGCTTCCGCACTCTCCCTCTCCACCAACACACTCCTCTTCAAGCCTCACCAGTCTAGACCCCTCCGCCTCGCCTTCCCTCCTCCCATTCCCCTGAAACGCCACTGTTTCTTCTCCACGCCATCTTCTCCACGCCATGCTCTTCCTCGTCTCCTCCCACTGCCATCGACGAACTACCGCCCAGGCTCTCCGGCCGGTTCCTGGGGAGCGAGGAGCTGGAATCGGGGTCCCTCTCGATCCGAGCCATGAGGGACCCCGCCGTGGCTCTCCTCGCCGAGTCGTTCTCGGAGGCGATGCTCTTGCCGGCGGCGTACAACTCGGTGCTCAGATACCTGGTGAAGAACTACTTGGTGGAGCGGAGGGACGTGATTCCTTACGCGATTACGATTCTAGGGTTCTTCAGAGAGAGAAATGGAAACGGAGAAGAAGAGGAATTGGCTGGAGCGGTGGAGATTTGCTTCGACCGGAGAGGCTCGAACGCGGCGCCGCCGACTCCGACGGCTCCGAGAAACTCGCCGTACATATCCAACATGGCCGTCAAGCAAGAGTTTCGGAGGTGAGTGTTCCAGTGTTGATTTGAGCTTGTTCGTAGGAGAAGAATCTGGTCATTTCTGTAATTAGATTTTTCTGGTTGGTTTGGTGAATTGCGTTCAAGTTGAACCGTACGAGAAACCCGAAAATCGAAGCATCGATTTTACTCGTACATCGAACAATCGGTTTTTCTTCGGTAATGGTATTTAGAACTTGCATTCAACAATGTTGAGTTTTTATAGAAGATCGCGCTTGCTTAGTAGTAACTTCACTACACGATTCTTCGAGAGATCCTCCGTTCAATACCAGCGCGACGCTAATCTTTACATTGCGAATATATATGCGAGTATTTGTAAACTTGACTAATTGTGCTACTCAAGTAAAACAAAATAAAAAATTGAAGTGGGAAAGTTTTTTATTCTATTTTTAGCGGTAAATGTTTGACTTTTTTCTTCTTTTTTTCGATTTTTAGGACTGGTTTATTATATAACTCTTGACATCTGAAAGAAAAGGAAATGTATGTACTTGATGGTGTTTGCTAAGTCCATAAAGCTGTTGAATTGAGGCTATTGATTAATGGACCAAATTAAACTACACATGCATAATGCAATATTACTAATTTCTTCAATAGGTCTGGATTTTGACTTCTTCTTTTTTGAAATTATTAGGCGAGGAATCGGGTGGCATCTTCTCAAGGCATCGGAAGAACTGATCTCGAAGATGACGTCCGCAAACGAGGTGTACTTGCACTGCAGGATGAACGATACGGTCCCGTTCAACATGTACAAGAAAGCCGGTTACGACATCGTAAAGACCGATAGCGTTTTGGTGTTGATAATGCTGCAGAGACGTAAACACTTGATGTGCAAAAAGCTTCCGGTTCCCACGAGCTCCTTAGAATGCGAAGTTTCGGAACCAGAAGAGGGTGAAATGTGATTGGAAGATTCCTTTTCGCATGTCTCGTGGAGGTATGTAAAACCTTGCTAACACGGACTACTTCATGTGATGGTTATCAGTTTCAAATTCCTTATGTTCTTTGCAAAGGATATTAAATCACACGGATTTCCGTTCATTTTTGACATACGTTTTGTAAATACCGCTATATAATCGGCATGGAAGTCCTTAAATGTAACTATGTGTATTTCGTCGTTATCGTACATACAAGTTAGTTTCGATGATTCCGAGTCATACTAGGAAATGCAAAACATGGAAAGTTAATTGAAATTCGTTTTATGTATCTATTCATAATAGAACCACGGTCAGTTTTTTTTTTTTTGTGTACCACGATTTGATAAAAGGGTCAAACGGGTCACACACATTTAACGCGATTAATAAATTGTGCAATCTGGGTCCATGTAAAATTAGTAAAAAACGATCGAGACGGAGACACGTGTTAGGAATTCCCAAGTTTTAAGAATTATGTGTGATTTATTCTGTTTCTTTTTACTTGAGATTTACTTTGTTTTTTCACTCTTCAATCACATGAACAGTAATAACATAGCTTTGTTTAGTTCACAAATTCCCTATGTACTTACCCAAAACTAATTCGTCAACGATCCAATTCTTCATTGACTTATTTGTTTTGGGTTCATTTTGATATTCTGTATAATATTTACTATAAATGCTTTCCCTTGTGTTCAGTACAATCATTCAAAACACATTTTTCTTCAATTCCGACCAAATTCTTTTGGCGGTAACTCTATCAACAGTTTCCCAGATCGACCAAAACCAAGAATCGCTTATTGAATTTTCCGAAATGCTTGTGTGAATCCTGCAAAAGCTTTTGAATTTGTGTAGATAATAACCTGAAGCTCTCGGACACAGTCTTCCATGGAAGGCCTCTTGCTGCTCTCGATTCGAACGCATCGCGATGCTAATTTGGCGAACAAAGCAATCGACTCCTTAGAATTCGTTCCTCGGCTTAGATCCGGATCGAACACCTTTCGCAGCCTCTTTCGATCGTTCAGTATATGTCTCACCTAATATTTTGTACGAATAAGATCATGCTATTTTAGGTTTGAGGATTTGGTAGAGAAGGCGAAGAAGAGAGGCATTATCTGACCTCTAGCACGAGGTTTTGGTCGTTCGGTCCCTGGTTCAAATCCACTGCTCGGCGTCCAGTCAAAAGCTCGAGAAGAACTACTCCGAACGCGTAGACGTCGCTCTGTAGAGTGAGCTTCCCTGTCTGTTGCCAACAGAACATTGGTTAACAATTTAACCATTTATACAAAAAAAATTTACAAGAAATCAATGGATAAAGGTTCAAATATTCAATCTAATCTGTTTATATTAGATGTACGGTAAATGCGGAATTTGGTTGCGGGTTCTTTCAAAAATAAAATAATGTCGCACGCCGCTACTGCAAGACCTGTATGTATTTGACTTGGTTCAAAACAAATCAGTCTTGAATGTTTAAAATCGATAATCGGTATTGCAATTCAGTATTGTTTTTTGTCTTTTTCGCTCCTCAAAAAATGTATAAAATACCATTACCCCAGAAGAAGAAAAAGGTCATTGTTAAAAGAAGGAAATTTGGATTGAACAAAGCTAGTCAATTGAAAGATAACTTGATTTTAAAAAAATAAAAAATCTTACAGATGTGTACTCAGGGTCAAAATAGCCGAATGTGCCGAGAACCCTAGCAGTCACGAAGGTTTCTTGGCCCTCTGGTAGTAACTTTGCAAGCCCAAAATCAGATATCTACACAAAATATCAACATTTTTAAACGTCACATTTATTTCCCAATCATGTTCCACAGTTTTTTTTTTGGTTGCAAAAATCATGTTCCACAGTAACACTTAAAAGTAAAAGTAATTAAAGTAATCGACTGTAACACCTTTGTTAATTTTGTTTGTCGTTGTAGTTTC